>VDFB02281492.1:618691879-618715962 GCA_007258455.2 Sequoia sempervirens
CGAATGTGATTTCATCGGTGAGAAAGTAAATATGTCTCATCGACCGCAAAACATACCAATGGACATATCTCAGCGAGACACAAAGAAATCTATGAAACATCTCCCCGACTCCAAAGTCACAACGAAATACATAAGATGAAAGGATATTTGTTGGTGAGACTCAAAATATCGATGAGACTGTGGGACATTATAGCGATATTCAATTTGTGATAGTCGCTAAGACTTCAAGGTGTCGGGGAGACTATAGGATGTTTTGACAAATAGTTTAATGAACGTTGTAAAAAGTTATCGCCCCAAATTTGAAAATGTCTCACCAACAATACATTTGATGTGACAATATGACTTTTCAAAAAAGACTTCACTTGTGCTTCAGCTAGCACATTAATGCCGTGATGGAACATAACAAGGAGAATTTAATTGGAGACATTAGTGTGGAATTGCTAGCGGAAGAATTGGAGAGGTCAAGAAGAACCAGGGCATTCCTTCAGTCTGAAGGCTTTAAGAAAATACAGTAAGTCCTTGCTCCTTAAATCCTCTAGTTTTAACTTCTGTAATTTTGAGGAAATGGAGTCTCTCAGCTTAGGAAAATCAAAAGGAAGAAAGCATGGTGAAAGCAGTCAACCAAAAGGAAAAAAGCAGAAAACTGAGACAGAACATGAGGGCACTGAGTGAACACTAAATCAAGACCTCATAGACCAGTTACCTGGCTCTGGACCTAAAGCCAAACGATCTGCTCAGCTTAGGGCAGAAATGGATAAACTAGATGATAAGTGTAAATTCATACGAGATGTTTGGACTCCAATAAGGGGGTATGAATTGTTTAATTTTCACTATCATCGAAGAAATCATTTTGAACTAGTATGCAACCCATGGAAGCTTAACTTGGGAAAACTGGTGTGCCCTAATGTATTTGTAATTGCAAAATTGATAAAATTGTTAGCTATTCATTATAATTCAAAACTCAAAGCTATATGTGACCCGTCCAAGAAACCACAAATATATTTATTAGAGGATGCAATACGGGAGGTTTTCAATTTGGAAGGGGTTTGCAATGAAAAGATCATTTGTGAGGAGTTGGAAAAGGACTTATGGAGAATGGACACAATTTATAAGGGTTGGAGGTTGCCAATTCACAAGATTAGATAAGGCGGTAAACCAGTTCCTTTACAGGATAGTGATGGGCCTCCTTTTCATGTTGACCTATTTGAACCTTATATAAAATACACTTATTTCTTAGTTGGCCAGGTATTGGGAATGGATGTCCCAGAATATATGTCAATTGTTCCTATGCTAATATCCCGGCGTAGTGTAGCCCAGCTTTGTAGCCCCTCATTTAAAACAATTTCTAGCAATTTGAAAGCATGAAAGAAATGATCTCATTTAATACTTTGTCCTTGAAACTTTAAAATTTGTAAAATAGGGTTGGGACAATGGCGCCTTAGCACCTATGTCCCCCTATTTTGGCCCCAAATTCAAATATGTCAAAGGCTACATTTTATTATTTAAAATTCAAATGTCTAAAGTCAACTATTAGGATCTATTTTTTATGAAATTAGAACAAATGCCTATAAATACCTATTTATTGCATCATTTGAACATTAAGTGAAAAAAATGAGAATCAAGAGCATTATCCAGCAAGTCAAGAGTAATCTCTAGACTATTTATTGTAGCAATTCAAGACAACAATTCAAGAACCGTTACTGGAGAATACAAGTCAAGAGCAATCTCTAAAGTATTTATTGCAGCAATTCAAGACAACAATTCAAGATGTAGAGGTCTTTTCAAATGGGAGAAGTTGGTCTAGCCTTTTGGGTGCTAAACCTAAAGGGAAGAGCTCCTCGGTGTCGATCATCTTTTAGGCGAATCCAATTACTAGAGAATACTCAGTGTTTGTTCTTGATTGCATTATTGAGAACCATTTGGTTTCTATGGACCTTACCCTAGTTGGAAAGTTTATGGGTCCTTGCCCAAATGTTGAGCTGGTCTGCAATCTAGTTTCTAAACGTTGGAGGACAAAATTTCAGGTGGAGGTTGCAGTAATGGCTAAAGGTTTTTTCTCATTTTATTTCACCTGCAATGAGGATATGGTTAGTTTTCCTACTAGTGGGTCATGGATGATTGGTAAGTCCTCGCTAGTCCTTAAAAAATAGGAGGCTAGTTTTAACCCTAGTTCTTGTTCCTTCTCCTTTGCCCCGGTTTGGGTAAGGCTCCCTTCTTTTCCCTTGGAGTTTTGGGATGAACAAGTGTCCTCTAGCATTGCTAATATGTTTGGAAAACTTCTTTCCATTGATTAGATGATTGCTTCTTGGAAGAGGTTGGTTTATGCACGTTTTTGTGTGATTGTGGACCAATCAACTAATTTTCTTGAGAAGGTGTTGATTAACTCCAAGCTAGGGGGTTGGAACAACGCGATTGAATATGAATCTATTCCTCTTTCTTATTTTCACTGCAAAAAGGTCAGTCACTAGGCCAAGAAATTCCCTTCCAAGGTTAAACCAGTCTAGTCTAAGCCTCTTATGGAATGGAAGGAGAGACATAAATCTTTGGAGGCTTGTGAGGTGGAGGGGATGTTGCTGCCAAGCATTGTTTGACTCTAGGTGAGTTAGTTAAGGATACCTCCTATAAGGAGGTGGGTATTCCAAGAGGGTAGAATGTTGATGTGGGGTCTCCTCAGGATGGTTGAATCCCATTAGGAGTTAATCAAGTGGTGGAAGAAGGAGAATTGGTTGTTGCTGAGGAGGTTCTTCCCTCTTCTGAAATGGAGGCTCCTAAAAATGTAGAGGTTGTGGACAAGGATTTGGTGTCTTCGACATTGAATGAGCCATCGATGGTGGTGGTTTCTCCAATCTCTTCTAGTATGGTGTTATAAGGTAAGGAGGTAGTCTTGTAGGAGCCCCTTGGGGCTATTTCAAATCTGGTGCTCACCTCTTTTGTCAATGGTTGTGAGTTAGCAAGCTTGTTACAAGCGAAGGAACCTCCCTTTTCCCTGGTTAAGACTAGAAATAGAAATAAGAATCCTTCCCCTCATGGGGTTGCTACCAAGAATCATTCAAAGGTTGACTATGGCTCAGAACCAAGGGGCATAGGGAGACCCACTCTACTACAGAGTGGGGAGAAGGAAAGTAAAGTTGATATTGTTGATGGCTCCCAAAAAACATTATTTGAGATGTGTCCTAAGGGAGCATCTCAGAATCCTCCATGAAGATTATGTCATGGAATATCTGAGGGTTGAATAACCCTCACAAGTCGGATCTCCTTGCTAATTTAGTGAGGGATCATAAACCAAATGTGATCTTGATTCAAAAAATGAAAATTCCTATTGAAAGGCTAGAGTGTATTAAGAAAAGATTCTTTAAGGAATGTGGCCTCCATGGTTTTGATGCAGATGGCATGTCGAGGGGTGTGTTCCAGGCCATCTTTTGGGTTCCTAACCACATTGCTACATCCTTTTATCATAGTAGGAGTGATTTTTCCTGGGTCACTTCAAATATTTATCCTCCTAATGTAAAAAGTGCTTGGAAGTGTTTCTTGGGGAACCAGAGTTCCTTTAGAGACGATTTCCCCTTTGACCACTAGTTGGTTATGGGAGATTTTAATACTCTATTGAGTTGTGGTGACAAGTTGGGTGGCTCTCAGGTCAACGACCTGAGGTCTTTTGTTAATGACAACACCTTTTTTGGCATTGATCTACGTGGGGCTTTTTATACTTGGTCGAATTGCAGGATTGTTGATGCGCTGATTCAGGTTAAGCTAGATTGGGCCCTCCTTTCATATGAGTGGATGGCTTGTTTTGCTTGCTCCCTTTCATCTCTTACAAGGTTGGGGTCAGACCATTTTCCTATTTCCTTATTGGCTGAGGTGGTTGATCGTAGGAATTCTTTCCCCTTCACGTTTGAAAAAATGTGGACGTCTCACCCAGATTTTAAATTTAAGCTTACTTCTTGGTGGGATATTCAGGTGGATGGATTTTCCATGTACAGAGTGGCCAAGAATCTTGTTGTGGTTAAGGCCAATGTAAGGAATTGGAATAAGGCTTCCTTTGGTCACATCTTCCAAGAGAAAGCTTGTATCAAGGTGGATCTTGATTTTGTCTAATAGAATATTCAAGCTTGGGGCTATAATGCTAATCTGGTGAATGAGGAGAGTGTCCTCTTGTCTCATCTCCATAATATTGTGGCTAGGGAGGAAGAATTTTGGAATCAGAGGTTGTGTGCGGTGTGGCTTAACTGTGGCAATAGGAATACTAAATTATTTCATCTCACCACTCTAAAGCATCGTGCCTCCAATCGTATCAAGAGTATTCATCAAGATGATAGGGTGATTGAGAATGAGGAGGAGATCAGGCAGGTGGCTATTTCTTTCTTTCCTAATCTCCTTATGAATTATTTTTCTCCATCCTTCGATGCCCAGGTTCAGTTGTTGGAAGTTATTCCTTGGGTTGTGATGGATGATATTAATCCCAGGCTCTGTGGTATCCCTTCTATGGAGGAAATCAGGAATGTGGTTTTCTCCTTTGTTGGGAACAAGGCCCCTGGCCCTGATGGGTTCCCCTTGTTCTACTTCCAAGAATTATGGACCATTGTCTCTAATGATGTGGTGGATGCAACTAAATATTTTTTTGGCAGTCGTAACCTGCTCAAGGAATTGAATGCTACTTTTTTTTGTGTTGATTCAAAAAATCCCTGGCACCTCAGCCTTTAACGAGTTTAGACCTATTAGCTTGTGAAAATAAATTTACAATATTTTCTCCAAGGTTTTGGCGGTTAGGTTGTAGATGGTTCTTCCTCTGATTATTTTTCCACACCAAAGTGGCTTTGTTGCAGGCAGGAAATTTTTTGACCCTATTATTACTATGCATGAAAACATTCACTCACTGATGGTTAACAAAAGGGCTAGTTTCTTGTTAAAATTGGATTTGGTTAAAGCTTATGATTGGGTTAATTGGTCTTTCTTATTTAAATTCCTCTATGCTTTTGGTTTTTTTGATAACTTTGTTAAGTTGGTTCAGAGCCTCACTTCAACGGTTTCCTTTTCTATGTTGGTTAATGGCTCTCCCTCGGATCTCTTTAAGAGTACTCAGTGGGTGAGATAGGGTGACCCAATTTCACCCTTCCTCTTTGTTATTCTAGCTAAAACTTTGGGCAGGATCCATGAGGTGTTTCTGAGGACTATCAAATTCTCTAATCCCCTTATTCGCATCAATAGTTTGTTGATGATACTTTGATAGTGGGTGAGGCATCTATCATAGAATCTAGGACTATCAAATTGACTCTCCAAAAGTATGAGGTGACATCGAGGCAGTTGGTGAGTCTCCCCAAGAGCATGATCTTCTTCCTCAACACTTCGGAAAGAAGAATGCAAAGAATTGTTGGTATTCTTCAATGTTCGGTGGGATCTCTTCCTGCGACCTATCTTGGTTTGCCTCTCAAAGCTAATTCGGCTCATGAATACTTTTGGAATAGTTTGATTGATAAGTGCAATGCTAAGCTAGTTGGTTGGAAAGGTTCTCTGCTCAGTCAAGCTGAAAAATTGGTGCTGATTAAATCCACATTGCAGAATCTCTCCGTGTATGCTCTTAGCCTTTTTCAAATGCCCTAAAAATCTTGGGAAAAGATTGAGAGTATTCAAAAAAGGCTTCTTTGGTCTGGTGTGGAGGACAAGAATATATTGAGTTTGGTTTTGTGGGAGGAGTTTTTTTGTTCGAAGCGCAAGGTGGATTGGGCCTACACAGGATAAAATCTTTCAATACGGCTCTTATGGCCAAACAACTATGGAACTTCCTCCATGGTGAGAAGGATTGGTTGGAGATCCTGGCTACCAAATATCTTGCTTAGGTGGATAAATTTTGGGAGTTTTTGAGAGAGGATTTCTCTCCTCCCTTAGGTTCTTTCTTTTGGAATTCCCTCATCAGATCCAAGGGTGCTATTTCTACTAGCATCCAATGGTCAGTTGGGAATGGTAGAGATATCCTATTTTGGGATGATTGGTGGTCCGGGCATGGTCCGCTGCGAGATTTTGATTGGGAAGCTCCCTAGAGGGACTTGTGTATTAGAGAATTTGGGAGTTATGTTGCTGATTATATTGTGAATGGGGAGTGGAGAAGGATCCATGAGGTGTTTCCAAAGCTGGTGGATCTGTATAGTGAGGTGTCTAAAATTCATATCCATGTTGCCCTCCAGAGGGACAAGGTGATTTGGAGAAGGATTTCGCATGGGTTGTATTTAGTGGAATATGCAATTAATTCCCTCAATGATATTGTGGGAGCTAGTCCACTATGGGTTTGGGTTTTGGTCTTCAAAGCTAATTCCCAAAATCAACATGTTTTTATGGTTAACGGTGCAAGACAAGATCTTACCCATTAACAATCTATGGAAAAGAGGTTTCTCCATGCCTAACAGATGCTACATGTGCAAGATGGATGTGGAGGACATTTCTCACTTGTTTATTGGGTGTAGCTATGCTTAGAAAGTCTGGTGTCTCTTTGTCAACTTGTGGCAAGTGGAATGGATTTTCCCTTCTTTAGTTTGGGAGCTTTGGCTCCAATGGCATGCGCCTTCTTCTAATCCTTCCTCATATTATCTGGGGCTTATGGAAGGAGAGGAAAAACATAATTTTTAGGGATACCTCCCTTACCCCTCTTTCCCTTTTTTTCAAAGTTGTGTCATCAATCAAGGAGAATTTTTTTGCTGGTGGTTGAGAAAATTGATATTCTGGGTAGGGTGAGGGTTTTCGATTATGATGCTATGGTGTCTACCCATTGGAAACTTCCTTGTGATATCGCTAAACCCTTGAAGAAGGATAATTTGGATAGGGAGGGGGTTGTTTGGTTTTCTCCTCCTCCTAGTTGGGATAAAATCAACTTTGATGGTTCATTTAAAGGCAATCCGGGTCCTACTGGTTGTGGGGGAGTGTTAAGAGATCACAATGGTAAGTTAGTCTCAGCGGTGGCGCTCCATTTGGGAATCTAGACAAACCACTTCATTGAAGTTGTTGCAGCCTATCATAGCATTAATTTGGCTAGAGACAAGGGGATCTCAAAGCTCTGGATCAAAGGGGATTCCCTAGATATTGTTAATTGTCTAAGGAAAGGGTTCCCCCCTCTTGGACTATTGAAAATTTCATTTTGGACGCCCTTTCTTTGATTCATTAATTTGATGAAATATATATTTCTCATGCTTTTAGAGAGGTGAATTGTGTGGTAGATTGGGCGGCAAATCTTGGGGTGACATCTGCAAGATTTTGGGAGGCAAATGACATCCTACCCATTGAAATAAGCAATTTGATCCATAATGACATTTCTTAGCATGTTGGTGTTGGCCACCTCCTCGTCTTTTGGAATGTGTGGATATTATAGATTTTTTTGGTTGATTAAATACTCTGCGTAGGTGATGTTTATGGGAATTTTTGGGCATCCAAATCTAGGTTGCATGACTTCAAGGCCAACGCCAATAATGACTTCAAGGCCAATGCCAATAATGACTTTAAGATTTTGATGATGGGTAGGGATAGATGTAAAATAGAACCACTTTCCTATAATGACTTCAAGGCCAACGCCAATGTTTGGGCTATCCTGCAGAAGGGTGGGGTGACCCCTTTTATGGAAAGGTTGCATGGCTTTAAGGCTAGCATTTCAAAACATTTCATTGATGTTTGGCATGGCCATGTTCTCAACATGTTTGGAAGGGATACCATGAATAATGAAGATTGTATTGCGGAAGTGACTGGTATGTCAACGAAGGGAAGGAAATTCTATAGGGACAAGAACCACTCACAGTTGGCTAGGAAAAATTTTCTTTTAGATAGAGAACAGGCTAAAATGGTGAGACTGGACTGTGGTGGGTACGACAGGTCCAAGATTAAAATTATCTAGTAGGATGTGGCATTGGAATTGATGTAGTACTTTACCTTGGACAACAGATACATGATGTTGTATGGTCACCATTTTGTTTTGTCGAATCACTTTCGACACAGTAAGCTCATTTCATTCTCATTTTACCTATTGTCATCTTTGGAGGATGTAATTTCAAATTTTAGGAAGAACCCTAGAAACCCTTTTTTGCATGAGGGTTTGATGTTGCTCATAGTTGATTTTATTAAATCCAATTGTATAGTTGATACTCCTCATTCCCCAGCTTTGAAAAAAAAGAAGAAAGGGAGTGGGAAATGTTGGGTTGAGGAGATTCGAGAGAGTGAGGGAATAGAAATTGAAGAGGACTTGGAGGGATGGTCTGATGGGTACAATACAAACCTTGATTATATGCCTTCATCTAGAGGGAAGAAACCCTCTACTTCTAAGGCCAAATCTTCCCTCCCATGTGTTAAGCGCCAACTTAAGGAGGTTTTTGTGGAGGGTGAAGAGGAGGGGCTTTGCAGTGGTAGGAAGACCAAGGGCTTCTCTACGGATATTGGGGTTAAACTTCAGGAGGTGGTAGAGGATATTTAGGATGGTGGGACAGTGCATCTGGGAAATTTGAACCCAACTTATGATGGTGACGGTGGGTACCCTCCTACTCGTAAGGTGAATTCTATTGTTAATGTTGATGACTCTGCTTAGGTGTCAGCTTCCAAGGACAAGGGAAAGGCCAAGTTTATCCCTGATGTGTCTCAAGATAAGGATCCTCCTACTGGTTCACATCAGGGCAGGGGTTTGTTTTGGGGGGCTATGGACTTTTCGTAAGCATCAGGTATTGTGAAAGAAGGGTCAAACATTTCTTTTAATTTAATGATGTGGTTGGTGCAAGAGGTGTAAAACCTCTGCAATAAGCATGACACTATTGCTTGGTGGAATATTTCCACTCTTCAAATTCTTAAGGAGAAGGACTCCATCTTCATTTTGGCCAAGTCATTAAATTCTAGTGTCAACTGTCTAGTGGATGAGCTAGATAACCTGAAGAAATACTATGGGTTGAGGTTGGTGTTGTTGGAAAAGAATAACATGCAGCTTTGTAAGGACATGGACATGATCATTAATCTTAGCAGGGAAAGTTGGAGGCTTTAGCTGAAGGTCTAGTTTTCCTCAATGAGAAGGCAAAAGAATGGATGGGCAGAGGACTATTTTGTGATTAGGTGAGCAAGGAAAGGGGGGAGAGTGACATCATGGAGATGTAGACCATGGACTTGGGTGCTAGACCGAGTGTGCATACTCAGAGTAAAAATAAGAAATACAAAATGGTGCCTAGGCAGGATGTGGAAGACATCATGGAGATGCACGATAGGATGGAATCAAAGGACCCAGAAGTGGCAAGGATGCTCAAAGAACTTATCTAATGGTCATTTTTTTTGCTTTGTTGTCTTTTTTTTTTGTTTTTGGTTTCACTGATGGTCTATTGATGTTTTGGTAATCAGCTTGTTTTTTTTTTTTTTTTGGGTGGGCAGTCTAATGCTTTATCTTCACTTCCATTGTTCCTTTTTGTATAGGGTTTCAAGAACCCTTCAAAACCTGTTTATTGTCTATTAAAAAAAATTCAAGATCCAACATCATGTAAAAGTGTATGTGAGTTCATGTGCATTTATGTTATAATTGTTTTTTTAAGGCTAGCCCTTGTTACAAGTCTCCAAATCTTTCAAACATTAAAGCAAGATCCAAGACCTTGACATGATGTGTATGACTTCAGTCTTTCAAGGAAGCCATTGAAGGATGGTGAGTTGTAGCACTTTGTGATTTCAGCATTCCTTCATATCATTTATCCATTTATCATTGAAATTGTCATTGTGGAAGTGGAAACACTTACATGGGATTTGACTAAGGCAAGCCCCTAAAATGGCCTAACATTTCAATTCTTTGTGAATGTGCAGATCTCAAGTTGAAGAGGATCAAAGGAATATTGAAGAAACTTTATTCATTGTTGCATTTGAAACCCTAGGCCTTGGTGACTCATGGAAAGTCAATTACATAAATATCTGACACCAATCCGACAAATTTGTAGATGGGAAACGAAAGTGCAGATCCGACATGAGAGGACTGTGAAAACATATCTGAAAAATACCTAGCCGTACAGTGGTGCCCCCAACACCAACATCCTAACAAATTTAGCTGAGATTTATATCACAAGTGCACAATGTCCTCCTCAACCCAGATCTGTTGTCAGAATTTTTGTTACAGTTAATCTTACATTTTTAGATTAGTGCATGTAGTTTAATTAGATTAATAAAATCATTTTTAATTCCAATTCATTTCCAAGTCCCTAAAGGAATCAAATCAAGGTTTGATTGGCTCACCTTATTGGTTGAAATTTAATCTAAATACCTTGATTTTAATTCTATTATTCTTTTGAAAAAGGATTTGATCCTAGTGTTTTGTGTGTTGGACCTAGGATCCCTTTTCATCAAAACATTTATAGAGTTTATTTTGTGTGATTAATAGGGTTGATTAGTTTCCACCTTAAGGTTAATAAATTCCATAAATAGTTAGGACACACTCATGGTCAACTGTTTTCATATGTTATCACACATACCAATAAGTTCTGATGGCACCTTCAAATTTTGCAAATTTGAAGTGCCTATATCTCTTCAATGTGTTGATAGAGTCTAGGCCTGCATCTTGTCAAATATGCCCCAAAGGCCCTCTTTGCCGATTAAAATTTTGCAAATCGAAAGTCATCTTGAAAATTCCTTTGGTGGAGTTTTTTTTGGTGCATATGGTAGTACGCCTATTCAATTTTGCACCTCCTAAACAAGTTTTGATGGGTTAATTAATGCGTTGTTTCAAGACTGTGACTAGGCCAAATTTGGTGTTCCGAAAAGTTTCAAATTTCAAAATTACAAAGGAAACCCATTTCTTTTTTTGGTCTAAAACATCTCCAGTTTCAATTTCATAAAAATGAAGGCCATTTGATGCATTCTTTTAATGTATTTCAATTACGGTGAACATGTCTGGAAGGCTAGTTTACAAAGGAGGTACCAAAAATTTTAGGGTTGGGAAAAATTTGATTTAAAACCCATGTTTTAAATAATTGATTATGGTCGCACACAAAAAATCTCGGCTCCAAGGGTCACCATTTATGCACAGTGAATTTTCTCCATTTGACCTACAAGCGAAATTAAAATTTTCCCATTTTCTAATATTTTCAAATGTTAATATTTAAAATATTGTGAATATTTTAAATATTGGGAAAAAGTGAAAAGGTATTTAGGGAAAATATAAAACAAAATTTCAAATGATTATGAGCAAAAGGAAGTTTAATTATTTCTTTTGATTGGTCGAGACACGACACTCATGACACTCAGGCAAAACAAAACTCCATCACCCATCTCCCTTTGAAAATGATTGAGTTGATTCAAATCAACGATGCCCGATGGTTTGCATTGTATGAGTTTGAGGCAACTTTAAGCTTTATAAAATCATTAAAAGAGTGCTCCATCGCACATCTCTGTTTTCACAGGAAGTGTCATGTTTAAACAACCATGAGCGATGGCTCCAGTGTCCATCGCCCATCGCTAATTGGTAACCTTTCATTCCAAACAAAGTAGTGATGGCCTTTTTCAAGCAATGGTTTTTCAAATGACATGTGAGCAAAAAATTTTAATATAAATATATTATCAAATGTTCATTATAAAAAGGGAAAGTTTAATCCATGTTTCTAATTGGCTGAGGAGGTTCACAATATTTTTTCATGGTAGTTGCATGTGGAGAGGGAGAAGACAAATAGCAATGGGCGATGGCTCAGATTCCATCACCTATAGCTAATTTAAGTTTCCTTTTTCTTGCAAAGCAATAATAATGTAAATCATGCGATGGTTGTGGGAAAACATAAAGGGAAAATATAAAACCATTTTCAAATGTTTTTATTAAACAAGAATAATTCTTGTTTCTTATTGGATGCAAAAAACTTTTAAAAACTCATTCATTTTTTTACAACAAGAGTTGTATCACTCATCTTCGTTTTGGGTGGGGGAAGTAAGAGCACATCCACGATGGTGTTTATTCAGCAATGGATTTCATCTACAGCCAAGTTCTATCATGTGAAAAATAAATGTCTATTGCACATTGTATATTAGAGTTGAGAAATTTAATGTGAGTGTTCGATGCAAGGATTGTGTGTAATGAAATCATATTGTTTTTTACATGGAGATGCATTTGAAGCAATTTTTCACTGTGCTAGGAGCAAGAAACAAAATGTAATCACATTTTTGGTCTTCGAGAAAATTTTTAAACACATGCACATGCTAGGAAGTGCTCTTTCATGCTCCAAAAAGTTGTTTGAACTCTTTCTATTTCCTGGGAAGCAATTTGGGTGAATTTTTATACATTTTTTGGCTACCTATGAGGTGAAAAATGCCTAGAAACCATTTCTCATGACCCAAAAAATTAAATCCAACATATGGGCAATAAAGAAAAATTTTACCTATAGAGAAAAAGGGAAGATGGGTAAATAGATTTTGACCTAGAGTTAATACTTTTTACTTGCAAAGTGAAAATGAGGCCAAAAAATGGTTTTTACATGTAGGGTAAAATGTTTGCACAGAATTTTTAGGTGAAGGAAAATAACAGAGGCAAGAAAATAATGAGTGGGAGAAGGCATTCTTCAAGTGAAATATTGTTACTGAACTAGGGGATCAACTAGTGTGAGATGTCAAACAGATTTTCCATCTGAGGGTTTCCTCATTTCTTTAAATGTAATTTTTGTTTCCAAGGGGTTGCTCACAGTTTAGTCTCGTGGAGACACTTTGTAACAGGTCAGAATAATTAACTTGAGTATATTATAGGTTCTAGAATACTTTGATTCATGTAATGGTGGATGTTTTCACAGCACTGTCACTTTGAAATAATAAATGACAAGATATTCTAAGCCAATTTTCTCCACTGTAGAAATTGCATAGATTTTGAATAGAAGTAATCAAGGGTTTATTATATTCATCTTCTTGTATTTCCCTGAATGTTTTTTCAATGTTCTTACTCTCATTCAAAGAATGAGTTAAACTATATTAACATGAATGAAGGTTTATGCAACTATGTATTAGGATCACTAAGTATTACTGATTAAGTTTTTGGTATCAGTGGTGTAAGCCATCATTTGGTAGGCATAGTTATGGCAAAGTGAATGTTGTGATGTTTTTTCAATTACATGATTTAAATGACTCCACCATAGGATAAGGAATTGGTCTTTTAATGTTGCAGTCTCATGAGATCTTTTATGGAATCCACATTTAAAATCAACTTTAATATCCTATCTCAATGTGATTGTGCATTGAGCTTAATGTATAATATTTCTCATACTTAAGTTAGATACTACCATGAAGGTGAGCCAGATCTTTGGGGTATTGTGTCTATTAAAAAATTAAAGGAGAATTATCCGTTAATCATAGTGTATTTAATACTTTGGCACAAGAGTGTTGAGAATTACATTTTAGGGATCACCCTCCTAGGTTTCACAAAGTTTGAAATGTAGGGGAGAAAGGTTTCATATCAATATCCCATTCATTGGCCACCAATCTTTAAGTTCTTAAGCATAAGGCTTGGCACACCTTTAGAGGATCTTCAAGGTTCTACTAGTAAAAACACCAACAGATTAGTGACTCTACTAGGGAAAGCTCTAGTATTATCCATTTGAAAAAAGTCAATCAGTTTGTTGATTTGTATTTTTGGGTTAGATGATCCAAGGACCTGCATACATGAAGAAGGGGATTGTTGCAACATTCCTAGTGTATTCTTGAAGTATAGTGCTCTTCTAGTGGAGAGAACTCAAAAATACTTAGATCTTGTAAGAAGCTTTCTGCTACTTGAAGATATTTTCCTCTTTCAAAGAGGTGGCGACTCTACATAATATTCTACATCGTTAGAAGAGTTGGTTGTAGTAGTTCTCAAGTATTTTTCTATTGCAACATTTTTGTATGAAGGTTTGCAACAGAGTTTCTACTAAATATTGTCCCTTATCTAGTATTTTGAGGTACTAGTAGAAAAGGGAAATGAGAAAACAAGATATTTTGAAATGGATATTGAGAATTAAATATATAGTTGTAGAGGGAATAAGTTTTATTTATAAATATGTATGGCTATTCTAATTTTCCCTCTACAAGCTTTAATGCCATGCCTAAAACAAATTCATGTCCTCAAAGAAAGGAGTTCACTAGTGAAAGATATAACCCTCTGCACTTCAGTAAAATCCAAGGTTATCCACACTTTGTCCCAAGAAGAATTAATGAATATTTTCCTAAGTTTAGAGGAGATCTCAAAGAGTCAACATCACAACATTTATGGAATTTCATTGATTTGATGAATTGTCAAATAGTAGAAGAGGATGTTATCACGAATTTTTTGTGAGAACTTTAAAAAATATTGCAAAATATTGGTTTTCTAGTTTACCAATGCATTCCATATGTTTATGTCAAGAGCTTAAGATATAATTTATGGACCAGTTTGGTGAATTGAATAATGAATGCTTATCTAACAAGAGGTTTCTACACATTCAAGAATATTTTGAAGAAGAATATGAGCCTGTAGTTGAACAAGAATTTCCTATTGATGCATTGTATGATATTAGAAGATCTGAGGATGAATCCTTCTATGATTTTCATGATAAATTCATTCAAATTTTGTTTGCTATACTAGTATTAAATAGACGTAATGAGTCAGTGTGTGTTGGTGTTTTTTTGTGAAGGGCTTAAGCTAAGTCTAAGTACCATTCCAATTGATTGGAAGCCCCTAACCTTAAGTGCATATATCAATGGCTTTCGGTGATTGAAGAAAAGATAGAGAAATATGGAAGTCATTTCCTGACTAGACTATGCAATGGTACCTTTTCCAAACTTCATCAAATAGATCTGGATGGTATAGTAGAAGACAATGATAATGCATCTTCTAGTGGTGAGGATTTTGTTTTTGAGAAAACTACAGAGAAAATATGTGCAGATGAATATTGCAGCCATAATAGTCAATATGTAAGACATGATGAGATGAATGAAACATGTGAAGCCACTCCTATTTTCTTTGAAAATGCAGAAATAGAGAGCCAATATTTTGTATCAGATGAAGGTTGCAATGATGCCAATGATACTAAAAGTATTTTCTCATCTATTGACTATGAAAATGCAGTAGAAGTGTGTGTTGATTTTGAACTTCATGGTGACAACATTAGTTTTGTAGATGTAAATATGCAACCAGATGAGAAGATTTCCTATCCAAGCAATCAAGATGATTACAATTATGTTTGCAGCCCTAGTGACTGTGATTCGTCTCAAGAAGAAGTGGAATTGATCTCCCTAAGTGAAAAGTGTTTCATTAAAGATGATGAAAATATTTTTCAAATCTCACAATTGCATGATGATATTATGAAAATCTATGATAGTGTTGATAACTTCTTGAATGATCATCTCAGTTCACATTGTGCTAATGGAATAAGATTTTTTGAGCCTTGTATGGAAAGGTTAGATGCTGAAAACCAATGTGAATTGAATATTTTCTCTTCAAGCAATGAATGTGATGTTGTTAAGAACAATGGGATTCCAAATTCTCTTAGACAAGGGCATGATGAGGGATATGAATTGAACATACATTTTGAAGAGGATATATGTAATAAGAAATGCTATGATACACTTGGACATGTGATTTCTACACGTGATGAGTGTAGCATTGATGCAAGTCTTCATGGTGATGAGATAAAGGGGTCTGCTGATTTGTGGAATACTCTTGAAAATGGTGATATATCAGATGCAAATGACAAAGTGTGCAATGACTTTCAGTTGGAGAGGTCATATGTTAGTAGTTGTAATGAAGAAACAAATGGTGATTTTCAGTTTGATAGTGAAGAATATGACCATGCTGACTGTTGCAACAATATGGACAAAGTAGATAATTGTGCAAGAGATTCATTAGATAAATCAGTCTAGGTAGTTGATTATGAAGAGCATGCATATGTTGGTGATGTAAGTTGTGAACAAGAAAGTGATTTCTTGTTTGATCATTTACCTTCTTCTATCCCTTTTATTGGTTTTGAAGTTATTACTGAATGTTTGCATGAGGATATCATAAATGTAGTTGTACATGAAATTGAAAATGTAAAGACAAATGTTAATACAACTAATGAAGCTTTTTATGATGAAGTTGTACCTAAAGAATGTGATTTTGTTTATCAAATAGATGTATATCAGGACCTTTTTTGGGTGTGCAACCTATATTTTTCCTCATGAGTAGTATGCTTTAGATATTCATGTTGAGTGTGATACTTCTTGCAACAGTGATTGTGTTTTGAACACTCATTGTGAGGGATTTGTTGCAGAGATAAATTTAAAGACATCTGAGCCCGCATTTGAATCTTTCTTGGGTGATAATATGAAGAATGTTCATAACCTTGTCTTTGAACTTGGGATGGAAAACATTTTTTGTGTATGGGATGTTGACATCTCTTCTGAATGCCATGATTTGAATGAAGATGAAGGTATTATGGGTGTTGATAAATCTAGTTTTCAAAACCTTGAGGCATATAATAATGTGATTGAGTTGTGTTGTTTGGATGGAGATAAACTTGCTTGTGATGTAATTCAGTTGAAGGAGATGCATATATGTGAACATTATTTGTTTACTACATAAGAGGATCACATACCATATGTAAGGCATGATATCATTATTGAGCTTAATCATTATGAGGGTTTCAGATTTTATGTGTAAATGAATGATGAAGAGAAGTCTCATAATGACCTTTTTCAATGAATTTTTCCACTTTCTAGTCCAATTTTACAAGAAAGTGATTGTGTATTACAACAATCTTGTTAATGAAGGATATCACACCAATTATAAATTTTCTCTATTTGATAAGTGTGATATATTCTTGTCAGATGTTGATGGATTTCAATTAGTGATTGATTGCCAATGTCAAATTGACAGAGTTAATGGAGGCATTGGAAAGCATAGTGATGTGGTTAAGCATGCCAAGGGTGATATTTTTTTTAGATATATAGTGACAATGTTTTCATACTTGGATTAATGCAAACAATAGAGAACAACGTGTTTGATAGAGGTAAACATTGGTTCTTCTTTTCATTTGGTAGCCTGGGGCCATCAAATGAGGTTTGAAAAGTTGAATTGAGGAGAAGTTGCAGAGCTGCCCAATGGATTTTGGCACTTGGTCTACTCCCCAGAGATCTGGAATCTCACCATGCCTGCAAGGGGAATGCATCCCTGAACATGAGCCACTGATGGCACCATCCAATTTTACAAATTTGAAGTGCCTATATCTCTTCAATGTGACTACAGAGTCTAGGTCTGTATCCTGTCAAATATGCCCCAAAGGCCCTTTTTTCCAATTAAAATTTTGCAACTTGAAGTTCATCCTACAAATTCCTTAGGTGCAGTTTTTTTGGGTACATATGGCAATGTGCCTGTTCAATTTTATGCCTCCTGCACAAGTTTTGATGGGTTAATTAATGTGTTGTTGATTGTGTTCCAAAAAGTTTCAAATTTCAAAATTATAAAGGGAACCCATTTCTTATTTTTGGTCTAAAACATCTTCAATTCTAATTTCTTCAAAAATAGAGGCCATTTGATATATTATTTTAATGTATTTTGGTTGCAGCAAACACGTTCGGAAGGCTAGTTTACAAAAAAGGTACCTAAATTTTTAGGGTTGGGAAATTTTTTATTTAAAACCCATGTTTTAAATAATTGATTATGGTTGCATGAAAAAAATCTCGGCTCCAGGGGTCACCATTTGTGCACAGTGAATTTTCTTTATTTTCCCACAGGTGAAATTAAAATTTTCCCATTTTCTAATGTTTTCAAATGTTAATATTTTAAATATTGGGAAAAATGAAAAGGAATTTAGGGAAAATATAAAACATAATTTCAAATGATTATGAGCAAAAGCAAGTTTAATTCTTGTTTTTGATTGGTTGAGGCATGACATTCATGTCGGCACTCACAGAGCACAAAACTCCATTGCCCATCTCCTTTTGAAAATGATTGAGTTGATTAAAATCAGCGATGCCTGATGGTTTGCATTGTATGAGTTTGAGGCAACTTTAAAATTTATAAAAATCATTAAAAGAGTGCTCCATCGCACATCTCTCCTTTCACGGGAAGTGTTGAGTTTAAATCAGTGATGAGTGATGGCTCCAGTGTCCATGGCCCATTGCTAATTGGTAACCTTTTCTTCCAAAAATAGTAGTGATGGCCTTTTCCAAGTGATGGTTTTTCAAATGACACGTGAGTAGAAATTTTCAATATAAATATATTTTCAAATGTTCATTGTAAAAAGGACAAGTTTAATCCATGTTTTGATTAGCTGAGGAGGTTCACGGTAGTTTCTCATGGTAGCTACATGGCTTGTCACCAATGTTGAGTGGAGAGAGAGGAGGAAAATAGCGATGAACGATGGCTCACATTTCGTCGCCCATCACTGAATTAAGTTTTAATTTTTCTTGCAGAGCAGCAATAATGCAAATCATGTGATGGCTATGGGAAAACATAAAGGGAAAATATAAAAACATTTTCAAATGTTTTTATTAAACAAGAATAATTCTTGTTTCTTATTGGCTACAAAAAACTTTTAAAAACTCATTCATTTTTCATGACAAGAGTTGTATCACTCATCTTCATTTTGGGTGGGGGAAGTGAGAGCACATCAATGATGGTGTTTATTCAGTGATGGATTTCATCTGCAACCAAGTTCTATCATGTTCAAAATTAATATCTAAATTGCATATTGCAGATTCGAGTTGAGAAATGCAATGTGAGAGTGAGATGCAAGGATTGTGTGTAATGAAATCAGATTATTTTTTATATGGAGATGCATTTGAAGCAAGTTTTCATTGTGTTGGGAGAAAAAAAATGTGATCACGTTTTTTGTCTTCAGGCAGATTTTTAAACACATGTACAGGCCTAGAAGTACTCTTTCATGCTCCAGAAAGTTGTTTGAACCTTTTCTATTTCCTATGAAGCAATTTGGGAAAAAAATTATATATTTTTGGAAACCATTTCTCACGACCCAAAAATTTAATCCAAATTAGAGATTATCCAAATTTGACACTTAATTTATCCAAATTCGTGACACTTCTGCCTAAACATCCTCTTATCCAAGTTAATTAAGTAATATTACTATTATTTAATTAATATCTTTAATTCTGCTAAATCCCTAAGATATTTAATTAATAATTAAATACCTTACCCTCCTTAATCCTCTTTTCATCAAATGAATTAAATAAATATTACATTTATTTAATTCCTCACATGTCTTTTTCATCTAATCCCAATCCATCTCCTAATTTCTTCATTAGGGATGTGCACATGCCTAATCCTTGATTAGATGTGTCACATCCCTTCCAACTTTTGCAAGTCAAGTTTCTAATCCACATTAACCCCTAATTATCTCTCTAATTACTAATTGCTGTAAACTCTAATTAGTACCTTGGTCAACTCCCCCCATCTCCCAAGGAATTTTTAATTCCTTTTTATTCACCCTAGGTTCCCCTCTTCCCCATGTGAATTTTTAATTCACATTTTATTCCTTCTAGAATCCCCTTTTCCCATGCACCTTCTAGAATATTTGACTTGTCACATCAAGTCACATGTGACAAACTCCCACCTTTTGGGAACATTGTCTTATCCACCAGATTCTTCCAATCATTGTGAATTTTTAATTCACTTTTATTCACCCAAGATTCCTCTCACTCCCCAAGGTGCTTGGAAGGTACTTGTCCTTCTTCCACCTCATGTACCTTTTTGACAACTCACCTCCATCTCATATCCCCTTGGCCACTTCACCCTCCACATGTCAAGATGTGAGGGCTTGTGGGTTCTCAACCCACCATAGCCCTTCATCTTGACCTTGTTGGAGCAATCTTGACCGTTGAATTCTCTAGAAAATTCAAATTCTCCTATAAATACCCCCTCCTCAAGGGCATTTTGGACACTTAGTCATTTTGCAACTACATGTTGCCATTTTGTGCACCCACCTAGCCTTCAATTACATTCACTTGCATTTACATCCAAGCACATAGTAAAATCCTCCATTTTAGCCACATCAAGAGCCATCAAGGAGCACACATATCATTCCAAGCAAGGGCCAATCAAAGAGACATCAACAGCAAGGAAGGTAAATCTGATTCTTGATGATCTGACTGACGGATCGAGTCGATCTGATGGAATTGACCGATTCGAAAGTTAATATTTTACTTGCAAAGTGTGAAAATGAGGCAAGAAAATAATTTTACATGGTAAAATGTTTGCATGGATTTCCAAGTGAAGGAAAATAACAGAGGCAAGAAAATAATGAGTGGGAGAAGGCATTCTTCAAGTGCAATATTGTTACTGATCTAAGGGATCAACTAGTGCCAGATGTCAAACAGATTTTCCATTTGAGGGTTTCCTCATTTCTTTAAATGCAAATTATGTTTCATTTGCAAGGGGTTGCTCACAGTTTGTTCTCATGGAGACACTTTGTTTAATAGGTATGAATAATTAACTTGAGTCTGTTATAGGTTCTAGAATACTTTGAGTCATGTAATGGTGGATGTTTTCATAGCACTGCCATCTTTGAAATAATAAATGACAAGATATTCTGAGTCGGTTTTCTCCACTATAGACATTGCATAGATTTTGAATAGAAGTAATCAAGGGTTTCTAATATTCATCTTCTTGTCTTTCCCTAAATGTTTGTTTAGTGTTCTTACTCTCATTCAAAGAATGATTTAAATTGTATTAACATGAATGAAGGTTTATGCAACTATGTGCTAGGATCACTAAGTATTACTAATTAAGTTTTTGGTATCGGTGGTGTAAGGCATCATTTGGTAGGCATAGTTATGGTAGAGTGAATTTTGTGATGTGTTTTTAGTTACATGATTTAAATGACTCCACCCTAGGATTAGGCATTGGTCTTTTAATGTTGCAATCTCATGAGATCTTTTATGGAATCCACATTTAAAATCAACTTTAATATCCTATCTCAGTGTGATTGTGCGTTGAGCTTAATGTATAATATTTGTCATGTTTAAGTTAGATACTACCATGAAGGTGAGCTAGATCTTTGGGATATTGTGTCTATTAAATAATTAAAGGAAAATTATCTATTAATTACAATGTATTTGATACTTTGGCACAAGAGTGTTGAGAATTATGTTGTAGGGATCACCCTCCTGGGTTTCACAGAGCCCAAAGTGTAGGGGAGAAAGGTTTCATATCAATCTCTTGTGCATTGGCCACTGCAATTGAAGTTCTTAAGCATAAGGCTTGACACACCTTTAGAGGATTTTCAAGGTTCTGTTGGAAAAAAAACAAAGTTCTTTATTTAAATATTTTATTTTTATCAAAATTTCTTGTTGCTTATGTAAATCTAGAAGAATAATGTGTTATGATTAATTATATGGGCTTTTTCTATTGAAGGCATTTGTCTAATTAAATTTAGGGTTCTATTTTATTTTTAAAATTATTTTCATCATTTAAAAACCTTAAGTTTTTTTATACTTTATCTTGAATTCCAATCCCAAAGAAAACCTTAGGGCTTGGTAAATATATGATAATTTTCATTATTTTTAATTTTTAATATTTTTTCCCAAACAAGTATTTAAGTTGATTTATAATGCTAATAGTTGAAGAGAGTGTCTTAATGGTCAATATTATTCTAGAAACATCTTTGGATTCAATAATCCCAAAATGGGATGAGGTTTGCTTGTCTAATTAGGTTTCCTTTTGTAAATTTGAATTTCATTTCATGTTTCATGGATTCTTAATTACCTTTGCAAGAATTTCATTGGGAGTATGACTTAGTTAGGTTAATTGATTTATTTACTTGCTTAATTCAATTGTTTTTAACCTAGTTATGATTCATGTTCACAAGTTTTTTCTTAGATTTTTCCTCTTCTAGGATGGAGTCTAGGAGTGTCTTTATGATTTCTATTGTTTCCACCTATAACTTGGCAATTTCTTTATGTTGTCACCCCATTAGGGTATCCACCATTTGCTTCATGTGAAGCTCTTGTGAGTTGATCCTTCTAATATATGGTAAGATAATATCCTAGATCTATGATATCTTTTTCTCTTATCTCCTCTTCTTATTTGAGGGTTTTCTTCCTTCTTTCCCAAATTGTGGAAATAATAAACTAGGGAAGACTTTGATGAATTCCTCTAAACTTTTGTCAAATTTTCTTATATACAATATTAATCTTTGTATGATTCTATCTTTATTATATTCATCTAAATTAGATCACCATACATAGTTAATACCTGAGAGAGCATGTCATGGTAGATGATGATTGGGGTTGCTCTATTGGTTGTTGAATATGTACCATGCATTCCTTCTTCTTCCTCTTGTGTGAAGACTTTTGTACCTCTTCTACTTCTTCTTCCTCCTCTTTTGTAGAAGTGGTCATTTTTATTTTTACCATTTGTTTTGGCCTTGTTTGTGGCATTTCTTCTCCACACTAATTTGAACTAGTGTCTTTGATACCTCATGTACATCCATATTTGTTACTATTTGAGAGGAGGATGTTGGGCCCTCTGACTAGGTACTAGCAAGTCCATGCAATCTTCCAAACCTCCTTGTGGTAGGTGTGTGCTTCTCTAGAGATGGTGTGGAGTAAGATGGTTGTGTAGTATCATTGGGTGGAATACCCCACTTCTTGTGTAGTTGTTCTTTATTTTTTCCAAATTTCTACTCAATGTTCTTCTTATGGATCTGGTCCATTATCTCTTTTTAGGTGCCAAACCTCTCCGCATTAGGAACCTTTGGTTTGATCAATATGTTTTTTGCATATGTATTTACTTATTTTTGTGAGACCTCATAGGGAAACTTTGGAATCCATGCCATTCTTGGTTCTGCCACTTCCATTTATGTGTAATCCTTATCTGCCAAAAATGTAATTGTATTGATGTATTATTTTACAAACTCATATAGAATCTGATCTTTTGCTTGCATTTGTTGTTGGATTCTTTTGAAGAAGCCCCCATATTCCACGATATATGTTTTCCCCTCCCCCCTTTTCATTTTTCATCCCTTAAGTGCCTACCCTCCTCTCACAAAGGTAGTACCTAAGAGAAATTTCAAAAAAAAATTATTTCCCTTTCTAATTATTCCTTTTTACCACCAATATTTATTTACCTAGAATTTTTCCATTGTCCTATCTAGGGTCTTGGTAACAAAACCAATATTAGCAGAGTGATTGGGTAATTATAGTTTGAATATCTATACCCTAGTATCCCTTATGTAGTCAGTTTATACCCTAGAGGGTATAGTAGTAGAAAACGGAAAGTGTGGAAAGAAAATCTATCTAACAATATCTTATTTAGAACTTAAGGGTAAGTGCACAAATTTTAGTCCATGAAATGTGGAAGTTTTTTCCTTAGCCAAAAAAATGAAATCGGCATTGCAAAAATGGGATCCCGATTTTTATAAACGGGATCCTGATTTTTAAAAATCAAGATCCCGTTTAGCTTTGAGATCCCAACTTAAATCTTAAATGGGATCCTTCTTTTTAAAAATTGGTATCCCATTTGTTAGAGGGTCCCAAACCGATGGATAGGGAATGGGATCCCAATTAGTATGAAACGGGATCCCGATTTATAAAAATTGGGATCCTGTTTTGTAATAATCGGGATCCCGTTTTGTAATGGTATTTATTTTTTAAAAATGAACAAACCTTCATTTTAGAAACACATGGGATCCTAAGTTCTAAGTGACAGCGACCTCCAAAAATAGCTTCCAGGTACTTGTCCACCCCCATTTTTTGCATTTTTTTCATTATTTATTGAAATTGTGAATAGTAGAATTGATTTTAGCATGTTTTTTTTATAATTTATTTGATGTTTTAAGCATTTTATTTCCCATTATAGTAGAAATGAGGAATTGTAGAAATAGATGAAAAATGCAATGAAACTTGAAGATATTGAATAGAAACGAAAAAATGAACCTTCAATTGTATTTTAGAAACAAAATTTAGCTTTTGAAAGCTAAATTGTTTGATCAAACCAAAAAAAATTGTATTTGAAAACCCTAATTGAAACGAAACAAAAAAAATTGCATTTCAAAACCCTAGAAATTGAAATGAAATAAAAAAATTTGCATTTAGAAACCCTAATCAAGATTTTTTAAACTCTGAATTCAAATCAAACGAAAAAAAATGAATTTGAAAACCTTAGTTTGAACTGAAATGAAAAA
>VDFB02281492.1:618716062-618896491 GCA_007258455.2 Sequoia sempervirens
GATGGGTGATGGAGTTTTGTTTTGCCTGAGTGTCATGAGTGTCGTGTCTCGACCAATCAAAAGAAATAATTAAACTTCCTTTTGCTCATAATCATTTGAAATTTTGTTTTATATTTTCCCTAAATACCTTTTCACTTTTTCCCAATATTTAAAATATTCACAATATTTTAAATATTAACATTTGAAAATATTAGAAAATGGGAAAATTTTAATTTCGCTTGTAGGTCAAATGGAGAAAATTCACTGTGCATAAATGGTGACCCTTGGAGCCGAGATTTTTTGTGTGCGACCATAATCAATTATTTAAAACATGGGTTTTAAATCAAATTTTTCCCAACCCTAAAATTTTTGGTACCTCCTTTGTAAACTAGCCTTCCAGACATGTTCACCGTAATTGAAATACATTAAAAGAATGCATCAAATGGCCTTCATTTTTATGAAATTGAAACTGGAGATGTTTTAGACCAAAAAAAGAAATGGGTTTCCTTTGTAATTTTGAAATTTGAAACTTTTCGGAACACCAAATTTGGCCTAGTCACAGTCTTGAAACAACGCATTAATTAACCCATCAAAACTTGTTTAGGAGGTGCAAAATTGAATAGGCGTACTACCATATGCACCAAAAAAAACTCCACCAAAGGAATTTTCAAGATGACTTTCGATTTGCAAAATTTTAATCGGCAAAGAGGGCCTTTGGGGCATATTTGACAAGATGCAGGCCTAGACTCTATCAACACATTGAAGAGATATAGGCACTTCAAATTTGCAAAATTTGAAGGTGCCATCAGAACTTATTGGTATGTGTGATAACATATGAAAACAGTTGACCATGAGTGTGTCCTAACTATTTATGGAATTTATTAACCTTAAGGTGGAAACTAATCAACCCTATTAATCACACAAAATAAACTCTATAAATGTTTTGATGAAAAGGGATCCTAGGTCCAACACACAAAACACTAGGATCAAATCCTTTTTCAAAAGAATAATAGAATTAAAATCAAGGTATTTAGATTAAATTTCAACCAATAAGGTGAGCCAATCAAACCTTGATTTGATTCCTTTAGGGACTTGGAAATGAATTGGAATTAAAAATGATTTTATTAATCTAATTAAACTACATGCACTAATCTAAAAATGTAAGATTAACTGTAACAAAAATTCTGACAACAGATCTGGGTTGAGGAGGACATTGTGCACTTGTGATATAAATCTCAGCTAAATTTGTTAGGATGTTGGTGTTGGGGGCACCACTGTACGGCTAGGTATTTTTCAGATATGTTTTCACAGTCCTCTCATGTCGGATCTGCACTTTCGTTTCCCATCTACAAATTTGTCGGATTGGTGTCAGATATTTATGTAATTGACTTTCCATGAGTCACCAAGGCCTAGGGTTTCAAATGCAACAATGAATAAAGTTTCTTCAATATTCCTTTGATCCTCTTCAACTTGAGATCTGCACATTCACAAAGAATTGAAATGTTAGGCCATTTTAGGGGCTTGCCTTAGTCAAATCCCATGTAAGTGTTTCCACTTCCACAATGACAATTTCAATGATAAATGGATAAATGATATGAAGGAATGCTGAAATCACAAAGTGCTACAACTCACCATCCTTCAATGGCTTCCTTGAAAGACTGAAGTCATACACATCATGTCAAGGTCTTGGATCTTGCTTTAATGTTTGAAAGATTTGGAGACTTGTAACAAGGGCTAGCCTTAAAAAAACAATTATAACATAAATGCACATGAACTCACATACACTTTTACATGATGTTGGATCTTGAATTTTTTTTAATAGACAATAAACAGGTTTTGAAGGGTTCTTGAAACCCTATACAAAAAGGAACAATGGAAGTGAAGATAAAGCATTAGACTGCCCACCCAAAAAAAAAAAAAAAACAAGCTGATTACCAAAACATCAATAGACCATCAGTGAAACCAAAAACAAAAAAAAAAGACAACAAAGCAAAAAAAATGACCATTAGATAAGTTCTTTGAGCATCCTTGCCACTTCTGGGTCCTTTGATTCCATCCTATCGTGCATCTCCATGATGTCTTCCACATCCTGCCTAGGCACCATTTTGTATTTCTTATTTTTACTCTGAGTATGCACACTCGGTCTAGCACCCAAGTCCATGGTCTACATCTCCATGATGTCACTCTCCCCCCTTTCCTTGCTCACCTAATCACAAAATAGTCCTCTGCCCATCCATTCTTTTGCCTTCTCATTGAGGAAAACTAGACCTTCAGCTAAAGCCTCCAACTTTCCCTGCTAAGATTAATGATCATGTCCATGTCCTTACAAAGCTGCATGTTATTCTTTTCCAACAACACCAACCTCAACCCATAGTATTTCTTCAGGTTATCTAGCTCATCCACTAGACAGTTGACACTAGAATTTAATGACTTGGCCAAAATGAAGATGGAGTCCTTCTCCTTAAGAATTTGAAGAGTGGAAATATTCCACCAAGCAATAGTGTCATGCTTATTGCAGAGGTTTTACACCTCTTGCACCAACCACATCATTAAATTAAAAGAAATGTTTGACCCTTCTTTCACAATACCTGATGCTTACGAAAAGTCCATAGCCCCCCAAAACAAACCCCTGCCCTGATGTGAACCAGTAGGAGGATCCTTATCTTGAGACACATCAGGGATAAACTTGGCCTTTCCCTTGTCCTTGGAAGCTGACACCTAAGCAGAGTCATCAACATTAACAATAGAATTCACCTTACGAGTAGGAGGGTACCCACCGTCACCATCATAAGTTGGGTTCAAATTTCCCAGATGCACTGTCCCACCATCCTAAATATCCTCTACCACCTCCTGAAGTTTAACCCCAATATCCGTAGAGAAGCCCTTGGTCTTCCTACCACTGCAAAGCCCCTCCTCTTCACCCTCCACAAAAACCTCCTTAAGTTGGCGCTTAACACATGGGAGGGAAGATTTGGCCTTAGAAGTAGAGGGTTTCTTCCCTCTAGATGAAGGCATATAATCAAGGTTTGTATTGTACCCATCAGACCATCCCTCCAAGTCCTCTTCAATTTCTATTCCCTCACTCTCTCGAATCTCCTCAACCCAACATTTCCCACTCCCTTTCTTCTTTTTTTTCAAAGCTGGGGAATGAGGAGTATCAACTATACAATTGGATTTAATAAAATCAACTATGAGCAACATCAAACCCTCATGCAAAAAAGGGTTTCTAGGGTTCTTCCTAAAATTTGAAATTACATCCTCCAAAGATGACAATAGGTAAAATGAGAATGAAATGAGCTTACTGTGTCGAAAGTGATTCGACAAAACAAAATGGTGACCATACAACATCATGTATCTGTTGTCCAAGGTAAAGTACTACATCAATTCCAATGCCACATCCTACTAGATAATTTTAATCTTGGACCTGTCGTACCCACCACAGTCCAGTCTCACCATTTTAGCCTGTTCTCTATCTAAAAGAAAATTTTTCCTAGCCAACTGTGAGTGGTTCTTGTCCCTATAGAATTTCCTTCCCTTCGTTGACATACCAGTCACTTCCGCAATACAATCTTCATTATTCATGGTATCCCTTCCAAACATGTTGAGAACATGGCCATGCCAAACATCAATGAAATGTTTTGAAATGCTAGCCTTAAAGCCATGCAACCTTTCCATAAAAGGGGTCACCCCACCCTTCTGCAGGATAGCCCAAACATTGGCGTTGGCCTTGAAGTCATTATAGGAAAGTGGTTCTATTTTACATCTATCCCTACCCATCATCAAAATCTTAAAGTCATTATTGGCATTGGCCTTGAAGTCATTATTGGCGTTGGCCTTGAAGTCATGCAACCTAGATTTGGATGCCCAAAAATTCCCATAAACATCACCTACGCAGAGTATTTAATCAACCAAAAAAATCTATAATATCCACACATTCCAAAAGACGAGGAGGTGGCCAACACCAACATGCTAAGAAATGTCATTATGGATCAAATTGCTTATTTCAATGGGTAGGATGTCATTTGCCTCCCAAAATCTTGCAGATGTCACCCCAAGATTTGCCGCCCAATCTACCACACAATTCACCTCTCTAAAAGCATGAGAAATATATATTTCATCAAATTAATGAATCAAAGAAAGGGCGTCCAAAATGAAATTTTCAATAGTCCAAGAGGGGGGAACCCTTTCCTTAGACAATTAACAATATCTAGGGAATCCCCTTTGATCCAGAGCTTTGAGATCCCCTTGTCTCTAGCCAAATTAATGCTATGATAGGCTGCAACAACTTCAATGAAGTGGTTTGTCTAGATTCCCAAATGGAGCGCCACCGCTGAGACTAACTTACCATTGTGATCTCTTAACACTCCCCCACAACCAGTAGGACCCGGATTGCCTTTAAATGAACCATCAAAGTTGATTTTATCCCAACTAGGAGGAGGAGAAAACCAAACAACCCCCTCCCTATCCAAATTATCCTTCTTCAAGGGTTTAGCGATATCACAAGGAAGTTTCCAATGGGTAGACACCATAGCATCATAATCGAAAACCCTCACCCTACCCAGAATATCAATTTTCTCAACCACCAGCAAAAAAATTCTCCTTGATTGATGACACAACTTTGAAAAAAAGGGAAAGAGGGGTAAGGGAGGTATCCCTAAAAATTATGTTTTTCCTCTCCTTCCATAAGCCCCAGATAATATGAGGAAGGATTAGAAGAAGGCGCATGCCATTGGAGCCAAAGCTCCCAAACTAAAGAAGGGAAAATCCATTCCACTTGCCACAAGTTGACAAAGAGACACCAGACTTTCTAAGCATAGCTACACCCAATAAACAAGTGAGAAATGTCCTCCACATCCATCTTGCACATGTAGCATCTGTTAGGCATGGAGAAACCTCTTTTCCATAGATTGTTAATGGGTAAGATCTTGTCTTGCACCGTTAACCATAAAAACATGTTGATTTTGGGAATTAGCTTTGAAGACCAAAACCCAAACCCATAGTGGACTAGCTCCCACAATATCATTGAGGGAATTAATTGCATATTCCACTAAATACAACCCATGCGAAATCCTTCTCCAAATCACCTTGTCCCTCTGGAGGGCAACATGGATATGAATTTTAGACACCTCACTATACAGATCCACCAGCTTTGGAAACACCTCATGGATCCTTCTCCACTCCCCATTCACAATATAATCAGCAACATAACTCCCAAATTCTCTAATACACAAGTCCCTCTAGGGAGCTTCCCAATCAAAATCTCGCAGCGGACCATGCCCGGACCACCAATCATCCCAAAATAGGATATCTCTACCATTCCCAACTGACCATTGGATGCTAGTAGAAATAGCACCCTTGGATCTGATGAGGGAATTCCAAAAGAAAGAACCTAAGGGAGGAGAGAAATCCTCTCTCAAAAACTCCCAAAATTTATCCACCTAAGCAAGATATTTGGTAGCCAGGATCTCCAACCAATCCTTCTCACCATGGAGGAAGTTCCATAGTTGTTTGGCCATAAGAGCCGTATTGAAAGATTTTATCCTGTGTAGGCCCAATCCACCTTGCGCTTCGAACAAAAAAACTCCTCCCACAAAACCAAACTCAATATATTCTTGTCCTCCACACCAGACCAAAGAAGCCTTTTTTGAATACTCTCAATCTTTTCCCAAGATTTTTAGGGCATTTGAAAAAGGCTAAGAGCATACACGGAGAGATTCTGCAATGTGGATTTAATCAGCACCAATTTTTCAGCTTGACTGAGCAGAGAACCTTTCCAACCAACTAGCTTAGCATTGCACTTATCAATCAAACTATTCCAAAAGTATTCATGAGCCGAATTAGCTTTGAGAGGCAAACCAAGATAGGTCGCAGGAAGAGATCCCACCGAACATTGAAGAATACCAACAATTCTTTGCATTCTTCTTTCCGAAGTGTTGAGGAAGAAGATCATGCTCTTGGGGAGACTCACCAACTGCCTCGATGTCACCTCATACTTTTGGAGAGTCAATTTGATAGTCCTAGATTCTATGATAGATGCCTCACCCACTATCAAAGTATCATCAACAAACTATTGATGCGAATAAGGGGATTAGAGAATTTGATAGTCCTCAGAAACACCTCATGGATCCTGCCCAAAGTTTTAGCTAGAATAACAAAGAGGAAGGGTGAAATTGGGTCACCCTATCTCACCCACTGAGTACTCTTAAAGAGATCCGAGGGAGAGCCATTAACCAACATAGAAAAGGAAACCGTTGAAGTGAGGCTCTGAACCAACTTAACAAAGTTATCAAAAAAACCAAAAGCATAGAGGAATTTAAATAAGAAAGACCAATTAACCCAATCATAAGCTTTAACCAAATCCAATTTTAACAAGAAACTAGCCCTTTTGTTAACCATCAGTGAGTGAATGTTTTCATGCATAGTAATAATAGGGTCAAAAAATTTCCTGCCTGCAACAAAGCCACTTTGGTGTGGAAAAATAATCAGAGGAAGAACCATCTACAACCTAACCGCCAAAACCTTGGAGAAAATATTGTAAATTTATTTTCACAAGCTAATAGGTCTAAACTCGTTAAAGGCTGAGGTGCCAGGGATTTTTTGAATCAACACAAAAAAAAGTAGCATTCAATTCCTTGAGCAGGTTACGACTGCCAAAAAAATATTTAGTTGCATCCACCACATCATTAGAGACAATGGTCCATAATTCTTGGAAGTAGAACAAGGGGAACCCATCAGGGCCAGGGGCCTTGTTCCCAACAAAGGAGAAAACCACATTCCTGATTTCCTCCATAGAAGGGATACCACAGAGCCTGGGATTAATATCATCCATCACAACCCAAGGAATAACTTCCAACAACTGAACCTGGGCATCGAAGGATGGAGAAAAATAATTCATAAGGAGATTAGGAAAGAAAGAAATAGCCACCTGCCTGATCTCCTCCTCATTCTCAATCACCCTATCATCTTGATGAATACTCTTGATACGATTGGAGGCACGATGCTTTAGAGTGGTGAGATGAAATAATTTAGTATTCCTATTGCCACAGTTAAGCCACACCGCACACAACCTCTGATTCCAAAATTCTTCCTCCCTAGCCACAATATTATGGAGATGAGACAAGAGGACACTCTCCTCATTCACCAGATTAGCATTATAGCCCCAAGCTTGAATATTCTATTAGACAAAATCAAGATCCACCTTGATACAAGCTTTCTCTTGGAAGATGTGACCAAAGGAAGCCTTATTCCAATTCCTTACATTGGCCTTAACCACAACAAGATTCTTGGCCACTCTGTACATGGAAAATCCATCCACCTGAATATCCCACCAAGAAGTAAGCTTAAATTTAAAATCTGGGTGAGACGTCCACATTTTTTCAAACGTGAAGGGGAAAGAATTCCTACGATCAACCACCTCAGCCAATAAGGAAATAGGAAAATGGTCTGACCCCAACCTTGTAAGAGATGAAAGGGAGCAAGCAAAACAAGCCATCCACTCATATGAAAGGAGGGCCCAATCTAGCTTAACCTGAATCAGCGCATCAACAATCCTGCAATTCGACCAAGTATAAAAAGCCCCACGTAGATCAATGCCAAAAAAGGTGTTGTCATTAACAAAAGACCTCAGGTCGTTGACCTGAGAGCCACCCAACTTGTCACCACAACTCAATAGAGTATTAAAATCTCCCATAACCAACTAGTGGTCAAAGGGGAAATCGTCTCTAAAGGAACTCTGGTTCCCCAAGAAACACTTCCAAGCACTTTTTACATTAGGAGGATAAATATTTGAAGTGACCCAGGAAAAATCACTCCTACTATGATAAAAGGATGTAGCAATGTGGTTAGGAACCCAAAAGATGGCCTGGAACACACCCCTCGACATGCCATCTGCATCAAAACCATGGAGGCCACATTCCTTAAAGAATCTTTTCTTAATACACTCTAGCCTTTCAATAGGAATTTTCATTTTTTGAATCAAGATCACATTTGGTTTATGATCCCTCACTAAATTAGCAAGGAGATCCGACTTGTGAGGGTTATTCAACCCTCAGATATTCCATGACATAATCTTCATGGAGGATTCTGAGATGCTCCCTTAGGACACATCTCAAATAATGTTTTTTGGGAGCCATCAACAATATCAACTTTACTTTCCTTCTCCCCACTCTGTAGTAGAGTGGGTCTCCCTATGCCCCTTGGTTCTGAGCCATAGTCAACCTTTGAATGATTCTTGGTAGCAACCCCATGAGGGGAAGGATTCTTATTTCTATTTCTAGTCTTAACCAGGGAAAAGGGAGGTTCCTTCGCTTGTAACAAGCTTGCTAACTCACAACCATTGACAAAAGAGGTGAGCACCAGATTTGAAATAGCCCCAAGGGGCTCCTACAAGACTACCTCCTTACCTTATAACACCATACTAGAAGAGATTGGAGAAACCACCACCATCGATGGCTCATTCAATGTCGAAGACACCAAATCCTTGTCCACAACCTCTACATTTTTAGGAGCCTCCATTTCAGAAGAGGGAAGAACCTCCTCAGCAACAACCAATTCTCCTTCTTCCACCACTTGATTAACTCCTAATGGGATTCAACCATCCTGAGGAGACCCCACATCAACATTCTACCCTCTTGGAATACCCACCTCCTTATAGGAGGTATCCTTAACTAACTCACCTAGAGTCAAACAATGCTTGGCAGCAACATCCCCTCCACCTCACAAGCCTCCAAAGATTTATGTCTCTCCTTCCATTCCATAAGAGGCTTAGACTAGACTGGTTTAACCTTGGAAGGGAATTTCTTGGCCTAGTGACTGACCTTTTTGCAGTGAAAATAAGAAAGAGGAATAGATTCATATTCAATCGCGTTGTTCCAACCCCCTAGCTTGGAGTTAATCAACACCTTCTCAAGAAAATTAGTTGATTGGTCCACAATCACACAAAAACGTGCATAAACCAACCTCTTCCAAGAAGCAATCATCTAATCAATGGAAAGAAGTTTTCCAAACATATTAGCAATGCTAGAGGACACTTGTTCATCCCAAAACTCCAAGGGAAAAGAAGGGAGCCTTACCCAAACCGGGGCAAAGGAGAAGGAACAAGAACTAGGGTTAAAACTAGCCTCCTATTTTTTAAGGACTAGCGAGGACTTACCAATCATCCATGACCCACTAGTAGGAAAACTAACCATATCCTCATTGCAGGTGAAATAAAATGAGAAAAAACCTTTAGCCATTACTGCAACCTCCACCTGAAATTTTGTCCTCCAACGTTTAGAAACTAGATTGCAGACCAGCTCAACATTTGGGCAAGGACCCATAAACTTTCCAACTAGGGTAAGGTCCATAGAAACCAAATGGTTCTCAATAATGCAATCAAGAACAAACACTGAGTATTCTCTAGTAATTGGATTCGCCTAAAAGATGATCGACACCGAGGAGCTCTTCCCTTTAGGTTTAGCACCCAAAAGGCTAGACCAACTTCTCCCATTTGAAAAGACCTCTACATCTTGAATTGTTGTCTTGAATTGCTGCAATAAATACTTTAGAGATTGCTCTTGACTTGTATTCTCCAGTAACGGTTCTTGAATTGTTGTCTTGAATTGCTACAATAAATAGTCTAGAGATTACTCTTGACTTGCTGGATAATGCTCTTGATTCTCATTTTTTTCACTTAATGTTCAAATGATGCAATAAATAGGTATTTATAGGCATTTGTTCTAATTTCATAAAAAATAGATCCTAATAGTTGACTTTAGACATTTGAATTTTAAATAATAAAATGTAGCCTTTGACATATTTGAATTTGGGGCCAAAATAGGGGGACATAGGTGCTAAGGCGCCATTGTCCCAACCCTATTTTACAAATTTTAAAGTTTCAAGGACAAAGTATTAAATGAGATCATTTCTTTCATGCTTTCAAATTGCTAGAAATTGTTTTAAATGAGGCCACAAAATGCATAATTTAGGAAATTAAGTGATTAATTAGGTCCAATAAATTAAGGGGGAAAAACATAGAGTGAAATTATCAAGGGTGACAATTTATGATACTACAAATGTGAACATAAAATATTTGTAAGATCTTCCAATGATAGAATGTTGAGTTTCGGATTGTAGATGTTACTCAAGATCAAGAAATAATTCTATAGGTAGTGTGAATGGCTAGAAAAAATAGCTTTTATTGATGTAAATTCATAGGCATGAGATATTGTTGTAGATTGAAAGGTAGGTGAGATAATGGAAGATGTACGATGATGAAAAATATTGACAAATGAAAGAGGAATAGATGAATTTCATAAAAAATTCTAAACTTGGTATTTTGGATATTGTAATAATTTGGAGTTGGTTAGGATATTCGAACTTCAAACTAAATAAATGAAGTGGAAGATGGAAGCCTACAAACTTGCATAATAAAAATGCTTAAACAAAAGGGACTAAAAAAGAAAGGGACCAAGGTTACAAGAATTTGAAGGATGTTAATACTTTGGGCTATAAGTTAGAAATCTAATTTTTTTTGAAAATTTTGCAATCCCACCAAATATTTGGAAAAAATCAAATGTCATATTGAAATAAATTTTCTAAAGACTTAATGCATGCGATAAATTTTACAAGACCTCTCCATGAACCATTTCAAATTTTTTATTGGCATAAAGGAGTGTGTGATAATGCCCACATAAATGAATCAATAAAAGAATAAATAGAAAATAAAAAGAGTGGGTCCATATTTTACTTAAGGTAAAAGGGATACATGTGCAAGGCACAAATTTTTCCTCAAGATCAATTCCAATTAGCTCACTACAACATTTGAAAAACTTTAGCGAGTGTTGCATCTTATGAATCATTCATTATAGATCCTTTTAGCTCATCCATTGACAAGTAGGCTTGATCTTGGGGGAAATATCATGGTTAAGTTCCCTTAAGTCAAAGTATTACATGAATAGTTTACCTCACAAGAAGTTCCAATGCTTCATCCTTGTTAGCATTATCTAGATACAATGGTAACAAATGGACCATTTATTATCATGAGAGATTGGCTCATGTGAACCAATACTCATGAAATATAGGTTAATGAGTTTAACTCAAAAATTATTTAGTTGAATCATAATACAAACATCATCATATACCTTTTTCTATTTGTTGCAAGTATGTGCAATGTGTTTTGTCATTGATGTCAATAGATCCATGTTATTGCATTGATGTCAATCTTGGTGATGCTTTGATTAGTTGCATTGTGTTGTCATTAGTAGTATCACTAATGTCAACCTCTAGTGTTTCTTTGATGAGCATTCTTGTGGGTAGTTGAAGGTGTTCTAGATGGTGAGAATCTATTTGTGGTGCTTGGTTTCCAAGTGATTTTGAGAAAATTTGAAGAAAAGAGAAAACAATGTGGTTGAGAGGTGTTCAGTGTAGCAAAGTAGTGTTCTTGTCTTGATCTGCATTTCTTCATGGTTGAGGATATGCTTATATAGTTCTAATATGTTGATTAGAGGTGTTCAAAGGTGTTATATCCAGAGCTTTAGGTTCTGGATCATTGTGCAAAAAAATTTGTGTTCACCAGTATGTGAACTATGTATTGCAATGGTGTTTGGGAGAAATGGTTTTGCTCCATATTTCTTCGTAGTATGCTTTCTAGTCTTGTGGATCTGAAGGTGTGCTTATATTGATCATATATATCTTTATTCTAAGTTGTTCCAAGTTTGGTGCTCTGCAAGGTTGGATTCATGTGTTACAATATGTAGAAGGTTAATTGGGTGCACAAGATGAGTATGTTCTTCAGGAGAAAGTTGTTGCAAAGGAATTTGTTGGATTCCAAGGTGTTTATGGAATATTCTTGTAGACAAATAAAATGTACCATTTGGCATTACATACTTGATCCTGATTACTAACACCATTTCGTCCCGAATCACCTTCTTAGCTTATCATCACTCTTCATCCCTTAATTAAATAAATAATCATTTATCTGATTAAGTCATTCTCTCTTGTTAATTAAATCAATCAATCTGATCTAATTAACCCTATATCTCTATTTAATTAAATAATTCATTTTATTTGATTAAATCTCTAAAGTCACTCTATTAAATTAAACAAATTAAAACCTTATTTGATTTAATCTAACCATCATCCTCTTTAGTTAAATAAATCAAATCCTTTATTTAATTAAATCTAAATCACATTCTTCTCATCTTTTGATTTAAATCAACCCATAAATCTAAATCAAATAATCACATCATCTAATCCCTCATTAAATTAATTAAACTTTGATTAACTTAATCCTAATCTCCAAGTTCTCTACATTTTGCCATTTGCACATGAAAATACATTTAATTCATTTATTAAATCTCTATTTTCTCTCAACTTGGCATATTTAGAGAATATTCCTCTAGGTTTGAAATCCTTCCAAGTGGACTTTGTCCTTCCAACAAGAAATTTATTTCATCTTACAAGTCCTTTTGCATTGAGCCAAGTGGCATTTAAGTCATTCCTTTTTCCCTCTTACATGTCATTTCATTATTTTCAAATTCCACCTAATTGCATTTATGGGCACAATCATCAAAATGTGCACATCCTTTTCCCATTCACATCTTGACAAGTGGAATTTGGCCATTGGTTGAAAGTTAGTCCCACATTGTTCCATTTTGGGCATTTCTCCATCTTGTCTTTCTATAAATAAGAGGTTTTTCTCCTCATTTGATCATCCAAAATTTGAGCAAACTTGTTATACTCAGTTTCATCTTCAAGCCTCTCTATTTTCATCCATTTCATCAAAGTCTTAGCTAGGTTATGTAGATTTTTCATCATGGAGCTCAATTGAATCTTCAACAAAGTGGATCAATCTTCATCACTCATCAACATTGCATCATTGAAGTTGGGAAAGGGCCAATTTTCACATCGAATTGGCACTAATTCCCCCATGGGATCAAGAGTTTGCTTGCTTAATTAGGTTTCATTACCTTTTCATTGTGTTCTTCATTCTTGTTTCCTATTTTGAGCATTGCTAATGGATTTCATGGGGAATCTTAATTATTACTTGCATTTGATCCAACTATGTGTTTGTTTATTGTGTTTTGCAGGTAATAGGATTAGGGTTCTACAATTTGGTGCTAGAAAGAGGGTACTCTTGAAGTTTAAGTCATGTTTCTTTTATCAAATTCCATGCTTTTTTCTATTTTTTTGTGTATATAGGAAACTGCGCCACTCACAGTCTAGCGGCACCATACAGAGCCGCTACCAGTCCAGCGGTGCCATACAATTCCACTTCAAACTACAAATTGCATCGCTCGGCCTTTTCCTACTCAAAAATTCAAATTTCAAATTGTACCACGGGGTCAATTTTGGATCGCTGAATTTTACAAATTTCAAACTGCATTGCTGGGTAAAAGAGTGCTACAATCATGCTCTCTATCTTTGCTATAGAATGTCGTTGACTGATAAGAAATGCCAAATAGCACTACTAACATCTCTTAAACTATGCCACTGCAGTGAAGGGAAAAGCTCAAAATAGTTTAATTTTGACATGTACTATTTAGTTTTCATTACTTTGAGCTATTAATTGATTTTCCTAATCTTTGTTTTGCATCTTTAATTGGTTTTTTGTAGGTTGAGGTGAAGGAGGAAACAAAGGTGAAGATTCGTTATGAAGACATTTTCCTATTTCATCAAGTGTTTTTTTAACACTTTAGTGTCTTTTTCAACACTTTTAGAAAACTTCTAATCTCTTCTAAGGATTTGTCACTCTCTTCATGCTCTTAGGACCTATAAAATTTCTTTTGGGCTTGAAAAAGAACAATACAAATTTTTTCAATTTTTGCTACAAAGGGCTTAAAAAGAACTTTAGGACAAACTCACTAGATTTGGTTTGAGGATTAATAATTGAACAAGGAAATTTCCATATTTCATTTTGGTGCACTAAAAAGAATCAAATCATTGCTTTGTGGATTTAAAATGCACATGTGCTACTTTCTCTTGAAATCACTTACCCAAAGTAATACCATCGAAAAGATGTATGCACTTCTCTCGCACCTCATGGCGATCTTGAGAATCAAAAGGATTTTTGGTGATCTTAAGTTGGGTAAAGTGATTGCTTCCACATTTAATTTTGGGATTAAAAAATTGAACAAAACATCTTGTGAGTGCGAGTGGGACATATTGTGTGTGTTCTCTCTTTGTCTCTCAACAAAGATCAATTGAACTACGGATATGTTTGCTCGCTTTTGTTTATCTTAGAGGGTCTGCCTTGTGGGAAAAATTAATCACCCAAGGGAATGACCCAACTGGAAACATGGTAAAGCCAAGTGACTTCCAACTGGTATATAAGTGTGGGTTCTTGTTGAAAGACAAGAATCACGATGGTCATTCCAATGAGAATGGAAACAATGTTCTCTCACCAAATGGATGATCTGCCATGAATGGAAAGTTCGTATTAAAACCCTTGTTTAGAAAAGGCCAAAATCCTTGATCTATTTGTTGGTGCAAGAACGGTCATTCTAAAACCACCCCGCACTCTTATGGCTTTTAGTGGAAATGGAAAGTATGCCATGGGAGTTTCATGGGTACTGATGCTTGGCTGCCCCATATAAGTGAGTGTCATGGAGGGGAGCTAGTGGGGTCAAGCATCTAACCATTCGCTAAAATTAAGCGTAGCTAGACTTGTCCAAGTGGGGATTCAACAAATACTGTCTTTCATATCTATAGGGTTGTACTTGTTCTTGGAAGAAAAACACTTTGCTTGTTCATAAACATTTGGAAAGAAACATTCAACATTATCATAAAAAATTCAAACCCTTTAGGAGGAAAATATCTTTGACAGGATTCATGTGTTATTGCTTGCCCTTGGTATTTTATCTTTAGAGGTTTCTAAACACTTGAGTTTATATCTCAATTTGCTTACTAAAGTCAACAACTAGTAAATTTTTCCTTGATTTCATCAAAGTTCCACATAATATACTTTGTGGGGTGAGAAGAAGTCAAGACATTGGACATCTAGTTTCAAAAGATAATCAAGAATTGTTTGTGGTAAAAAGTAGTCACTAAACAAAGCTAGGAACAATTGAACCCCACAAATGTGTCTCAAATGATTTCACGCAAGATCAAAATCTAGAAACCAAATCAAAAGCTCTTAGTCTAAAAGAACAGCAAAAGCATCTCTCAATGCTCTACGAATTCAAACAAAGATTACTTTTCAACTTTTATAGAAGAGCTTCAAGAAACAATCCTAGATTGTACTCATTATATTATTGTCAAAAATCCAAATATTTTTTGGGAATTTGAGCATCTTGTTTAGAGTAAAGCATGTTCTTCAAAACTGAGGTCTTGTAAACAAGAGTATTTTTAGGTACACATAGGATCAAATCAGAATCTTCATCCATCTTTCAAACATCAAACCAAAATCATCTCACCAACAACTCTTGAAAATCTTGAAATCATCCTTCGTGCTAGACTTTTTGGCAAGTCAAATCCATGTATCAAAATCCTTGAATCAAACATCAAATCAATCCTGTTTAGCTAGGTATATGTAGATGCATTGTTCTTCATATGCTTAGTTAAATTGTCATCAAATCATCTTGTTCACTAGGTATATGTAGATGCATCCTTCTCTATATGCTTAGTTGAATTATCATCTTGTTTGGTTAGGTGTGGGTAGATGCATCCTTCCCCCTACACAGTTAAATTATCATCTTGTTAACAAGTCTATCCCATAGATAACATCCAACATCTTGGTATCCATTTGTTCATTATCCAAAATCAAAGCAATCCAAAACCAAGTCAAGGTCGAATCCAAAAATCCAAGAATACAAAATCAAAATCCAAAAAGTCTCAAAAGTATAGCATCCCCTCAAGATCTTCTAAGAGTTCAATCATCCATATCATCCATCTTTCACACATTTTCATCATCATGCCCTTTGATCCTTAAATCATCCTAAATTTTCTCTTTTGTACCTAAAATTAGATCAATCCAAAGAATTAGAGATTCATCTCCCACATTCTTAAAAATTGATCCTTATTTTATGGTGCAAAATAGATCTCAACACAAGAGATACATGGAAGCCAACAAAGAAACATCCACTTCAAGTGACCTAAATCAAACCAATTCCGAAATGAATCCTATTAGATCAAGAAATCCTCTAACTAACTTTCCTTCATCATCACAAAATCCTCAAGAGGAAGGCCAAGTGGAGGACCTTACCAATAATCCCTTTGGGATGTCACAAGATGAAATCATAGAAATGGTCCAAAATCCCAAGAATCATAGAATTATCAACATCATGATGAAACTCAATCCCTCACAATATATGCTTGAGTTAGCAAAGCAAGGGGCTAAACTCCCTTCCGATTTCAATGTGATCACTATTGTGAAATCACCTTTTGGGATCATGCCCCTAATATCAACCACACTCCCTATTTCATCCACATCCCCAATTCAAAATATCACTCAAACCATCCCCCAAATTACATCATCCACTGCTCCAACTCAACGCATTGTTAACAAGGGGAGCACATTTCTCAATGCCTTACAAACACACCCCCTCGTGAACAATCAAGATTTGGACGCAAACACCATTTTGGGGAATTCCATCCCCTAAAATCCATCACATCCATATGTCCCCCTCACCTTTCATGATCCTAATGACACATCATCATCATTTCACACAACACCTCAAACACCTCTCTCCATAACATCACAAGGAGAAGGTGACTTATTTGGACCAAGGGGCATCTTTGACCGTACATCTTCATCATTTCCTCAAGGGAGTATGCCACTCAATTTTCTACCACTCCCACCCTTGCCATCAATATCCACATCACCTCTTAGTTTAGGGCTCTCCCCTTTACCAAATATCAATGAACAAAATCAAATCAACCCCCGAATCGTCAATCAAAACATCATACCAAATCCGTCCATCTTGCCATCAATATCACAACAACAGATGGAAACCATCCCAGTAACACAAGCCACCATCACATCATCAACCATCCCCCAAATATCTCAAAACATGGTCTCTCAAGGACCAAGCATATCAATCGCACCATCCACCACTCAAATCCCAATCATCAACACAATGGTGCCTCTCATCACCACAACAATCACCATTCCAAATCCACCACCACCAAATTTGAACACATCAAATCAATATAGCATTGCGTTACAATCTGCTCAGAAGGCTTCCTGTCAAAAGGTACTCCAACAAATCCAAAACTAACAAGCTACACAACTAGCTGCTCGGCAAGCTGCTCAAGCCATTCAAGCTGCCCAAGTTGCACTACAAGCACAAGCGCAACAAGCACAAAAGGTTGCACAAGCCCAAGCCTTATTGTAACAACAACAAGCCGCTCAAGCTGCTCAAGTCGCCCAAGCTGCACAGATAAGCTGACGAACAAGAACAAGCCTAGGCTCAAGCACAAGCACAAGCTTGAGCCCAATACCAAGCTCAATAGGCACAAGCACAAGCGCAAGCACAAGCATAGGCACATGCATAATACCTCGCACAACAAAAAGCAGCCCAACAAGTGTTGTTAGCACAACAACACCAACAAGCTCAGGAACAGGCACTATTAGAGCAACAACAAGACCAACAAAAAGCATTGTTGGTACAATAGCAACTGCAAGCCTACTTGGCACAAAAAAATGTGCAAGCACCAGCCAACCCACCCATCCCACCAGCAATTGAACCACCACAAAACACCTTCACTCCACCCCCTAATCCACAAAATGATGTGACAACACAAATCAGGTTGCTCTTACAACAAATGCTTGATCTTCAGTCAGGGAAAACCATGAAGAAACCCAACAACTTGTGTCCTTATCCATTTGACAAGAGTCTTGCAATGAAACCATTCCCAAAGGGATTTGAAATCCTCAAATTTGATAAATACCGTGGGATAGGAAACCCTAAAGATCATATCAGGGAATTTCAGGTGCATTGCATGGAAGTCGTGTATGATGATACATATCTGATGCAGCTATTTCCTAGAAGTTTGGCTGGCCAAGCCATTGAGTGGTTCTCTCACCTTCCTCTTGGCATCAAAAATTTCCAAGAGATAGTAGATGCATTCATCAAAAATTACACATTCAATATCAGTATGGATGTCAGTCTAGAGGAACTATCAGCGCCAAAACAAGGAAAGAATGAATCATTTGCTTCCTTCTTACAATGATGGTGATCCAAGGCCAATCAGAGAAAATGGGCCATGCCAGAAGAACAATGAGTTTGCACTATCATCTCTAATCTAGAAGGAACCTTGGAATTCCACCTCAAAGTGTAAGGAATCACCACATACAACCAATTGATCTCCAAGGTGCTTAACATTGAACGAGCCCTTATTGTGCAAGGAGAGTCACTAGCATATCTTGAACAACAAAAAATCACCCATCCACCAGCTATAATGATAAACCTCGCACATGGGCGAAGAACAAAAACATTACCAACGATGGTGTTGTCAATGCCAAAGTTGTCATCAGTGCCCCTCGACAAAAAACACTTGCACCCCAACAACAACCCCAAAACAATAATGAAAATAACCATCAAACAAACATAGTGACACAACAACCAAACAATCAAACAATCAACAATGTAAATGATCAAAGAGGGCCACCCCAGTGAAACAAAAACTCCCCCAAGCAGAAGTACACAATTCTTGGGGAATTAGCCAAATCCATCATGAAGAGGCTGGTGGTGGAAAAACTCATCACAATCCCCACCTATGAAAATTATTAGGAACCATTGGTAAAACCACCGTGGTATAATGAAAAATCACCTTTGTGATTTCCACAAGATCAAGGGACACACAACTGCTAGTTGTATGAGGTTAAAAAACCTGATTCAAGAGCTTATTGATGATAGAATAATAAATGTGGAACAACTGGTAGAAAATCAAAACCTCTAGATCTACATGAACCCGATGCCCAATCATAACAACAAAGGGAACAATAATAATGATAAGGGGAAGGGTACCTTCAAGAGTGTGAATCATGTATACGACCATGTTGTCGCATCCCTAGATGGGTATTGATGTATCATCACCATCAAAGGAGCCCAAGCTGATTGTGGAGTCACCACAAGAGGTGGGAAAATTACCATCACAGGACCATCTTAGCCAAGTAGAGCATCCACCTCCAATCAAAGGTCCATCCCCAATGGCTATAATGTCCTTGATCAACTAAAAAGAACCCCAACACAAATCTCCATCATGGAGTTGTTGAAAATTTCATTCACCCACATGAAGATCCTAGAAGACGCCTTGGCCTCATCTTATGTCCCCACTGATCTTGATGTAGATCAATTCCAAGCTATGGTTGCACACCTCACTACACCTCATCTCCTAAAATTTTCAGAACAAGATCTTCCAATACAACCATCCCACAATTGTGTGCTTCATCTGGTGGCTTATGTCCATAAAAACAAGGTCAAGGGAGTCCTGGTAGATGGAGGTGCAAGGTTGAACATATGCACCCTCAAATTAATAAAGAGCTTGGGCTTCTCCAAAGACGTCATTGAAAAAGGAAAAGGCATAACTATTAGAGCCTATGATGATCAAGAAAGAGTGTCTCAGGGCACTAGCCAACTCCCTATTCAACTAGGGTCAAACATCATGGAAATGACATATCAGGTTCTCGACCTAGAATTCCCTTATAATATCCTCTTAGGGCATCCCTAGATTCACGGGATGCAAGTTGTTGCTTCCACCTTCCACTAGTGTGTAAAATTTCCATACCAAGTCCAAGAGGTCACTGTCCATGGGGATCCCGAACCCTTCTCCTACTGCAAAATCCTAGAGGAAAAATATTACAAAATCCCCCAAGTGCCTAAAAATGATGAAGGCCCATCAACTCCATGCATTGATCAAGCTACTCTCGCCTCCACTTCTATGAAAAAGATGCCCACCATCTCCACCATATTTGATATCAAGGTCATTATCCAAGACAATGGGTGTGGGACATATAAAATGAAGAGAGGTGCTTTCATGGTAGGAGAGTTACCACAATCTCCCAGGTCCCATGGGTAACCCCAACCAGCTAGAACATCATCCCAAACTAACAGAGTTGACCCCTCTAGATTTAGGAGTTCTAGAGATCTCAAACGAGAAGTAATAGAAGAGGACCCATCAAGCCTTCTATTCCAAGACAACAGACCAACAACTAAACTACCTATGGATGATAGCAATAAAGGCTTACAAATGATGCTCACCATGGGCTATGACAGAAATCAGAGGCTTGGACAAAATGACAATGGGCTTCTAATACCCATCATTCCTGAGATGTGAATGAGAAATCTTGGCCTCAAATGTACCCCTTCGAGTATAACCATACGTGGCCAGAATCCCCCAGTTAAGAAGGTAAAAAATCCTCAACCAATAATAGCCGAACTTCGCTTACCCGTATCTATTGGTCGAGTCATAGACAACTTCACATTTGACATGACCAATGTTTGTAGTAGTAGTGATGACAAAGATACCATAACCAACCTACCTATGCTTTTCGAGGACACCACCCTTCTCATGATTAGCACCGTATCATTCGATTCAACCAGTCAAAACCATGAGATAAAGCTAGTCTACCCCCAACTCATCGATCACGACCAATGGGGACTGCCAATTCTTGACATATTTAAAAATGATGAGGCACTCTCATAATTCATGGGACTACGAGATGATATTCCATATGGGGATCATAAGGTAATATTTATCATTGAGTTGGATAGACATGCATACTATGGAGAAATGATTGAATCCCTCAGTCGCAAAAGCGAAAAACTTGTTAGAACTGTAAAAATCTGATGATTTTACATATAATTTCACTCATGAACTTCCTGATTTGGCCCTGCCATGTGCATATTCCACTCATATTTTTCCATATTTCTCCTTTGAATATGTTGTGTCATGCATTTTTTGCATTTTGGTTCATATCGGCATAGGTTTCCTATTGTCTCTCCGACCCATTGAATGTTTTCTGCTTTCATAAGTCTATATTGCCTATCGGCAAGACTTATCTTTTGTTATGGCGACTGGATTTTCTTACAGGTGGTTTTCGGCATATTTTGCATGTTGTTTGGTAACAGGAAGTGTTTGTATTGGCAAAGGTTTTTGGTTTTGGTGAATGGTCATAATGAGTCTTTCTTGTTATGCCGACTAGTGATGGAGGATTTGATCTTTCGGTGAGACTAAGGTGCCTTCGGTATAAGTCTTAGCGAGTACATATGGGTCTCTCCAATGGAATGTAACGTGATCCTTTGTCGGTGTATGTTTCTCTTTCTCTTGGCGATCTATGATGTGCTTTGGCTTTCAGTATAGCTTTTCACTCTATGTAACGTCTTGCCGAACTCAAGGTGTTATAGCGACATACATATTTGCTTGTCGGCAGGAGATGGAATAGGTCATAGCAACTCAGAGTGCATATTGATTCTCGGTGAAGCTTTGGATAATCTTTGTAACATCTCACCAATGACCTTAGGCTATAGCAATACAAAAAGGAACAAGGGAATATTCTTTGGCTTCGAGGTAACATACAATGTGTCACGACGACACACAGTTTGATCACAAGAATCTCAGGGAAACAATGTAAGATCTACGTGACCTCTCCCCAATAATTATGAGCTATACCGAAACGTAAGAAAGGAAAAAGGATACTTCTTGGTCTTCAGTGTAACATGCAGATAGCTACAACAAATGCAATTAGAACAGGGATGCAAGCAGAACGATAAACATTTGAATTGCCTTCGACATAGGTTGCGATATGTCCCGCCGACTGCTCACTGGTGAAAACAGAATTACCAATGACTGTGGCCAACATGAATTTGTTTAGGTGACTATTGTTGGCCGACATATTCTGAGCCTGAATCTTGTGGAGGGCCGACATGATATTTCGAAGTGTTTTATTTTCATATGCTGGGTATAAATATGCACCCAAATTGTAATTGAAATATCAAATTTTAGATAAAAAGCAGTAGGTAGTCATATGGCTATAGGAGGATAATTTTCTCTTTTCAGAGACTATGTGCATGATTTCAAATGGTGGTTTCAAAGAAATTCAGCTGTGTGGCAGTTTTGTTTTGGTTTCAACTGCATGTCGAGTTTATTGAAAAGCATTACTGAAGTTGTCTCCATGTTGATTCTCTCTGGTTATTTAAACTGATGTAACAAGTTTATTTTTGGTTTATCTATGCACATTTGCTACATTTGTGTGGTTAATTGATTTGGTTCTCTCAAGTAGGGATTAAATCCTTTTCGGTAATCACAGTAATTAGGGAAATTCATTTGGATTATTAAAGTAGAGCTTAGTAGTCATAATCTTGCATTGTTTATACAATTTATGAACATATCATATGCCTGCAATTTGATTTTCTACCAGAATAAGTTGCCCACTTCTGTTTCATTTGAGTCTGCATACCCAACAAGACACTGGTCTCTGCAATTTCATTATTTTGAATTCACTTAATCTCTTTTATCAGTTAATTAAGCATTCTAGGATTTAGATATGCAAATTGTTAAAAAGTTTGATTTCATTTGTTCGCTGTCATCTGCCATTGTGGAAAAAGCATTTCAGAAAGAAAATCACAAGTCTACATTATTCAGAAAGGTACACCCACCTAGGTCTAGTAGCACCTAAAGAGTAGAAGGTTTGATTGTTTCAAACCTTGTTCTGTTACCCTAAAACGTCGTGAAAGCTTGGCAACCTTTCATGGTTCAAACCTGCATTTTTGAGAGCTAACAAAACTAAGAATAATTTCTATGTCCTTGAGTGAAAACCACACTGTGGCACTCTCTGACCTAAAAATAGTAAAAAGAAAGGAAACATCCGATGGTGAAAACCTCTCTGAGGCACTTGAGGATGGGGGATTCAATCTTCCTCTCAGAGCTCTACATTAGGAAAAATTAACGGTTCTACCCGAAAAATGCAACCTAGTCAACTTGGGAATAGAGGAGACACCACACATTACATTCTATGTAGATTCATTACTGTTAGAAGAATAGGAGCTCCTAGCCACCTTTTTGAGAGAACAAAAAGTCAACTTTGCATGGAGCTACGTCAACATGGCTGGGCTTGATTCAAAGATAGTGGTCCACCATCTAGCAGTCTACCCTAAAGCAAAGCCTGTCAGATAGAAGCTCAAGAAAATGCATCCCCAAATAGCCTTGTTGGTTAAAATGGATTTTAAGAAGCTACTTGATATAGGGTTCATACGACCAATTGACTATCCAGAGTGGGTATCAAATATGGTTCCTGTTTCAAAGCCTGATGGGGGCATCTGTAGCTACACAGATTTCAGAGACCTAAACAAAGCATGCCCAAAGGATGATTTCCCATTACCTAACATTGACATGTTATTGTAGACATGATAGCAGGACATGAAATGCTTTCTCTAATGGATGGTTTCTCTAGGTACAACCAAATAATGATTTCCAATGAAGAACAACACAAAACGACCTTAACTTGTCCATGGGGGACCTACTGTTGGAACATGATGCCATTCAGGCTAAAGAATGCTGGGGCCACCTACCAAAGGGCCATGACATGATCCATAAAACTGTTGAAGATTACGTTGATAACATACTAGCAAAATCCAGAAAGAGGAGAGATCACATAGCAACCTTGAGTGCTATTTTTGATAGGTTGGAGGAATACAAGGTCCATTTAATTCCAAAGAAGTGCATCTTCGGCATACAATCAGGGAAACTATTGGGATACATTGTGTCAATGAGGGGTATTGAAATAGATCCCACCAAGGTAAAAGAAATCCTCGAGATGGAGGCACCCAAAACATTGAAACAGTTGAGAGGCCTCCAAGGCAGGCTTCAGTCCATCCACAGATTCATAGCACAATTGACAGACAAGAAAATCCCTTATTCTCACCTACTCCACAAGGGGGTAATGTACAAGTGGGATGACAAGTGTAATGAAGCCTTCAACAAAATCAAAGAATATCTACTCACACCTCTAGTCCTCATGCCACCAATCCCAAGAAAGCCTCTCATCCTCTACATATTAGCAACAATAAGAGCCCTTGGTGCTCTCCTAGCTCCGCACGATGAAAATGGGACAGAGAGATCCATTTATTACATCAACTGTACAATGGTCGTGCATGAGTTAAACTACTCATTCATTGAAAAAGCCTATCTAGCAGTAGTGTTTGCTTCACAAAAGTTTAGGCACTACATGTTGGCACACAAAATCAAACTCATTGCTAAGATCGACCCCCTAAATTACCTACTGTCAAAGGAAATTCTCATAGGAAGGATGGCCAAGTGGGTCATGATTCTATCTGAATATGACATCGAGTACATGGAACATAAAGCAATCAAATGCTAGGTGATCTCACAGATTAGCTTGCAGAAGCACCCATGTATTCAGAGAATCCACTCATATCAGAGTTTTCGAATGAATCCATCTTCAATCTCAGCATAATAGACCACTGATAACTCTACTTTGATGGTTCCTACACATACCATAGATTAGGAGCTGGTGTCTTCTTCATCACTCCATAGGGATACTGCATACCAAGGTCCTACAAGTTGGCATTTCCCTGCACAAACAATATTGCAGAATATGAGGCTTTAACCATAGGACTTAGAATAGTAGTGCAGTGGCATATCATGTCTCTCAAGGTATATGGGGATTCACAACTAATAATAAATCAAGTGAATGATGAATGGGTATGTGTAGGATCATGATGGGCCAAAAAGTGGCGATACGATGGGTATTTGTAGGGTATGTGGTTGACAACTTTTTTTTTACCCAAAATTGATGAAATGAAAAGGGTTTTAAAAGGAGATTCTCAACTTTCCACCAATATAAATTATGCTTTACTTTGAATTTAATAAATAATTATTATTCATTTTCTATTTGAATTATAACTAAAGTCCTAATTGATAGGTTGATTGAAAAACATCTATAGCTTTCAAACAGTATCACATTTTTGGAATCGAAAACATGCATCACATTCTATGCTTCGCATACTATAGGATTACAAAAAGAAAAATTGAATTTCATGAAGTTTTGGCCAAGTTAAGGTGGTTAGAGATACGAGTTTTTATATTTTTTAAAAGTTGTAATAAAAAAATCATAATTAATTATTTACTTTGAAAAAAATTATGAAAAAATATGCATCACATTCAAACATGAGTCCTCTGCTTATGTCTAAAATCTTATAAAAAAATATTATCATTCTTTTGTGGTTAGGGTGGTCAGACAGACACCTACTTATTTTTTCCCTAAAATTGAAGTACTACTGCATTGAAATTCCAAATTTTCACCAAATAGATTTAAAAAAAAACCTAGTAGTTTAGAAACTACATTCAATTTACTACAGATTCTATTCTTACATATTTTTGAAATAATATAGATAACTTATTCAAATTTTTACGTCAAGTTGCCTAACTCTAATTTTTCTAAATTTTTTGCCACTTAAGGGCCTATTTTTTCCATGATGATCTTGCACATACCTGAATACCAGACTAAGGATGAAAAGTTAACTCCATAGAAGAAAATAGTGTAAAGTTTCAAAGAGTCCTTCTTTGAGATCACATTTGAACAGATACCTAGAGCAAACAACAGAGTAGCAGATGCCATGGCAATAATTGGATCCCTATTGGATATCCCTTGCAATGTCCTAAAGCATGAATTCCTAGTGTAGTAGCTTCTCGTGCTTGCATTCAAGGTACTCGAGTCAGAATTTGTGTGTGAAATTGTTGGTCCTAGTGATCCTTGGTACCATGACATATACACTTATCTAAGAATAGGAGTCCTCCCAGGTGACATAACCTCAAACCTTAAGAAAACCTTAGTCAAAAAAGCATCCTAGATTGTCATCCTAGGAAATACCCTTTACCGTAGGAGCATAGAAGGAACCTTGTTACACTTCTTAAATGCTGAGGAGGCATTGACTGCCTTAACTAATGTACATAACTGTATTTGTGGTTCGCACTTGGGCAGAATGACCTTGGCCAAGAAATTGTTAAGGACAGGGTATTATTGGCCTACTATGGAAAGAGAAGCACATGACTATGTCAGAAGGTGTCTACAATGTCAACAACATGGGGACCTCATCCATGCTCCAGCTCAAGAGCTCCATTTGATTGTCACACCATGGCCCTTTTCGCAGTGGGAGCTTGATCTTGTTGGAAAAATCACCCCCACCTCATCCAATGGCCACAAATTTAAAATAACTGCCATTGAGTACTTCACCAAGTGGGTGGAAGCCATCCCTATGACATACATCAACAGAAAGAAGATATAAAAGTTCATCCTAAACTATTTAATATGCCAATACGGTGTTCCCCAAGCCATCATTTCAGATAATGGGACACCATTCAAAAATTAGGATGTCCAAGACCTATGCGAAAAATTCAAAATCCAACATTGCTTTTCCACTCCATATTATCCCCAAGGAAATGGCCAAGCAAAAGCCACCAACAAAACCATTCTAAAAAATCCTCAAAAAGATAGTCAATGACGTAGGTTGTGACTAACATCTACAGCTAAATCCTGCCCTATGGGCCTATTGAACCAACATCCACACACCAATAGGTGCCACCCCATTTTCCCTGGTCTATGGATCAAAAGCCATATTTCCCATTGAGATCGAGCTCCCTTCACTGAGAATATCATTGTAGAACCTTGTCACAGATGAAGAATACTAAGTATCAAGATTGAATGAGCTAGAGCTACTGGATGAGTGGCATATGGATGCCTTAAATTATTTACAAGTCTATCATAATCGACTCAAGTGGAGCTATAACAAGAAGATTAGGAGTTGGACATTCCAAGTAGGAGAACTTGTCCTAAAGGAAAATTAGAAGAATATTCCAAATCCAAATGGAAAAGGAAAATTTCAACCCAACTAGTTGGGACCATTCATCATCATAGTGAGCTACAAGTTAGGGGCATACCAGTTATCAACACCCAAAGGGAAGCCTCTGCAAGAGCCCATGAATAACTCCCATCTCAAAAAGTTTTGTGCCTAAATTTTTCAGGGTATAAAACCAAAAAATCAAAAAATTAGAAAATGTCCTGAAAAAATGGTTACCTTGATGAAAACTTGGAAAACAGGCATCTTGGTGACAACAAAAAAAAATCAAAAAGAAAAAAATCCAAAAAATTAGGAAAAGGGTCAAAAACAGTAAAGAGAAAAATTGTCCTCTAGTGAAAACCACTTCGGTGGCACTTTGGGCAGGTACCTTGGTGAAAACCTAGTAAATAGGTGTCTTGTGTAAATAAGCACTTTCCATCCACCAGGATCTTCACAAATCATTCTACATCATCCATCCATCCCATCCCATATCTCCGTCCATCATCCATCCACATCTGCATCATCGCTTGGTCTTGTGTTCGTGTCATGATTCCTCCTAATACTACTCGGCCCATTCTCAAAGTCAGTTTGTCCTACCTTTATCAAAGTAGTCTATTGCATCACGCTAGGGGCATGTTCTCATTAGATCAGATTCATGTATGTTCTCGAAATCCCAAAATCAGAAAAGCCAAAAAATATCAAAAAATCATATCAAAATCCAAAAACATCAAAAAATCAAAAAATCCTAAAAACATTCAAAACATATCAAAAATCCAGAAATATGTCAAAAAGTCATTTAAAAATTAAAAAATAAGAGTTTTCTTGTTAAACTATGGGTCTCTGAGCCTTGAACATAGGCAAGGTTGATCTTTGATCATCCCCCGAGACACTTAGGTCAGTCCTTTAGGAGTCCATCATAATAAATTGGTAGTCCATTTGTTCATATCTCATCAATAATCGAGTCTATGTTAGTCAAACTATGTGGTCTCTGCATGTATAATGTAGGCAAGGCTAATCTATTGATCAACCCCTAAGGCCCCTAGGATAGGTCTTTAGGTTAGGTCTTGCTCAAAATCTCAGAAAACCCAAAAACATTGGAAATTTTGAAAAATCAAAACATTTGCGAAACCTTTAAAATACCAAAAATAGCCTCAAAACATTTCAAAAAGATCAAAAACATTTGAAAAACCCAAAAAATTCATCCATCCCCATCTTGCTTTCACTTGCAATAAACATCACTCATAATAAACAATCACCATCCTCAACCTTTGGTAAAACAGTCAGAAACAAGGCTAGCAAATCAAAAGTGAAACCCAAAGCATCAAAATCTCAAGTCTAAGTTAGTAAGTAAATAAGTTAGTCAACTCTTTATGTCAATAGCTTATCATCCAATCAATCCCATATCAATCATTTGATATTGTCATGTCCTAGGATGCATCCTTCCTACAATGGACATCAACATAAGGCATCACCATAGTTTAGTCTCGGCTAGTGGTATTGAAGAACATTAGCTTGTTTGTTTACTTTATCTTTGTCCTTTTTTACTTACCTTATTGTGCTCATTTCGATGACCTCTTGATGATGTCCCAAACGAAGAGATTTAGAGAGATAGGAATGGTGCAACGATCATTATCTTTTTATCTGTTGTGTTTGTTGGATATTCTTCTTAAATAACTTGGTCATGCATGCTTTCTTTAGGTGTAGGGAGGGTGTTTTAGGTATCTTGTTGACCACATAGGAAGGCTTTATTTTCTATGTTTTGGTCTAGGATGTCTGAAATATCTGAACTACACTTTGAATAAGGTTTTGTATGCCAGGTGTGAACAAGAATACTCCTATCTGATTGTTGAGTCAAAGTCCATCACACTAGGTACAACACCATCCTGGTTCTTCATACCTTGATGCACCCTTCCTATGCGTGTAATCAAACATAAGGTAATTGACCTTTTGAAAATCCCAACTCCTTGGTATGCATCATCATCATCATCATCATCATCATCATCATCATCATCATCTTGGGTTTTGTTGGAATCTCTTACTTTCTTCTATCCTCTTTCGCGCTAACATGGTACCATGATAGTTAATCACAAATCATTATCGTTATTGCATTTCATCCTACATCCACAAAAAACCATTAGCATATTGCATACTACATATCATATCACATAGAAAACATTAATCATTACACATTCATTGCATTTCCATCCATGTATAATATAGATTGGTTATTATAAGTATCGCATAAATCATACATATGCATCCATTATATAAACATAAAAGAAATCATCCCATAACATTATAAACATCATACACCATTACCCTAACATTTACATCATCATAACATTGCATAATCATCCCATTTCACATATAAGCATCCATTACACCATCATACATCATATATCAAAATCATCCATTTGCATATCATAAACATCATATCATAACACATACATATATCGTTTTATAAAAACATATCATCATCATCATAACATCATAAGTGCATATCATACATGAGAAAATTACACACATCTTATCATCCATCTTTGCATAAAAATATAGATTTGTTAGTCTAAGAATTTGCATACCATAACATCATGAAAAGTGCATAAGGTACAAAAAAAAGAAATGCATCCATACATCATTCAACATATCATATCATCATCATAATCCACACCACCATATAATGCATCAAAATAGAAAAAGATTGAATTTTCATCATAGCATCATAAAACATCATTGCATCACATTGCACAACATATAGAAATAAGATCCATCCATAAAGCATAAAGTAAAGATAGGACATATCACATCATATCAGATAATTATCATCTCATATAGCATCAAAATAACTATATTGTCATGGTAAAAAATTGGTTCAAAGTATACATGTATATGTCAAAAGGTACAACAACCCATGGGGGCTATCAAAAATGAGCCCATAAAGAATAAAATAATCCTTTCTTGATAAAAAATGGGGCTATTCCTACTGATTGCTGCCCTCATCACCTGCTCTCTCACCATGATCCTCTACTGGCTTGTGCCCTGTCCTCTGAGAAAAATCTAGGATTTGGGCTGCTCTTGGCATGACCTGGTAGTAGTGCAACCTATAATAGTTGGCCTCTTGGATGGCCTCTTTGTAGGCCCGTAGTGAAATAGTGCTCCTCAACGAGGAGGTAGCCATGCTCTCTAGCTGCTGCCATCTACCCATCTCAGCATCTACCTATAGCTCTGCAACCTATCTCTGCAAAATGACTTGGTCTTGCTCTTCTCTGGCCTGATCCCTCTTAGTTGTAAGTGTCTGTACCTAGGCCTGCAGTAGAAAAATCTACCCATCTCTTTCATCTGGCTAGAGGGGTGGCTGATTGTGATCCCCATCCCTCGGTGGTGTTTGTACTCTGTCCTGGTCCCTATCTTGGTCATCGTCTCGGGGTGGTGTTGACACCCTGTCATCTTGGTCCTAGTGACCGTCATCTCCATCCTACCTGTCCTACCTTGGGGGCCCATCTGCCTAATCTCTGTCCCTGGGAGGTGGTCCACCATCTGGTCCTAGATCCCTGCCTCCCCCATCCTGGTCGTCGCCTCCTCTACCTCCCTATCCTCTCCTGCCTGCCCAGCCCCTAGGCCGCCGGCGTACCACTGTTGCTCCGAGTAATGTAAATCTGAGTGGAGCCCTGTATCAGTCTGTGTATCCCTATGTGGTCCCTGCATCGGCTGGCCCCTATGCATATGCCCATGGTTGTACCACTAACTGTTTGAAGCTCTACATAGCCTCATCTACTGGGATGGTCCACCCCCAGGATGTCTCCCTCGTGGTACGCACAAAAATAGCCATGTACCCATCATCGGGTCTATCTTGTACCTCTCTGAACTATGAGCCACCCTATCAAGAAGGTATCACTCAATCATAGTATGCTCTCTCTCCTACATGAGTCACTCCTGGTGAGCGAAGAAGAGCTGTTGATCATCATCATACCAGGCTAGTAATCTGAGGTAAGGCCTCCATCTAAACTCCCACATATCGTCTACGACCCTCCTCCAGTAGGGGATGTCATGCTCTCAAGTACGCTCAAAAGACACTCTTCCCCTGTATCGCTAGATTACCGGGTCATCTGGCTCCATTGCTATTGGTAGCACTCTAAAAGGACAGAGCACAAAGATGTGCTCCCATGCCCAAGTATATAACAAGGTGACGCCAGCTCTGATCAACCTGCCATCCAAATAGGCCACCTCATGTAAGTCTCTGTATAAGGAAGCCAAAAGCATTGGACCCCAGACAAAGCATGTCCCAAATCAGATCATCCTCTCCCATGCTAGCCCCCACTCGACGTTGAAATATCAACCTTGCCAATCCGGTGCCATGAGCCCTGAGATGATAGCTACTATAACCAATCTGAAGGGTGAAATAGTGTGGTAGTATCACTCCAGGTTAATCTGGCCCTCTCAGAAGACCATAGACTCAAGACCCATAACCTCATAGCAGGCCTCTCTATCGATGTCTACATTGTAAATCATGCGCTCTCCATGAATGGGTAGTCGAAGAGTATGCTAGACATCCTCCACTATGATGGTCGCCTCCCCAGTGAGAAGGTGAAATGATGATGTCTCACTGTGCCATCTCTTGGCTAGCACAATCATCATACCCAAGTGTGTGTGGACTGGGTGTGCGTATGCAATGTACCACAACCCTAGGGCCCCCAGATGCTCCTGTAGATGCTCATGCGTGTCATCTAGAATGCTAAATAGAACCAGAATCCTGTGCTCGCGGGAATATAGTATCTTGAACTCCTCCTGCATCAACAAGGTCACAACATCAAGTTTCCTGAAAAAAATATTGTTCTTAGTCGAGTAGTTCACCTTTAAAAAAACATATGCATCGTTGTTTGCAAAGGCAGTTCAGTTTGAAAATTTCAAACTATGTCGTTGGAGGAGTTTGACCTCTCAAACTATGCCACGGTGGTGCAGTTTTCCCATGATCCATTAACCTAAACCTAAGCTTGACCGTTGTGACGCTCTGTGCATACGCGACGCTGTTTGTCCCTAAACCCTAGTTTGAAAAATCTGCCACTACAGTGCCCCATGAATATGTGACGTACTTTGGGGCTGCACGACACCAAAACTCAGTTTGAAGTGGTGCAATATTGTGCTGCTAACCCTAAAAAAAAGATTCCTAGCCCTATTAAATGCACTTAAATGCTTGCAAAATTGAAAACGAGATAAGGTTAGGGTCACTCACCGGAGGTCTTACGCCTGGCTGTCGCTGGTAGACTCGTACTCGGTAGGAAATCTGTCATGGGAGCACGCGTTGTGCCATCTCAATCAATGCTCTGGGCTCAGAATGTTAGGATCTCTATAGGATGAATGTGCAAATGAATTAGAAGTGGCCCCTCAAGGCCTATTTAAACCTGAAAATTAGGGTTTTTCTTACCTCATTTAGTTGTCCTGCTAGGGTTTTGGTCCCCCAATGTTGTTTTTGCCCAACCAAGGGCTGTCTCGCACCGTTTTTTGCATTTTATCTCATCTTTCAGAATCCTGGAGCCTTTCTAGACCCCTTGGGCACCCTGTCCTCTTTTTTCGCGAGATCACCCAAAAATTTGAATTTTCGTCTAATCTCTCAAGGGGGTAGTATATCGGCATTTTTTCTTTTGCCGAGGCAATAGTGGGGCGAATTTTGAAAGTGGAATTTTTTTTATTTTGATCAAGACATTTATTCTTTGAACCAACACAACAAGTACATCGATTCAAAGAGGGGCAAAATGTAGACACGTAAAATGTACCATTTGGTATTACATACTTGATCCTGATTACTAACACCATTTCGTCCTGAATCACCTTCTCAACTTATCATCACTCTTCATCCTTTAATTAAATAAATAATCATTTATCTGATTAAGTCATTCTCTCTTGTTAATTAAATCAATCAATTTGATCTAATTAACCCTATATCTCTATTTAATTAAATAATTCATTTTATTTGATTAAATCTCTAAAGTCACTCTATTAAATTAAATAAATTAAAACCTTATTTGATTTAATCTAACCAACATCCCCTTTAGTTAAATAAATCAAATCCTTTATTTAATTAAATCTAAATCACATTCTTCTCATCTTTTGATTTAAATCAACCCATAAATCTAAATCAAATAGTCACATCATCTAATCCCTAATTAAATTAATTAAAAACCTCGATTAATTTAACTCTAATCTCCAAGTTCTCTAGATTTTTCCACTTGCACATGAAAATACATTTAATTCATTTATTAAATCTCTACTTTCTCTCAATTTGGCATCTTTAGAGAATATTCCTCCAAGTTTGAAATCCTTCCAAGTGGACTTTTTCCTTCCAACAAAACATTTATTTCATCTTACAAGTCCTCTTGCATTGAGCCAAGTGGTATTTAAGTCATTCCTTTTTCCCTCTTACATGTCATTTCATTATTTTCAAATTCCACCTAATTGCATTTATGGGCACATTCATCAAAATGTGCACATCCTTTTCCCATTCACATCTTGACAAGTGGCATTTGGCCATTGGTTGAAAGTTAGTCCCACATTGTTCCATTTTGGGCATTTCTCCATCTTGTATTTCTATAAATAAGAGGTTTTTCTCCTCATTTGATCATCCATTTTCATCCATTTCATCAAATTCTTAGCTAGGTTATGTAGGTTTTTCATCATGAAGCTCAATTGAATCTTCAACAAAGTGGATCAATCTTCATCACTCATCAACATTGCATCATTAGAGTTGGGAAAGGGCCAATTTTCACATCAAATTGGCACCAATTCCCCTATGGGATCAAAAGTTTACTTGCTTAATTAGGATTTCATTACCTTTTCATTGTGTTCTTCATTCTTGTTTCCTATTTTGAGCATTGCTAATGGATTTCACTGGGAATATTAATTCTTACTTGCATTTGATCTAACTATGTGTTTGTTTATTTTGTTTTGCAGGTAATAGGATTGGGGTTCTACATTTGGCGTTAGAAGGAGGGCACTCTTGAAGTTTAAATCACTTAATGTTAAAGAGGGTTTTAATGTTTTAAGGTACAACTGATTAACTCTTCCCTCTTAGTTGTCATGTGCATTCAACAATTGTTATTATAGAAAGGTTCCTTTGAAGAAAGCTTAACCGCTTATGGAAGATCTGGGATGGTGCACAAGAAGGAGGCTCCTATGTTTGATGGATCTGATTATGCATTCTGGAAGACTAGGATGAAAGGTTTTCTTGTTTCACTAGGGTTTGGAGTTTGGAAGTCAGTTGAATCTAAATATATTATGCCTACAAATGGTCTAAGCACTAATGATGAGATCAAGGCCTATGAAAATAATGGTAAAACAAGGTATTCTCTTTTCAATGGTCTGTCTAATACTAAACTTGTGAAATTTATGAATCTTAAAACTGCTAATGAGATCTAGTAAAGTTGGAATGTATTCATGAAGGAGATGAGAATGTCAAGCAAGCTAAGATGTAGAACCTAAAGATCAAGTTTGAAAACCTACGGATGTTAGAGGATGAAAATATTACTGGCTACATGTAGAAAATGGATGAAGGTTTCAATTCCATTAGAGGTCTTGGTGGAACTCTTGAAGATGATGAGGTGGTAAAGAAGGTATCGAGAACTCTACCTAAATCCTAAAGTCATAAGGTTTCTACTATTGAAAAATTTCAGAATCTAAATAACTATTGTAGAGATCAATTGCTTGGTACTTTAACTGCTTTTGAATTAAGAGAGTTTGGTTCAAGTGATTCAAAGAAAGAGATTGCTTTTAAAGTTGGAAAAGTAGAGAATAATGAGGAATCTGATCCAAATGAATTTGATGAGTTGGACGCAAAATTTGTGAGGAAATTGAAAAAGGGTACTGGAAAATATAGAGGTAAGTTACCTTTCAAATGCTTTAACTGTGGAAAGATTGGTCATTATGCTTTAAGATGTCCAGTCAAGGATTCAAAAGATAAAACTGAGGAGAATAAAGGTAAGGGTAAAAGCACAAACCTGTGTCACACTTTATAAAGGAATCGGCCAACAGCAAAAAAAATTCTGAACTTCGACCACATAAAAGTGGTCTTTATGTTTTGAATTTCAAAATGGTGTAAACTAATGAAATGTAGAAATTTTGATGTAGTTTATTCCTGTAATTTTTAAATTAAAAAAAAAATTGTTTTCATTATGTTTTTATCAATTTAAGGACAAATTTTGGAATGCTGAAAATTTCAGAAAAGAGTGACTTCATGGACCGTTAAGAAACAAATTGAAAAAAACTTCATTTCTCTCTATTTTTTTTTTCTCCAAATAGGTAACTTCAATATCTTGTGCATGGAAAAAAACATCAAATTTGGATGTATATTTTTCTCGTAATAACATTTCAAAGTCAAACATGTCAGAATTTGATAGTTTTCACGGACCGTCAACTATTTTCAATTTTTTTAATCATTTTTTAAAAAAAAATATACCCTTTTGAAGAAGACTCTCTCCTATTTTGCCCCATATAAGATTTTAAAAAAATTAATAATTTTTACTATCCTTTTTTTTATTTGTAATCAACCATTTTTTTATTTTTAAAACCTACTTGCATTATTTTAAAAATAAAATATATTAAAACTAATCAAAATATATATAAAAAAAATATTTGGATTCTTCACTCCGAGCTCTACAAAAGGGTATTTTAATTTTTTGCAGAAAGGTCATTCTGACTAGAGAAATACTCTGCCAAAGTTGAATATTTCAGAAAATTCTGAAAAATGATGAGTTGGCTGCCATGTAGGATGCCAACTAGACATTCTCGGCCGAGAGGGTTTCGGATGAGAAAGTTTCAACCGAAACACTCTCGGTTGAAAATTTCTTGATATTTCCAAGCCATAAATACCTAATCCGCTCACTTTTTGCATGTTTTTGGCTAGCTATATTCGGTCGAGAGGTTTTCGGCTGAAACCCTCTCGGCCGAAAACGTGCCTGCCACATCGACACCACAATGTTTCGGCCGAAAGTGACTCGGCCTAATGTCTTCTGGTCGAAAATTGTTTGCTCAGAACCATAAATTTGGCCAAAAGTGTGACACACTATTGTGCTTTTACCCGTAAATCATATAAGAAAAGCTATTACGTTAGAGAAGATGCCAGTATATTTGATGAGGAATTTGATTACCCTGATGATGAAGATGATGAATGCTTGTTCATGGTTCTAAATGCTGAAACTAATTCTGATAACTCTGAGAGATGTATGAAGGCAAGTACTCTGAGAATAGGAGCAATGGTGACTTCTCTTCATGCTAGGGAAGAGAAGAACAACTAGATCATTGATAGTGGATGCTCAAATCACATGACATGTGATAATAGTAAGTTTGTTAAGCTTGAAAATTTTGAAGGTGGTTTAGTTAAGTTTGGTGATGATACATCTGCTAAGATTTGTGGAAAAGGTTCAATTAGCTTTGATGGAAAGCATAATGCAGATGATGTTCTTTATGTTAAGGGTCTCCAACATAACGTTTTGAGTGTAGAATAGATGTGTAGCAAAGGATATAATCTTGTGTTTCAAGACAATGCATGTGAGATCAGAAAAGGCTCAAGTACTATGATTGTTACGGGAAGGACATATGAATTTTTTTATCAACTTAAAGGTACTAATGGTATGTGTTTTATGACTCAAATTAGTGAAAGTTGGCTATGACATAGAAGAATGTGTCACATCAATTTTGATAGCCTAGTAAGGATAAGTTCAATTCAAGCTGTAAGAGGTCTACCAAGGATTACAAAGCCTATCAATGCTATTTGGAAGGATTGCAAAGCAAGCTAGAAGGAGTTTCAAAGTCAAAGAACAATCTTCTACTAGTCCTTTGGAGTTGGTGCATATAGATCTTTGTGGACCTACAAGAACAATTTTTTTTAAAGGTGACAGGTATTTCATGCTATTAATTGATGATTATTCTAAAATGACTTGGGTCACTTTTCTCAAAGAAAAATCAAAATCTCTAGATAATTTTAAGGCATTCAAAGCTATGGGTGAGAATGAAATGGATATGAAGATCAAATTTTTGAGATCTAACAAAGGTGGAGAGTTAACCTCCAATGAGTTTAATACTTTTTGTGAAGATCAAGAAATAAAGAGGCATTTTTCAGCCCCTAGAAATCCTCAGTAGAATGGAGTGGTTGAAAGGAAGAATAGAAATATTTAGGAAGTAATGAGAACTATGATGAAAGAAGCTAACCTACTAAAAGTCTATTAGAGAGAAGCAATACTATAGTTTACATACTTAACAGAGTATAGGCCAAAGTAAATTGTTCAAAGAATCCTTATGAGTTATGGTATGGAAGGATTCCTACTATTAAATATTCTAGTGTTTGGAAGGAAATGCTATATCAAGAGAGATGAAGAGAGCTTGGGAAAGTTTGGTGAAATATTTGATGAAGGTATCTTCCTTGGATACTCTACAAAAATCAAAGCTTGCCAGTTAGAAATACTCACTGATAACTAAAAGAGTGCTTTTACCCGAGAAGGATTTTTGAAAGTGCAAGTGTCAAAGTGGATGAATATTTACATAAAATTTTAGTGATGATAGATGGATATGAATCAGATGAGTCCTCTTGCAGAGAAGAAGAAAAGGATAAAGTTAAGGAAAATGAAGCACAAATTATAGAAGAAGAAACTCTGGAAAGGATTCCTAAGACTCCTAAGTATGTGCAAAAGAATCATTTTGAAGATCAGATCATTGGTGACAAAAGAAAAGGTGTCTTGATAAGAAGAAAGGCTGCTATGATAGAAGAACAAGTAAAATTATGTTTATTTTGAAAAATTGAACCTAAAACAGTGATTGAGGCATGCAAAGATGAGTATTGGATCAAGGCTATGGAAGAAGAATTGATGCAAATTGAGAAGAATCAGACTTGGGAACTTGTCCCAAGAACAAAAAACAAGAATGTGATTGGAACTAAGTGGGTGTTCTAGAATAAACTAAGTGAGAGTGGAGAAGTTATTAGGAATAAGGAAAGGCTTGTGTGTAAAGGCTACTCACAAGTGGAAGGAATAAATTTTGAGGAGACTTTTGCTTCGATGGTAAGGATGGAAGCTATAAGGATGCTTTTGGATTTTGTAGAACACAAAGATTTCAAAGTGTATAAGATAGATGTGAAGTCTGCATTCTTGAATGGTGAATTGGAAGAAGTCCATATTGAACAATTGAAAGGCTTTCATTTATCGCATAATCCTGATATGGTCAACAAATTAAAGAAGGAATTATATGGACTCAAACAAGCTCCTAGAGATTGGTATGCAAGATTGTATAGGTACTTGTTGCAACATGGATTCAATAAAGGTACCACAAATAGTAATCTTTAATTTAAGGTGGAGAAAGATCAATTCTTGATTGTGGTTGTGTATGTTGATGGCATACTCCTTGGAGGTATTGAAGCAATGTGCAAGAGATATGTAGAAGATATGTAGAAAGATTTTGAGATGTCTATGTTTGGGGAGATGAATTTTTTTCCTTGGACTTTAAATCAATCAGACAAAGAAAGGGATATTCATTTCACAATCAAAGTATGCCAAGGAAATGTTAAAGAAGTTTGGAATGGAAGACTCTAAACTGGTATGTCCCCCTATGGTTACTGGTTGCAAGCTAAGTAAGAATGATGAATATCCTAAGGCTGATCAAAGCAAGTACATATCAATGATTGGAGGATTACTATATCTAGCTGCTACTAGACCTGAAATCATGAATGTAGTTTTTCTTGTGGCTAGATTTCAAGAAGATCCCAAGGAGTCACATGTGGCAACAATAAAGAGAGTATTTAGATAATTGAAGGGCACTTTGGAACATGACTTGTGGTATCCAAAGGATATTGATTTCTATTTGAGTGCTTATGCAGATGTAGATTGGGTAGGTTGTGTGGATGATATGAAAAGTATAAGTGGTGGTGCATTCTTTCTTGGAAATAGATTGGTGTCTTGGCTAAGCAAGAATTAGGATTCAGTGTCATTATCTATTGTAGAGGCAGAATACATTGTTACAACATCATGTTGCACACATGTGTTATGGATGAAGCCAACTTTGAAGGATATCAGAGTGGTATATGATGAACCTATTTCTATCTTATGTGATAATACAAGTGCTATCAATATTTTAAAGAATTTGGTAGTGCATTCAAGGACAAAACATATTTCAATTTGATATCACTTTTTGAGGGAGAAGGTTGTAGACAATGAGGTGAAGTTGGAGTTTGTGCCTACTAATGATCAAGTTACAAATATTTTCACAAAGGATCTTCCTGAGGATACTTTTGAGTATCTTCAAGAGAAGTTAGGGGTTATTTCCCCTCTTTCTTTGAACTACATACATAACTTGATATGCATTAGTCCTATGGATCTCAAGATTTATTGCTTGTTCTAGACTAATGTTGGTGTCTACCTCTTAGGGTGAATAGGTAGTGGCATTATTGATTGTTGCAGTTAGGGGGAGTAAGTGTTTTCATTGTATGGTATGTAGGTTTCTTTCCTTTGTTATTTGTGTCAAAGGATTTGTGCAGTAGTTGTTGGTTGATGTAGTATGGTGTGTATTGCTAAGGGGGAGTTTGTAGAATTTTTTTGAATAAAATAGAGTGGAGTAAAAAGGAAATGTAGTTGTAGAGAAGATGTTGTCCCTTGTAGGTGTTTCCTTTGAGGAGAGAAAAAGTAAGTGTGATTGATATCAAAGGGGGAGAGAGTGTGTCACCCTTTTCCATTGATGTTAAAGGGGGAGAGAGTAAAGTAAATAAGGAGAAAGTAAGCTAAAAGGGGGAGAGAAAGTTAAGGAGAAAGTATTGGTATGGATTAGTGTGTTTGTGATCAGAGTTGTGTTTATTGTTGATGGTTTTTCACATAATGTGTTGCCATCAATGACAAAGGGGTAGATTGTTGCAAGTATGTACAGTGTGTGTTTTCATTGATGTCAACAAATCCATGTTGTTGTTGCATCGATATCAATCTTGGTGATGGTTTGATTAGTTGCATTATGTTGTCATTAGTAGTATCACTGATGTCAACCTCTAGTGTTGCTTTTATGAGCATGTGTGATGTTGAGTTGAAGGTGTTATAGATGTTGAGAATGTCTTTGTGGTTCTTGGTTTCCAAGTGATTTTAAGATAATTTAAAGAAAAGAGAAAACAACGTGGTTGAGAGGTGTTTAGTGTAGCAAAGTAGTGTTCTTGTCTTGCTCAACATTTCTTCATGGTTGAAGATCTACTTGTGCGGTGATATGTTGATCAAAGGTGTTTAGAGGTGTTATATCCAAATTTTTAGGTTCTGGATCATTGTGCAAAAAATGTTGTGTTTACCAGTATGTGAACAGTGTATTGTAGTGGTGTCTGGGAGAAATGGTTTTGCTCCACATTTCTCTGTAGTATGGTTTTTGGTCTTCCAGATCTAAGGGTGTGCTTATATTGATCATATCTATCTTCAATCTACATTGTTCAAATTTTGGTACTTTGCAAAGTTGGATTCATGTGTTACAGTATGTGGAAGGTTAACTAGGTGCACATGATGAGTATGTTCTTCAGGAGAAAGTTGTTGCGAAGGAATTTGTTGGATTTTAGGGTGTTTATGGAATATTCCAAATTTTGTTCAAGTGATGTATTTTATCCACAAGTAATCTTTGGATCAAAGGAAGCATGCACTTAAATGTTCAATGGTGTTTGCACAGGTTCAACCAACCTTGGGTGTTTACACTAATTACAAAAATGCTTCAGTATTTTTGGAAGTGTGGCATGGTGTATATGTATGATCTAGGTCTGAGCTAAGGTGTGGTGTGGTATGCTTTCATTCCTTTCCACTGTGAGAATGCTTAGTGTCGATCTAATTTGAATTTGCATGGTTGAGGTGCATAGCCAACCTTGTTAATTATTTTCAAGGTTGAGGATGGTATAAATAAGTGTTGAGTTGATGGACAATTGAGTGGTGAAGTGTGTGATGTGAAATACAGTGGGAGCTTTAATGTGTTAGACTATTGGAAATAGTGAGCAAAAGGTGTCAACATTCTTCAGAGAGGCTACAAATGTACTGGTGATGTTGTAGTGGATCTTTATGTTTCTTTGAGATGGATTTCTCATTGTAACTTCCTTCTTTCTTCTTCTTTCTAATCTGGCAGTGAGCCTTTGGTAGTGAGAAATTCTTTTCTTTTAGGTAGTGATCCCTCTGACAGTGAGCCTATTGTATTTGGTGTTGTAATTACTTTATATTGTGAACTAATCCTCATAGTGGTTTTTCACTTGGGTTTTCTACGTAAATCTAGTGTTTTCATGTGTTTTGCTATGTTTGCATTATTGTTTCTCATGTTTACATTCTGCTAATGCAAGTGATAAGGATTTAAGTGGTTGTTAAGGGTTTAAGGACTAATGCAGACCTGCATGTTAAAGAGGGTTTTAATGTTTTAAGGTACAACTAATTCACCCCCCTCTCAGTTGTCTTGTGCATTCAACACTATCAACTCATTAATCTCATTGAAGCCAACTATTCTAGACACTTTGGATAATTGTTAATCCATAACTACATCTATTATAATAGAATCATACAATTCAACTTGCAAACTTATCTTGATTTTTACAATTAGTAATTTGTTTTACAATATGTTTTATATTACCCAATGGTTTCAATGTTATATTATATATCCTTAAATTTACTAGTCTCATTTGCGAGTTTCATAAATATGTGTTCTTTTATTATTCAATATAATTATTAAAATGAACTCTAAACAAACTAGTATAAAATTAATTATAAATTATTAAAACTATAAATTAACTTAAGAATAAAAAAATATTAAATTATTTCAAAATTTAAAATTAAATTTATTAATTAATTTAATTAAAATTAAAATAGAATTTTATTGTTTTTTATTTTTCTCTATTTTATTAATTTTATAATATTACAATATTATTAACTTTAATATTTTATAGTTTCATTAATTTGATAATTTAATAATTTAATTTACTTTCGAATTTACAATATTTATTTATATTGTAAGTTTGATCAATTTTATAATATTATCAATTGTAATGATTTTATATTCACAGAATACCAACAATATGGAAAACTTCCTATTTTATAAATATGGCATAAAGTACATACTTTTCTTCCCCCTCGAATTTCCACAAGAGAAACGACAAAAGAGAACAATTTATATCGTTTTCCTTCTTCAATTGGAAACAACGTATTAAAGCTGCAAAGAAGTAAAAAATGAATCGACACCATTATCACTTCATGTTAGAGAATTTGGCACAAAATTATTGAATTTTAGAATTTGTATAGAATGGGAAAGAATTGATTGAATTTGGTCTCTTTGCTTGGTCTAATCACAATTTTCAAATTTAGAATATTCTCGATGAATGTACAATGGTCGGTGAATATTTTTAAAATGTAGAATTAAATTTAAGATGGTTTAAAAGGATGTTTCAATTTTTTTGGGTTTTTATTATTGACGAGTTTGTTTTTATATTTGATACGAGAATATAAGTTTATGTTGATACTTTTTCGACTGAGAGTAAAAAATTGAGGGGTGTCCATTTTGTCAAAGTCATATAGGGTATCTTGGTTTTATCCCTTGTATCATACCTCCTAGGGTTTGAACCTTAGTGGATGTCATAATTAAGCAGCATATCATCGCCCTCATCAATTGTGCTCAATCATTTGAACCTAAAAGTCTATATACGAAAATAGGGCATGGGACAACTTTTATTTTTTTCAAATGTTTAAAAAATATTGGTAATAAGAGATTAGTGGAAAGTAGTTTTTCTTAACATGTTTAAAAAAAATTATTGGTCAATATTATTTTAAAAGAATGTGATATACAAATGATTTTTTTTAAGAGTTTAGACAAAAAAATGTGTTAAGAAGATTGATACAACAAAGCATTTGAATATTGCCAATAGTGGCATGGTGTGATGGTTAAGTTGTTGTGATGTTGTTCTTGCCACCAAGGTTCAAACCCCATTAGGGTGTAATTGTTGAGTATTTATGTTGGGGATGAGGTCCCCTAGTTGTGACCTCATCGGTTCATAGGTCTAGGTCAAAAGTGTTTACCCCTCTTATAAAAAAGCAAGGCATTTGAATATCATGTGAAGAAGATTAATTTAACAAGACACCACTTATCTTTCTAATATTCAATATGAGATTGATTAAAAAAAAAAGGTTTATATTAATGCAATTAACAAATTTAATTTTGATGGTTCAATGTATGTTTGGTGGGTTAAACTATCACCTTGCTAATGTTTATATTTGTTTGGATTTTTAAAAACCTTTTAGATTTGAATTAATGTGGTTGATAAATTATAAATAGAGAATTTGTTGTGTGATTGGTGTATTAAAGCTAAACTATTGTGTGTCATATGCTTATATTTGCTTAGAGTTTAAAGAACATTTTAAGTTTGAATTAATATTAATTTTGAATTTAATAACAAGGATTTCGTATTGATTGGTTGAATAAATCTAAACTATCATTATTTTTATGTCTATATTTAGTTTTGGATGCAAATTTCAATATATAAAGACAAAATTATGCAATGGAAATAATGATTTTTAAAAAAAATTGTAGTTAAAAAAGTGTTGAAACAATAATCTCAAATTTTTATTACAAATGTGCATTTTAAGTTCTTTTAATATTGATAATATTAAGAACACATTGAAATTGATAATTTTTAAGGATAATTTTACAAATAAAACAAAATTTCATAAAAACAAAATAAATATTATTTTGATTAAATCATAGATTATGAGGGTCAAGTTAATGACAATATTGTAGATCTTTGAAAAGTTACTTTTTTTATTAGAATACAAATAAAAGTTTTGAAAAGATCTCATAAATTTTTACAAAATCATAAAGATAAAATTTAAAAACATAAAATAATAATTAATAAAAAATTGCATACAATAATAGAACTTGAAAACTCAAACTTATAAAACATGGCTTTCAATTGTTTCTCATTCCTCTTACAAACTTATATTTCTACTATAAATAAATCAATAATTCCTACAATTACTTAAAACTTACTTTAATTGCATATTCTTAAATTTATAATTATTTCTCAAAATAAAATATTTCTTAAAATATAATATGTATAATGAATAATAAAATCTCTTAATAATAAAATCTCTTATATGAATGAACATTCAATAGAATTTTATCTAACTTTTAAAAAAATATAAGACTCAATTATAATTGTTAGTTCAACTAATTTCAACATGAATTAATATCAATTTTATAACTTTGATTTGGAGTATGATGAAAAAATATTTTTGTTATTTTCTTTTCAATTTTTTATGTAACATGATTCATAAGATTTGTGCAGATATGACCAAAATTATGACGATCAAGATTTTTTCTATTCTTCAAATTATTTTAATATCTTAAAATGAAGTGGATTTCTGAAAATATTTAAATTTTGGATTAAATAGTGACTTAATAACAATTAATTTAATATGAAATTTGTAAGAAAATCAAATATTATAAAAGAAAGTTTAAGTGACAATTCAAATTATATAAATTAGGGATAATTAAATATAAAGTAAAAATTTGACATATTTTTTCTTTATTATTATAGATTTGATTTATTTTGATCTCAACTCTCAATGCATTTCCCTTTTACCCTTCAAGTTGAAGTGCATGATTTATTCATTTCCATTGTTAAGGATTAGTTTGAGAAAACCTTATTATACTTGCATGGATCCTTATTCTTATTTTTATGTTGTGGTACAAAATTTCTCTCGTAGATAAGGTTTCAGTATTTATTTTTGTGCTTAACTGTATTTGTTTTTTATGATGGCATACTTCTCCATTTGAACTCTCCATGTGGTTTAATTTGTTAAAAACTAGTATATACTTTATGTTTTATTTTCATGTGGCCTTGCTATTAGTAGTTTCCCATGACTTAAAAATTTTTACTTCTTTTTTGTAATAAATTATTGATATTTGATCCTCCATTATTCATTTTAGTGTTTGGATAGTTCACATTTGATCTTGAAATATTTCAAAGAGTGGTTACACTTTGGTAATATATTACTCGTAGAATATTTAATTTAGTGTGTTTGCACAATCTAATTCACCACTATAAAGGAGTTAAAGATGCATATATGTATCAAGGCATGTCTTGGAGAAGGATAACATTTTTGGATAAGTCAAAAGGAAGAAAAAACCCCACAACATTTTTGCGATCTATCAATCAACATGTATCACCAACCTAATCCTTGATTTTCATTAATATCGACGAAGTACACAAGACCAATCTGCTTTCTTGAGAGAAAACTTATACGCTTCATCGCTCATTGCTGATCTTCCCCAAGTTTTAGGGTGCAATTAGTGATGAAATTATTCATGCGATGATTTTTAGTCCATTGGATCATCCTATTTTAAAACTTCATCAACAGTTCCTCAGTCCTTTAGCTGCTTTCCCTTTTGTTTTACGCTAAATCCTCAAGATCCTGCCACATTTCCTGTTCCATGTAGTAGTCATCGCTTGTTGCTGATTTATTTCATCCTCACCCAGCTCCATCAGCGATGTAAAAATCCTTGCAATGATCTTTAGCCCCTGGTTCTGCAGCCTGACCTTTGGTCACATCCATCCCTCCATCGCGCATCGCTAATTCAAACTTTGCACCTAGGATCCTATCGATGATGGGAGATGTAGTGGATGCACCAAATTTAGACATGTACACTTGCATAAAATAAATGGCATGCAAAAGACATTGCTCATAGGATCACATCAAATTAGCGAAAGAAAAACCTTTTAAAGAATACCATTGCTTGTTGCTAATTCAGAACTCAAGTTCTGAAATGAATTCGAGATGAGTGATAAAATGTAAAGTCATTGCTCATTGCTAATTCTCCTCATACATTTTGTGAGTAATTAGTGACGAGAGGATTTGCAAAGTTTACAATATGCATCATGGATCACCAATGTGGACTTAGCATTTTAAAACAAATCTGTGATCATGCGATTATAAAGGAGTTTTCATCATATCACTCATCTCTGATGCTAAACTTATCATTTTATGATCATCTGCGATGAGTGATAAAAACACAAGAACATAAGACTGGGGCATCGCTCATCTCTAGTACAAATTTTAAAACTTGAAAACCATTAGCGATGAGCGATCCTTCAACAATACAAAGGACATCGTTCATCACACATTTGATCTGGGAGCTCTAGCAGCAATTTGTGATGAGTGATAGCATAAAAATATCACCTCATTGCTCGTTGTTGATTCAAAATATGAACTCTTGAAGTAATCAATGATGAGCGATAAGAACACAATGACCGTCAAGATTTAAGTGAAAAAAACTCAAACATGTGCACTTAAGTTGTTCTTAATGAAAGGGATCTCTAAGATGACATGAGAATAATAGACTCAAAATCTTCAAAGTCACAAAATGCAAAGGATGTAAAGGAAAAGAGATCCTTTACTTAACCTTATAAAATAGAGGACCTAGACTTAGGCTTGAGGGATCGGTTACTAGATGGCAGTGAATGACATAAGATGTTTTAAAATGACTAGCAATGCCTAATAAGGATTCAATAACCTAATAGAACCAAGTAATCATTTGTAATGAATAAAACCCTAAACCCTCAAATAGCAACCCTACATCCAAATGCAATAAGGATTTAAGATGGACAATTTTTTTTTGAGGGTTCCATCAGTGGCTCCAACTGGGGACACATGCCTCTTGTAGGCATGGTGAGATCTAATGGACAATCATTGTTATCAACATCTCTCACAACCTTTCTGAGCATAACATTTCCGGTGTAATCTTTGTCATTTTGTATTGTAGAGTCAAGCATAAATTGTAAATTTTCATTATCAATGTGTTATGTTCATCATATGAAACATGTTCATATTGAAAATAAAATTTCTTCTTTTTTGTCACATTGTCATTCTCCATAAAAATAACTTCCAGCTAAACCAGAAACTAAAAATGTTCATACTCTTCTAAGCAGTTGGTATCATAATACTCAACCTTGTCTGCAACATTTGTATCAAATGTAAAACATTAATAGGAAATGCCCACAAGAAGCTCATCAATATGTTGCTCTATTTCCTTAAGGCCAAACTCTAACTCTTCATCAAAATCCTCAACAAAGAGTGGATTATCCCTGCACCAATAAGGATCATCATTTTTATCAACTGATGAAGATGGAGGCTCATCAAATAATGGGTTTTCTATTATATCCATTCTTGACATAAGAGCCTCAACTTTCTCAACATGAAGGTCTAATTCCTTCAAGTCATTACTACATTCAAAATCACTGTAATCACTATAAGAGTAGATAGACACATTTCCAACTTCATTTCTACCTCCATATTGTCCTATATATACATTAGAAATTCCTGTCTGTTCCACATGATTTGAAGTATCATAGTCAGAAAGATCCTTTAACTCTATATCATTATCAACCAAAATTAGTGGCTTCAAATTTTCGTTATAATGCACAACATAATCATTCGAGAGTGAACCTATGTCATCAACATATTTAATATTATCCTCATTTGAAATAAAACCTTCCAACTCTATTTTATAGAAACCATTTTGATTAGCAAAACAACAATCAACAAAATCTACCTCCTGAGTTGAATATGCATTAATAGGCCAAACAATACTAAGCTCATTGTTGACAAAGCCTTTGATCATATCAATATTAAGACTAGGACAACATGGTTCTTGCATGTTGAATGATGAACAAGTTTTCTCATCATCATTCTTGGTCTCAAATAAGTTACCAGATTCCTCTGAACCACAAGAGTATTGATGAAAACTTTCTGTAACCTCATCATTGTTATATCTAGTAATCTCATTACAGGGTGTGATTGGCCCAATATCTGAAATTTCTTCTATTCCTTTATCAGTTGTGCTATGTAGTGCACTTGAAACTTTATGAACATAATCCATAGGTGTCTACATCTCATTATTTGAATCATAGCTCATAATAGGGCTAATGTGATAAACATTATGAAATGATGTATAAGCTAAAACAATAGGGGTGTAAGTGCTCTGATATTCATTTTTAACTTCTGACTTACACCTTTTATCAATATTTGATGTCCTATGGCAGCAAACACTTGTATTCAAATGACCCTTAAGCATTCCATAATTTAGGTTGTTTTCAATGTTTATGGCTATCCCATATGCTTGATGCAAGGTTTTGGGATCCTTATCTCTTAGTAGATAACACATCTTATTATCAAAAGCTCACAAATACACAACCAGACATATTACATCACTTAGTCCCAAAACATTAGGAATGTCCCTCAATTTTTTAGTAAATCTCCAGTTCAATGATGGGACTAGATCGTCCTCTTCTTTCTCAATGTTCATAAATTTGTTAAGCATATAACCAACACTAATTTTTTCACCAAACTTCTCTATGAAGACTACTTTAAATGCCTCCCAAGAGTAGATAGAGCATGCTGGTAAATTAGAGAACCAATCTCTTGAATCTCCTTTTAGAGACTGAACAAATAGCCTCATGATCACATCCTCATGATTAACTTCATAATCATCCATGAGATTATTGAATTCTTGTAGATGCTTACTGGCTGATTCACACTTTGTACCACTAAATTTTGGTAGCTCATTTATGATTTTATATGGAATAACATTTGGGTACCACAAATTCCTTCAAAATTTATGGTCGTGTACCTTTTAATGTTGAAACTTCTTTTATCACATGATAGGGGTTGATTACAAACCATGTTTGCACTAGGAACCATACAAGGATACATATATTGATGCACTTTTTCTTACATATCTACAAGCCTTTTCATACCATGCAATTTACATAGGAAAACTAAAACTTCTTTTACAACATAATCTTAAGCTCTTACAATGCAAATTTTTATCTCAATTTGCTTAAGATCATCTAAATATGTTTCTTCAAAAACATTGCATACATCACTTCATAATAGATACTACAATATAGTAATACAAAAGTATGCAAGCCTATCACTACTATTCCCTTCCTTAGTGCTTAAACCACTCAATAGGGAATCAAATTTTAAAGTCTTACCAATATGGTTTTCATATATAGATTAATCTTTCTTGAAAACCAAAATATGGAGAATACTTGGATGTGTAACAGTTGTTGTAAATTCTTGTTTGGAAATATTTGCAAATATGAAATGTTCTTCATATCTTCATTAGGTTCATTTGATAGAGTCATCACCTCTCTTCATAGAGGACTGAACTTCAAGTAGTATGAAGCTCTTTTAAAGATGAATTTCCTTCTAGGTCTTCTCCCACATCAGAATCACACATAGATTTATTTAAAGTTGTTGCAACACAACCACTTCCAGGTCTGACAACTTCTCAATATCTGAACCAGATGTTCAAATTCACCAAAATCTTGACTGTGATAGTCTACAACTAGAGATTCAAAGTATCCCCAGCTGATTTTCCATTTCTATTGGTGATTTTTCTAGCAAAACCAAGCAATTTTATAAGAAGTGGTCAACTCCTATGAAGAAGAATTGCTAGGTTAGTGGCCAACACAATGAGCATTGGACTTTATGATCCTTACTCCTTCACTTCAGGCTCTGTGAAACATGGGAGGGTGATCCTAATTATGTTTTGTGAAATATATTTGATTAGTGATACATTTATACATAGATTGATTCCTACTTATTGCAAATAGGGTCCTTCTCACTGAAGATTTGGCAAATTTTCAAGTGGGTGATTAGCTATTTGCTACGAATTGGGGATAATCCCACCTATACTATCCTTTGAAATTTTTTCATTAAATATTGTCCTATCTTAAGTCTAGGGCCAAGAACACTATTTGTTCATTTTATGCAAGATTTTTGACAAAATGACCAGTGTCTCATCAATTAGAGCAATGGAGTCAAATATATAAGGATTAGTAATTTACAAATTACTCAATTTAGAGATAGGAGGACTATTTTCATACTGCTTTGCATTTATGAAAATTCACCGTGCTTGAAAATTTTACTTCTTATGAATCCTAAGCAATTCCTTACAAAGTTTATAACCCTATTCAAGAATTTTAGTCAACTCCTTGAATTAAAGTTGAAAACAGAGTAATACATTCAAATGAAATATTTGAAGACAAAAGATAACACCATTAGTATTTCTCATTTATAACGTGTAAGGAACATACATAAGAGAGTATTTTCTTCTAGACTAATATTTGTTTCGATATCAGTAATTTCTATAAAACTTTTTTAAGATCGCTACATATAGGATTTCATATCCAAGACAAACTACTGACCTATTATCAGTATTCTATTCAAAGTGCCTTTCCTAAACTTAGCTTTCACCTAAAACCCTATTGAGACTTCAAAATTTGACCCATGTAAATAGCCTTGATATCCCTTTTATAGAAAAAGGGAGCAACAAGCGTCAGGCTTCATTACATTTACATCTGGTTTCCTTTGTACCAAAATTTGAGACATTCCTAGTTAGTTACATGCAATCATTTAAGGAAAATGGAAGAGTAAAAGACCATATTCCATATTCCTTGAATGAAGACACGCTAGCTCCTTAAAAAGTAGAGTTTGTTGAAACTGTGTTGAATCCTCATCCTTGTTGACCAAAGAAGATTCTCCAATAGTAGCTCCAACACAAACTTGTATATCATCCGGAAACAACATACATTCCATCAAGGTCAAGTATTCTAGCACTTCTTGTACATACTAGCCCAAAAACATTCCACATCAACACTCAAAACAAGAAATCACATGAGTGCTGAATAGGAAAATCCTAACAAAAAGGGCATGGTTTCATCAAAAAAAAAAAAGGGCATAGTCATCACTCTGAGGCATCAACCTCAAAGGATACTTCCCCACGTTTTGCTTGTGGTGGGACTGGAGAAATTGTCACCACCTCCTTGTCAGAATTCCTTGATGGTACCAAGGAGAGGGGATAATAATCACCCTCTGGATTAGCGTCACCCTCACTGTCTGAAGGGTTATTAGAAACCTCGCATGGAGAATTACATCCTTCCGAATAAGCCTTATAATTCTCATTCTCTCTCCTTTCCTTCTTTTCATATTCCAGCATCCTCTTCTCTCTGTGTTTGACTAATTATTTTGAAACTATCTGGTCCTGTGGATAGTAATTATCCTTGTTACTATACTACTTGAATTTCCTGAGTCCTATTCTACCTTTTGGCATATCAGGAGCTCCTTGTATTCCACTTTCATCCTCAAGAGAATCTTCCTTAGACTCAAACAAACTCAATTTCTTAGACTCTCAAACCACCATGGCAGACCTACTTACCTAGGACAAGAATGTCTATTTCCTAACTCCAAGATAATCAATACTCATGCAATTCCTTACTAACCCACAAATCTCATTTACTGCATATTGAATTATGACAAAGATGATCAACAAGTAATTTGTATTAAATAGAGAGTTTGAAGTGTGCAAAATCAATGATTTGAGATATTTTCATGTGAGCAAGTTGATAACTTAACAACTAGGCTTTGAATCTAAGTTGTTGATTTTAAAGCATTTAAAACTTCATCCATGGTGATATGAGCCTTGTTTTTCAATGCTTTTAGCAACTTTCTCATAGAAAACAATGATGCCAACTCAAGTGTTGTGATCTATCAATCAACATGTATCACCAACCTAATTTGTGCTTTTCATTAATATCAACAAAGTACACAAGACCATTCCGCTTTCTTGAGAGAAAATTTCCTTATACGCTTCATCGCTCATCACTGATCTTCCCCAAGTTCTAGGGTGTAATTAGCAATGAAATTATTTGTGCAATGATTTTCAGTCCATTGGATCATCCTGTTTTAAAACTTCATCAACGGTTCCTCAATCCTTTTGCTGCTTTCCCTTTTGTTTTATGCTAAATCCTTAGAATCCTGCCACGTTGCTCGTTCCATGTAGTAGTCATCACTTGTCGCTGATTTATTTCATCCTCGCCCAACTCCATTAGCAATGTAAATTCCTTGTGATGATCTTTAGCCCCTAGTTCTGCAGCCTGACCTTTGGTCACATTTGTCACTCCATCGCGCATTGCCAATTCAAACTTTGCACCTAGGATCCTATAAGCGATAGGAGATGTAGTGGAGGCCCCAAATTTGGACACGCACACCTACATAAAATAAATGGCACAAAATACATCACTCATAGGATCACATCAAATTAGTGAAAGAAAAACCTTTTAAAGACTGCAAAATAGACTAGTTGGGGATTCTTTTCAGTACCTATGTTGACTTCTACATATTGTTTAACTAACATGGGTGAATTTTCCTAAGCAACTGGGACAATGTTCAAACCTCCATCCTTGGGTGCCTTGGAGAGGTTTTCTCCCTCTGATGCATCCTTATTTTTGGCTTTTTCATTGTCCAAAGGTTCCTTTCGGTTTTCACCTAGGGACTTGTCCTTTTTATCTTTTTCATGTTCTTTTTCTTATTTTTGTGACTGGAGGGTTGAACAAATTCCCCAAAATATTCCATTTTGTCCAAGTCTATGGTAAGTCTAGCCTTATGATCACCACTAGTTATGCCTTCTCATAATCCCAGGAACTCAACAATTGATTTTTCATTCTCAAAGATATCTAAGATGGGTGTGTCTTGTTGGTCCCAATCGATGAACTAGGGGTATAATAAGGGCATGTCATCATTGGAGGTGTCAAAGTTAAAAGGGGTCAAGGTAAAAGCTGAGTTCTTCACATAGTCACAAAGGTTTCTTACCAAATCCTCTTTGTTCTTTTTCTTGGGCATAGGTGGATTCTGAGGTGGGCCTAGTGTCAACGTGTGGTTATCTAAAGTGGATCTGTCAGGTTCCCAAGAGGTAGGATCAAGAGATTCCCAATAGTAATGTTTAAACCATTCCTCTTTTGTCATAGTCTTCGGTGGATAGGAATTCAATGGATTTGATAAGGATTTAAGCATTAAGTCAAGTTCTCCAAAAAAATTGTCAAGGTCCATTATAGAGGTGGATGATAGGGAATCCCAATCATATTTGTTGGAGTTGGGGGAATCATAGTAGGGTTGGTCAAATGGTTCATCGGATGTATCAATATCTTCAAAAGCACTTACTTCCTCTAGTAAAGGTGATGTGGTACTAGGAACACCAATCTGGAGCAATTGAAACCCAAGCCCTAATCCCTTCAACCATTTAGAAACAATGATCGGTTCAATCCTCCCATTCTGATGTAAGCCTAAGCCATTATTTCCATTGTATCCTTTGCTCTTCATTAAAGTAAAACCTTTTCCATACTGATCTGTAGGTATTTAAGTAAATGGAGGAGGTGTTTCATTGTCTTCTCTGTATATATATAGGAGGTCACATCATCCTTGTTGATGGCTTCTTTACTCAATTCTCCCCATTTTGTGAAAGTTGTTGTGGGAGGGATGTGTATAGTGACCACTAATTGTCTCCTATCTATTGTAGGTAAATTGTATGATTTGGGAGGAACCAGATGGCTAACATAATAAGATTTCTTCAAGTAATACTCTCAACCCTTGTCTTGGATCTTGACCCTAGGAGTGGAAGGTAGTGATGATGCGGTGGATGTTTTAGAGAGAGTGGATGGATCAACATAGTGAGATGAATTGGATTATGGAGCTTCTTGGTTTACAAGCACTTGGCGTTAGGGGATCTCTCGTAGATTAGTGCAATATTGGAAAGGATCTAGGTCACCATGTATTGTAATCTTAGTGCCATTGTAGGGGAATTTTAGACATTGATGGTAGGTAGAAGGGACTTCCTTCATAGCGTGAATCCATGGTTTTCCTAGTAGAAGGTTGTATGCGAGGGTGAGATCCAAGACCTGGAAGTTTTTATCCATAACTGTACTGTAGGCCCCATTCTAATAGGGAGTGTTACAACCCCCTTTTATTTTCATTCTTCATCATCATAAGCCTTAATGACAATGCTTTTGGTGGTGTCCACACTCCTTTGAGAAGCCTAAATCCTTAAATAGTTTTAAAGTGCAAAGATTTAATCCTGCTCCTCCATCTACCAAGACTCGTCTGACTTTTGTTTTATGAACAAGGACTTCTAGATATAACGGGTCATTATTATTTGTCTTCTCAGTTGCATAGTCTTGTTTGGAGAAGGTAGCATGATGATTGTTGGTTAAATACCCTACCATCTCTTGGAAATGATTGACATTTAGGTCAGTGGGGAAAGTCATGCTTTGTAAAGCCTTGTCTAGAATGGATCGATGATCGAGAGAGATATGTAACAGTTCCAAGATAGAGATTTGGGTTGGGGTCTTCCCTAGCTGGTCAAGTAAGCTATACTACAACTTGGAAGTCTATGTTTTCTGCTATAATGGAGGACCTTGGATGGTGATTTTAGTTTAGCAAGTGTTGACAACACACTCTGGAGTTTTATTTATGGTGATCGTGTTGACATGCTCATCGACAACTCGGATACGATTTATGATTGGACCACTATAATCATGCTTGAAACTAGCATATTTGGCTGCAATATTGGTCTTGTTACTTGAATTGGGGGCCTTTCCTTTCCCATGGCCATGTAGTGGATCAGTAAAGACCTTGTGATTAGTGTTTGAAGATGTCGATTTTTGTCCACTAACTTTAATAGTTCTATTCTCGACAAATTCCTGTATGATGTTTTAAAGTTGTCAAAATTTTTGAAGGCTATGTCCCTTGGTTTTGTGGACATCACAAAAGGCATTCTAATCCCACCAAAATGGTTTGAATTTCCCTAGATCATATTGTCTTGGCTCTTGAAGCTATATAAGATTGTGTTGCAACAGTTATTTGAAAACTGATTTAATGGGTTCCCCTAAGGGAGTGAACTCATGTTTTGGAAACCTCCTTTATTGTTGTGGTCGTTGGGTGTTTTGGGTAGTGTTCGGGGTTTGATTAATGTAGTTGAGTGTGTTGGTAGAGGGGTTATGTTCTTTGAGTGTAATGGCTGGTCCTGCGTGTAGAGTTTTAGCATCAACGATCCCATCATTGCTAACATTTTTGTTCCAAGACCAAAAATTCTTTATCTCATTGGGAGTGTTTGCACAGGGGGATTTTTGTTGGGTGTCTTGAGTTCTGTTGATGGGTGTTTTAGTACTTTCTCAATATAGGCAATGCATAGGCACACTACCTCTCTTGAAAGGTAGAAATGTGCAAAATGGGTTACAAATCACTACCCCAAGGTCTCTCGGGTGTCAGGTCATGACGTGCATGGAACTTCTCAGTTTGGTTCAATGTGATTTTGTTGGTAATCACAAGGCACACTTATGGAGTTAAGCTAGAGGGAAGGTGAATCTTAAAATGGAGTTCTTTTGATGGGAAGTTGGTGTGCAAATTGCTGCAGTTTCGAACAACAATCTTGAACTCCTATTTTACCTTAAGATTTGAATTTACAATGTGCAATGAACCTTAGCATAGGTTACTTCTTAAAAAAAAGGAAAAGGGAAAGGAAGAGAGGAAGTTCTTGTATCTGAAACTAATAGTGAATAGTGATAATGGAGGATTCTACTATGGACAACTTTCCCAAAATAGAATTCCACTTAACCAGATTATGTCACAGTCTAATGAAATTTGTGCAAGCTTCTAAGGACTACAAATATTCAACCATTCATTCACCATAAACAAACATGAATAAAAGATCGAAGTTTGGAGCAACTTTTATTTTATGCCCAGACTAACTTTACACAATTGTCTACCATCAACAAACAACAAAAGGTATGGACAAGAAAGGCATCAACACAATAGAATGCTACACAATCATTGAAAAACATCAACTACTCTACCAAAGTAAACCAAAACATGAAGAAAAACAAAGTAAATCTATTTAGATAAACTAAATATGGGAGACGGACCATGTAACATGCAATATAAACTCAAGAGTCCACCAAAAGCCAATGAACTTCTATTAAAATTTCTGCAGCATGCCTTTACAACAACTCAACTCTCTTTGAAAATGAGAGGAGACCCCCTATTTATAGTGTTCAAAAAGTAGAACGAATGGCCAAGATTGATTTTTCATTGTGTGGCCAAGATTCACTATAAAATAGGGTTTCACCTACCCCCAAATATATAACAATTTAAAATACATTCTTGTCTTTTTCTCTATTTTGTCTTTTTGTGGCTGCACTGTAGCACTTTGTCTTCTAGCTGATTTCCTTTGCTGCAACTATTTGTTGAGGAGCTTTTCATCAATAACCATGCTTCCCTCCTGCTTCTTTAAAGTGGCATATTCCATGAACTTGTTGATTAATGCTTGAAGCTTCTCAATCTACATTATATTAGATTGGAGCACCTGGTAATTCCATTGCTTAGACCGAGGCATGAGTGTATCCCAATCTCCATCATACTTAGCCATGTTGTCCCTAACTTACTCAGATTGGGTGAAAGTGCGAGAAGTAAAACTCATAAATCTATGGTGAGCTCACCTAACATCCCATCTTCCATCTTCTTGTGGAAATAAGGCTTTATCTTTTCCGAATCAATTTCGAGAGTGGGCATATCCAAATCGGTCATTAACTTCATATATTGAATATAGTCCACCCTAATTTCCTTAGCCCAGTCAATTTCAAGTTCCACCTTATGGAGCTCTTGCTCAGGTATTTCCTTTCTATACTCAAAGTCCAGCTTCCACATATCCACCAACGATTCATCGTCCTTCATCAGTGCAAGCTCCTTTTCCCATGCTTTGTGAGGTAGCTTGAGGATGGCCTCAATTTGAGGATAGGTGGACTTGTATATCCCTGGGAAGTCAATGAAGAACTTCCTCATTCCCTCTAGGTACCTTTGTGCATCCAAGAATTTATTTTTTGTCCTGACAGCATGATTAATGCCCATGTTTCTAGCATACAGGACCTATCTTAACCAATCCTCCGTAGTCTTAGTCCAATTCTTTCTTTTCTCAAGCTTGTCAATATGGTCCTTGGAATATAATTGTGGTGGTGTTGAGGATGTGGTGGGGATCTCTTCCACTGAGGACCATTGCTGAATATAGTTGCTCAAATCAACCACTTGTGCCTTTAGCTCTTCCTTTGAGATTTTGTCCTGGTTCATTTGATGCACCACTATAGCAACAAACTCCTGGAGGTGATCAATTCTTTGCTCTCTTGAAGTGGTTCCTATGTCAAGGGTGGAAATGTTATAGCTCACCCCTACTTCATTCACTGTTGGGGTGGTGATTTGCATTGTCTGGGATCCAGAAGCATCCAAGGTCACTTTGGATCTAAATTTAGGCTTTTTTTCTTTCATCTTGCCTATCTGAGCTCGGGCCAAGATGGCCTCTAGCCTTTCCCTTGGATTCTTTAAGGTTGGCATTTTCTTTTCTAATTTCTTCTCGAGCCACTTAGGAATCTGAGATTCCCCTTTTGGTGATTCATGACCACCTTCTTCTTCTCTGATTTCGATCTCTTTATTACCTGGAGCTTCCTGCTCCATCCTTGTATCCTCTTCTTCTTTGTTGGAGTCCCAGATGAACACTGTGTGTTTGATGGGAGACTTGGTGGGAATACACTCCTTAGGGCTGTCCTCCCCTTTAGTATCCTTTTATTCTTCTTCAGCCTCATTCCCTTTAGGGTGCTTCACTTTTTGGCTCTCATCAATTTCAACCTCTTCCTGGGGTTTATCTTCTTCTTTCTTTTCCTCTTCCTCACATTGAGGTGGCACATCTTCTTGTTCTTTCTTTTCTTGCTCTTATTTCTCTTATGAGAGGAATTTCTTCACCATGATTGGGGCTTTCATCATGCTCCCTTGTTGGAGGCTCAGTCTCCTCCTCCATTTTGTCACTTGATTCCTTTTTTTCTATGGGAGGTGGTCCTTCCACATCTTCTCCAACATTCTCCAACTATTGGGAAAACTCATCCTCGAGGTCCACATCAAAGGTCTCCACAATATATTCCATGCCATCATCCCTGTCATCCCCCTTAGAGGATTTTTTCTCTTCACCCTCATGCATCACCTCATAATTTTGTAGGTGTTGGAACTCGGGGTGCTCATGGTAGTCATTCGCTTCCTCTTCGATCTCTTTTGTAGTTTCTCTTTCCCATCTCTCAAACTCCTCTGATATTTCCATGGTGGCTTTCATTTATGGTGGTTTAGTAGGAGTGGAGGTGGGGATATTCACAAGAATCTATGCCAAGGAAGCCTAAACAATTGGGTTCATTAGAACTCCCAATAGCTTTGTATGAATGTTCTGCATATGCTAGGGAAAGGTCTTTGGAAGCAAGAGCATATGAATTGGCATTATTGTTGTCACTAGGGGCATTATTATTGATGGTAGGAATCTCTATGAAATTGCCTAATATTTTGTGTTTCTTGGAAGTTTCATCTTCCAAATCCTTCTTGCATACACCTTGGGGCTAGGCTATTGTTCTATGGCTTCTTTTCTCCTTCTTGTCCTGGTGGCTGGAGGAGATGTTAAAGTTTCTCCTGATGGGGAAATAGGTTTCCCACTATCTATTTCACTTGTTGGCTCACTCTCAAGCCCATCATAGGTCAAAGTGGCCCCTTGCTATCTCAATTGGGAAACTTTCCCATCAATCCATTCTTTTTTTTTAGCCTCAACGGGCTTGGTTAGAATATCGAGGTCGTTGACCTTTGGCTCATCCCAATCAATTGGGGGTAGCACTAGGTTAGCAACTACATTGTACTAGGGATCCACCATCATGTTTTCATCTTCCACCACCTGATCCAATACTGGGAATTGGTTGACCCTTTTTACAAAATATGTCATCATTTGCATATAGTTCCTCATTCACAATTCATTATCATCTCAACAATTGGCCGAAAAATCCTTAACACTATGCAAGTCAGCATAATCAACCAAAACCATCTTCTTCAATTTTCCATAAGGGTCAATTCATGACCTAGCAGTATGGAACCTCAAGTGGTATTCCACGAGCTCCTTGTCTAATTTTTCTGTACATTGGGAAGTGTGGAGTTTGTATTGCCCTTGGTTGAAGGAGAGGGGATAAGGAATCCCCACCTTATGCTTACTGCTCATAAGGGTGTATGCTCACTACAATTGCCAAGAGAGTTCTAATAGAATTATTTGGTCATTGGGATATCGGGGCAGCTTGTACGGTGTTTTCGAAAAGCCTTAAGCTCAGATGTAGGTAAACTTAGGATACTGGATGAAAAAGAAGGCAAACTATTGAAGGAAGGTACAAGCACTATGGGAGACTCTTCTCTAAAAATCACCCCCAAGCAGCCTAATGATATGACCTATGAAAGCATCATTGAACCTGTAATACTCCCTCTTGAAGTTTCTAAATTATAGTTGAGGGTACTTATCATATACTTTCATCTCCCTACCTAGTTCCTCGTTTGGAGCTCTGAACAAGCCTTTGTATTGTGTCCTCTTGGCCAATGAATAGACCAATTGAAAATTCATGTAAAATCTAGAGGTCCTCTTTACAGCCATAAATTGCTCATGCAAGCAATCACTGATTATTCCCACCCAATAGAACATAGCCTTGCCCTAGAGGATATCCTATATGAAGTAAAGCATCCACTCTTGGAACTAGGCAGCAGTAGGAAGGCCCATTACTCTGCTCAACAATGTTACCAGGTGATGGTAATCTTCACAAAAGTTGCTGCAAAACAACTCCTGTGGAACCTTTGCCGTACTACCCCTCTTCTCTTTCAACCAATGTTGATTTACAAGCCTTTTGCATTTTAGGGGGTTTTCATCCCACGTCGCCTTGCCATCACCTATGGTTGGCACTTCCATCTCTCTGAAGGCAGGGATATTGAAAGTCTTTTTTATTGCCTTGGGGGACATGTCAGCCAAAATATTTACATCTCTGTCCACTATGGTTCTGGTCTCTGGTTGATATGCCTCCCTATAGGCCATCACTAGTTCAGGGGCAATAAGAGTGGGAGGGAAGCCCGCCACTTTGGCCAACCCACTGCTTCTAATTAGTCTTGCATTCTCTATATTAGGGTTGATTCAGACTCTCTGCTTCAATTCATTGATATCCATATGTCCGATGTTACTGTCTGAGACTTCCTTCTATGTTGTGGTGACTTTGGAGTTCAGAGGCTCCCCTTGGAACTTATCCTTCATTTGTTCTTTGTCGTCCTTCCCGTAGGGTGCTTTAGATTTCTTTTTTCCTTTGTACTTTTCTAGAGCCTCTCTCGAAGGTCCTACACCTAATTCCATATATTATGTGGGAAAAAGAGAGGTGAGCACATGAAAAAATGGAAGCATTAGCCAAATCTCTACAAAATTGTGTTAGATCGAATAAATCAACATTTGAGAAATCTAACATATAATCTAGATTGACATTCACAGTTCATAGGAGGTAGTTTGGATGACATGGACCCCAGGGGTTAGACTTCCCTAGCCTAATGGTGATTTGAGAGTAGTAGAAGGGATGGCAATCAGGGCACAATGACCCGCTTGTCCCGAATCGCTTCCATGTTTAGTCAGTTTGAGGAGCCCATTAAGGGGAATGCCCTATTTCAACATGTGGGTCAAAGTTAGTTTAAGGTTTGAAGGGCATATGGATCATCTCTTGGGTAGTTAGAATCAGAGAGGAGCTCTCCCATTAGGGGTCTACTGTTTAGGACAGCCTTAATAGGGCCGCATTCTAGGGGTGGAATTATGTCGGGCGGGATCCATGGGTCTGAAGGGCAGTCAATATCTCCCTTATCACTTGAGTGTCATTCACTTGTCTTTAAGCACTTTATGTCCAACAAGGTCGAAAGATGTTAGGTGCTTGCTGCTAGAAATAGTGGATGCCATGCGGCGGTCCGAAGGGGGGAAACCCATGGAGTTGGGTCCAAATGAAGACAAGGCCACTTACTTTATGTTTAGCCTTTCATTTTGAAGGTTTTGCAGCTGTGGAAAGTTCGGGTTCCAAGTCACAGGAGGACGAAGATAGTTTTCCCTAAAGTTACGACGATGATGGGACATAGTCCTGATCACAGCGACCCAACATAAGGGGTCTTAAGGAAGTTGAGAACTCAACAGTTTTCACCATTTCATTCATACAGTTGTGAGATGAGAGGAACCCAAAGGGAAGAAGGTCGTTACTTGAAATCCATAAGAGATGATAGAGTGCTCACGGAGCCCCGATGGAGGAAACTTGGTGAAGATGACCCATAAAGGCCGGTTACTAAGTCATTTGTTTTTCATTTCATTCGCCATGAGGGGGTTGGGTTCTGAAGGATGGAACACTGGAGGTTGGTGGCCCGAAAGGATGGCGAGTTTGGCACAGCAGCCCATTAATGGAAGTTTGTGAGGCAGGACTCAGAGGATACTTGGTGCCTGGTCGTTTGTGCATGGGGCTGATAATATTACATGGCAGATAAAGGAGTGGGGTCCGAAGCGTCGGAAGGTCAGGATTAGACTGCCGCTTGGAATAGTTTACTATGAGTGGTGTCCTGGGGATGGAGTTCCACAGGCATGGACTTGGGTATCTTCCTAAACTTCACTTGGTTTGTGAGGACCAAGTTTAAATGGTGAAAGGAAGGAGTACTCCCATGATGGCGGAGCCGATAGAGTGGTTTGCCATTTGGAAGTTATCTTTGTTTTCAAGTGTTGGCAATGGAGATGAGGAGGCCCGAGCCTGCAGAGCATGAATGCTCTGGTTGAAGAATGGCATGAGGAGGACAAGGTTATATAGCCACAAAGTTGGTTGATTTCGAGGGTTTCTCAGGTTTTTCTCATATGGGTTTTGGGCGCCTTATTTTTATCTATCTAATTCATGTGTTTTTCCTCCTTTTAATTTATCATTTTGCAAGAAATTAAAGAAAAACATGAAATGGGAATGGGCAGAAAACTCACCTTGAGAACCCAATGAAGGAAGTGAAATAAATCAATAGGTAAACGACTTGAATTAGCATGGGAACTTATCAAGCTCAGAGGCGGCATAGGGAGATGGCTCTCTGATTGGCTCTAATTCACTTTGATCAAACTAACATGTGAAAATGACAATTCAGAGTTGGCTATATATAGACTTAAGCACATTAAATGTGGCCATTAAATGCAGGTACGACAGGTCAAAGAGTTGGTGGGTTGCAAGTACGAAAATAGTGCCAGAGACATTGGGATCTGACGGTTGGATGACCATCGGTGGATGGTAGTTAGATTGCTTAATGAGAAATAGGTGAAGCTGGGGAGATTGGGTCCCGATAGGTGGAATGTTGCCAGAGAACGGCAGTCAGAAATGGCGAAGAGGTGATAGAAGTCTGGGAGGGGTGACCCAATGGGGCGAGCTCGATGAGCTCCATGGATGAAACCTTAAAAGAGCTAAGGCAAAGAGCCAATTGAATTCTGCAAGGACTAGGGACTTTGAAAATTTGAGGGGAGAAACATGGTTGACTCAAGATGAATTCTTTAGGACTTGCCGACCATTTTGAACACGAAACAGGGGGGCATGCAAAATGAGAAGACAACAAAACAACCTGACAAGGGGAAGAAAAGAGAGGGTCCCCATTCTGAATGGGGCATGTGTGCTGAAGGCACAACAAATGGTGACTCTGTTGGGAAACACTCCCGAACATTCTAAGGATAATTATTCATTCAGAACCAAGAATCTCTAGTTTCCAGACCAAGGGTCAATTTCCAAGGGTGAACTAGGAGAATGGGGTCCTCAGTTGAGTCAACCTATGAAACATCTCAAAAGTGTGTGTAGTGAACTTATTTCCCTCCCTTAGAAACTATAACAGATGGTTGTTAATCTAACTAAGCAAGCTATGTGAATCATCCAACCCCAAAAGTAACTTGGACATTGCTTCGTTGCCAGTTTGGCATCCATAGCCTCGACAGAGTTGTCACTATGACCCCATGGATATTTCTCTACTACCAACCATGCATCCATAGCCCCAGTAGAGTTATCCACATGTCCATATGGTTACTTGATTTCATCATTTTCTTTTCTTTTTTTTCTTTTGATATTTCTTTTAAAACTTTCCCCTTTTGCTCACCTGTGTAAGCACTGAAGCCTACTATGGGTTTGGGAACCACATTGGTCACTAGAGTGGACTTGAGATTTTTCACGTACTAAGTCATCATAACAACAACTATATATCTCTTTGGAAATAACTAATATGCATTTTGTCCTAGATTTGAGATGGATGTAAGAGGAAGACTCAACCAAGGGTTGGGTTCTACAACAAAGTTCAAGCGAGGAAGTCATCCCATGGAAGCTATCAAAGAAAAATAGTTGAGAGTGAATATTTAGCCAGAGAACATGAAGAGTGGGTAGCAAAGTGAATTGTTTATTGAACGAACACCACCACCATAGCAGAAACAAAGAACACCCTCATCAAGAAAAGACAGTTAGGAAACAAGCAAAGAATGAAGCAAAGCAATGCAAAGTAGTGAAATGAAAGAAAACTAAGAGAAACCTAAACTAACCTATATACAAGTATTTATAGGAACAGCTCCAAAAGAGCTTAGGCTTGGAAGTAATGCTTTAGGTGCTACCTCTTGACAGGAAATGGGCCATCCTCACCAGTTAAGGTCTGTAGGCAGAAAGCATTATCTCTAAGGATTTCAACTATCTGAAAGTGGCCAAGCCAAAGCTTGTCGAATTTGTTATGTCTCCCTTTCTTTTTATGGGCCTTGTCCCAACATAGGACAAAATCAACAATTCAGAAGGCCTTCATTTTGACTCAGCTGTCGAACAATCTCTTGACTACGCCCTGATGTTTGGTGAAATTTTCTATTGCATGGTCACATACTTCTTCTATACTTCTAAATGTAACAACTCATCCAAGCGAGCTTCCCTACGATCCCCTTCTTTGTAAAATTCATTAATGAACTAGAGAGTGGGGATTTTTAGATGGATTGGGAATATAGGCTCTAAACTGTAGACAAGGTGGAATGGAGAATCACCAAGGGAATCCTTGTGGCAAGTACGGTCTGCCCAAAGTGCAAAGCAAAGTTGGGTATGCTAGTCCTTGGGATTTCTTTCAAGCAGTTTTATAATCACGGTGATGAGGTTTTTGTTTGTTGATTCTGCTAAACCATTTTCCTAGGGGTAGTAATTAGATGAAAACTTGAGGGAAATTCTATAATCAAAGGCCCAACTAGAAAATTTGAGTGAGGAAAAGGCTGGGCCATTATTACACACTAATGCATAAGGGAAACCAAAATGATTTAATATAAAACTTTCAAGAAAATTTGTAACTACCTCTATTGTGCATTGCCTACATGCAATGGCTTTTGTCCATCTAGTGCAATAATAAAAAGCAGTTAGAATGTACATGTTTCCTATAGATGATGGTGGGCTTACCGGACCAATGAAGTCAAGACCCCATTACATGAATGGTCTCACCTCCAAAACTGGTTGCAACGAGACAACAACATTCTTTTCTCTGGTTGTGGCAGTTTGGCATATGTGACATATGCGGACATGGTTATGAGTGTCCTTGAATATTGTCAGCCAATAGTATCCTACTCGTATGATTTTATGCACGGTGGAAGGACCGGATCCATGATCGGTGCCATGCTTGTCATAAAATTTCTTTAAGACCTAGTCTGCTTCTTCTTTGCCAAGGCACCTCAAATAGACACCCTCGTGGTTCCTCTTATATAGTATGGATCCCTGCAACATATAACTACTGCTTTTCAGTTTGAGGGCACATTTTTGAACTCCTTGTAGATAGGGTGGGCACTTGTGGTTCAACAAATAGTAGACTATGTCATCATACCATTCCCCTGGGGAAATGTCCTCAAGTGGTATTGTTGTACTGTAAGTTCAGGTCCTGCATCGGCTATTGTTTCAACTATCATTTGGGTGAGTGCCTGCCCCTATATTGATTTCATGGGATGAATTTACATGTTGTATTCCTATAGCAATGTGACCCACTTTTCTCTTCATTCTACTAGCTCATTTTGCATTAACAACATCTTCACTACTAGTTCAAGAACAATGGCAAACACCTTATTGCGTAGGATGTAATGCCTGAACTTCTTAACTCCTCTGATGAGAGCATATGCTTGATTTTCTGTGTTGTGGTACCTTAGCTCATCATCTTTCAATGGAGCACTCATGAAGTAGATCGAGTGTTCATTTCCTTCATCATCCTTTTGGGTTAAAATGCTAGCACATGAGTGCTCTGAAGAAAATGAATAGATGTAGAATGACTTTAGGTAATCTGGGCTAACTAGTACTAGTGCCTAAACAATTGATTTCTTAATTTCTTCGAAGGCTTACTTTTCCTCTAGGGTTTACTCAATCTTAGCATCTTGTTTCAACATAGCGTTAAGTGGCTTGATGATCTCAACAAAACCTGTGATGAAATTTCTCACGAAGTTGATCTTTCTAAAGAAAGATTTGAGTTATTTCTTGCTGCTTGGTAGTGGGATTTTTAGTAAGGGCTAGACGTGTTCATGATCTATGGAGATCCCTCATTTCAAGATGATGTGCCCGAGCAACTTTCCTTCAGTGACTCTGAAGATGCACTTCTTTGGATTAAGGGAAACTCCAAATTCCTTGCACCTCTGGAAGAATTTACAAAAATCAAAGCCATGATCACTCTGCTTGTTTGAAAACATAGTCAAATCATCCATCTAAATGATTATACACTTTCCAATCAGATCTTTAAAGGCTATGTCCATGGCACGCTAGAAAGTGGCGCTGACATTGATAAGCCTAAATGGAATTTGTCTATAGGAAAAGGTGCCACTTGGTGGTGAATGTTGTTTTGTGGCGGTCTTTGTACTACACCATCACTTGGTTGTACCTAGAGTACTTATCGAGGAAGGACATCATCTGTGAGCCATTGATGATTTGTAGTACCTCATCCAATGAAGAAACTAGATAGTTTTCCTTCTCTTAAGCTCTATTCAAATTGTGGAAGTCCACACACAATCTAATTTCTCCATTATTTTTCTTGACTGGGACCAAGTTGGCCACCCATGTGGAGTGTTTGACAAGAAAGATGACCCTAGTTGAAAGTAATTTCTGCACTTCCTTGTAAATGATGGGCTCCAACAAAGAGTTGATTGGGTGTTGTCTCTATCAGAATGGTCGCACATCTATCCTAAGAGGTATGGTGTGGGTGATAAAGGAGGTATCATATGTCTTCAAGTCTTCATAACTCTGTGCTATCACATCATGGTATTTCTGCAGAGCATCAACGATCCCTTTCTTCTCTTTCAGTGTGCATACTTCTCTAATGAACACATTTTTTGTTCCCTTAGCTTTTCTGAGGTTGTGGGTGTCACATTGATTGTTTATGGCATCCTTCTTCATTTGTTGATCCCAATCTTGAATCTGGTCTAGGTCAAATATGCACTCCAGCTAAACCATACCTCATGGAATAGTGTTGGTTTTAAGGTTGATGACCCCTTCTATATCTGATTTAGTTTCTTCTGGATCAACTTCATCAATTATTTGTGTTGCAAACACGTTAGAACTAGTGATAAATTCCATCATATGTTTATCATCATTGAATACCTAGAAATGAGTGACATTATCTAGCACAGATGGGGTGGAAGTCAAATCACCAGTGAATCTCTTAAGGCCGGATAGAGACAAGGGCTACAAAGTGTTGGTTGCTTGAGCCAAAGAATCAGTTATATGGTTTTGAGAATGTGGGATCAAATATATATTAAATGCATCTAGACCCTCTAAAAGATCCCAAACTCTATGCCTATAGTTTGCCAACCTTCTATCATGGCATGAGTATAATTTTCTGACTTGTTTGACCACCAGCTTAGAATCACCAAAAACTTGCAACATTTTAACATTCTTTCTTAAAGCCATCAAAAGACCATGAACTAAGGCTTCAAATTCTACTACGTTATTGGTGCAATAAATTTAAAGTCTGTGGGCAGCAAAGTAGGTCTTACCCGTAGGGTTGATAAGCTCGAATCTAGCGCCAACTCCTTGTTTAGATTTGGACCCATCAAAGAATAGAGTCCAAAACTTAGGCGAGTCCTTAACTTCAAGACCAATGAGGTGTGGCCTCTCCTTTGGTTTCATACTCACATCGGAGGTTTCTTGGGTAGGTGTTGGCTGAGTGAAATTGACAGCAAGTTGCTTCGTCGACAACTCTTCTTTAGGGGTGACCTACGCTTTGACATGTTCCACCGTTGTTTGGCACAAACAACACTCAAACTCAGAGTGAATAGCATTGTGTACCCTACACCACTTAGGTAGTAGGAACTCTTGGAAATTCATTCTCACACCCAAGCTAAGATGGCTCTGTATGTATTTTTGCATAAAATCTTGAAAGCCATCTAGCAGTCCTAAAGTGCCATCTTTAGGAAACCCCTCATCATCAGATTCTACTAGCATTTTTGTGCTCTAAGGTGTATGGGATAAATCAATTGGAGGGTTGCATTGCACTAGGAAGACTTCTGCAACCATCCCTTCTTCTGAATCTTCCAATTTTTCCTAATATGCAATGAGAGAGTAGTTTCCCACCTTGGTCTCAACAAACAACACCTCATTGGTGGTGTTGTTAGATTTTGTGATCATGAAATTCATGCATGGCTCTTGATCTATATGGATCTGATTTGGAAATCCCTTCCATGGTAGCCACATGTTAGAATTATTTGTTGCAACATATCCATTCAGCGTTCTAGTGAAGTCTTTCCCAATGGTAATCCCATAGGTGTCAGGGATGTTTTCCACTTGAATGTCAATGACTTTCTATACCCTTAGATCTATAGAAATCTACATCGAGATTCAATTCATTTCTCCCACTATGTTGAACTCTATCTTGTCTAGTTGAGTCACTTTTCTTCTTGAAGGTGTTGGGGTAATCCCAAGAGCTTTGCACATTGCCAAGGGCATGATGTTGGTTGACTCTCCTGAATCGAGCAGGCAATTGTGCAAATTCTTTCCAAGTATTTGGATTGTAGTGAGGAAGGGAAGTGTTTCCAACTTTCCTTGGAAAAGGCCCATAAGCATGTCCACTTGAGCTACTTGAGCCTTGTTCTTATCACCATCCTTGTCCTTAGCTTGCCTAGAGGAAATTCCTTGGGGTTTTTCCTATTGTTTTGATCTGATTCCTTTTCAAGCAACTCACCCGTCAGCTGATTTTGAGGCAGATATACCTTCTTGCCATGAATTTGTTGAATAGTAGGTTCACTTGGAGGGTCTTTGAAAGAGACTCTCTTGGCTGTGTTGGTGTAATTAATTATTAATTACACTTTTGCATAAGTTTACTTAGGCTTTATTTAATTCCTAAGTTATAGGTTCTTATCTTTATCTTATTGAGCTATCTTGTCACTCAAGATAAGATTAGGTTTATGCATCTTTACTTTTATAAAGAAAATTATCTCTTGTAATATTTTGTACTATGAATATATCAATTTGCACATCTTTTAAAAATATCTTCTTTTTCATTTTTCTCTTCTGTGGAAGGTGATTTTTCTGGTTTGCAATCAAATCTTGGTTTCTAACATGGTATCAGAGCCTCGATTTGTAGCCCCTTCTCAACTTTTTTGGAGGAACACATTGTAGAGCTCGTTCGAGGTCCCTCAAGGGTTTCATTCCTTGAGCACATTTATGCAGCATCTTGGATCAAATCGAGGTTTTCCATTGGATTTAGAGCACTGGAAAAATTTAGAAATGGTTTTTATTTCATTCATTTTGGTCACTGTTTGCCAGATCTGCAAGGGTTTCAAGCTCGGTGATTTTTTTGATAGATCTGGGGGTCGCCTAATTTTCGGTGCACTTTGGGCCCAAACGGACCTCGCCATTGGATTAGTAGCACCCAGAAACCCCTATTTTGATATAAAATTTGTTTGATTTGGGAAAAGCCATCCGAAGAGGCAAAATTTTTTTACCCAAGGGCCATACGGCCCCTAGGCACACATTCTGAGGCATCGTTTTCAAAAAAAAATAAAAAAATAAAAAAAATAAAAAAACAATATTGTTTCTGCGCGGCCAGTTCAATTTTGTAGCGCCGCTGCTGCACCACCGGGTGGCCACTACTGCACCACCGGGCGGCCACCGCCGCACCACCGGGCCACCACTGCCACTTGTGGTTATCTCCGGTCCACCACCAGCCTTCGCCCTTTCTGTCAAGCCCAGGGTCCTGTGGGGAATTGGGTGCGAAGTCTAGCCCCCCTAGGCCCTCTTTTGCTTGCCCAAGGTCATATTGGGGATCGATCCCCAAGCTTCTACCCCCGCGGGCCTTACCTACATAGCCCACGGCCATATGGAGATCCATGAGCCACAGGAGCTAGCACCCGCCAGCCTTTCAACCCTCGTGTGCTCCGCCCAGGTCCTATGGGTGACCACAGCCTAGGACCCAACCCTCACCGGGCTTTTAGCCCCAGCCTTGGTCACGTGGGTGACCAAGGTCCACACCGAAGCCCCCTAGCCGCCAGCCCCCTTGTCTACCCAGGCAACCAGGGGCTCTATTTTCTTAGCCCCTTAGGGCTTCTGGTAGCCAAATTGGACTTTTTTGGAGCACTTTCACATATATGGGCATACAACATCCTTTTTTTGCAAACAAGATATCGTTGGAAAGTTGTTTCGATTCTCTATGTAATGGTGTAGGTGTGATTTTCTGGTTTTGCCTTTTTGATATCTTTTTCGGCCTTGGAAGTCAGATTTTTCCTTTTTCACTCTAGGAGACATATCTTTTGACTCGCTTATCCATTTTTTGTGATTTTCATGGCATTGGAAAGCTAGTTTCGGCCTCTATGTAGATCTGAGGTCATTCATAGAATATGTGTACCTTATTTTATGCATGAATTCATTTTTGTTTCGTGCACTAGGTTTGCATTTTTGCTTATGTTTCTGTAGTTTTGCATTCTCTCCTTCTGCAATCATTGGGTATTGTAATAATGAACTGATATAAAGTTCCATTAAGGGGGGTTCTTGCATCCATTCTTTGTATTGGTGACAACTTGCATGAGTTTTTCTAGTTTCCTATTGTTTCTTTTAGCTTATTTCTTGCTTAGCTAGACACATCATTGGTTTGCTTCGGTTCACACTTCACATTGGGAGTTTATGGTTCTTGATCCACATTGGTTCAGATCCTTCTCATTTGAGGGCCATGTTTTTATGGTTAATGTTCCAGAATCTTGATGGTACTTATCTTATGGACAGTTTTAGTTTTAGTTTGGCATTGGCTTCGAGAAACACAACTTCTAGATTTTGTCATTATTATGGGCTTCATTCATCCTTTCATCTACTGTTGCTTACAGATTCTAGGGTTGATCCAGTATGTGAGTTTCCAGTGTTCCTTGACATCGGGTCTATTGTTGCATTTGTGATTCTGATATGGTATTTTGTAAATAGAAATATCTTTCCTTGCTTGTTGGATTTGGGGTTCCATTGTTTCTTCATCAGTGTTCTTCCAGAGCTTCTTTGCAGCAGTTCATCTCATTGAGGGGGGGTTTTCCCACTGGGTTTTCTCTCTCTTTGCATTTTTAAATGAGTACCTGATCAGGCCTTATTGTCGAGACTCATCTTTGCATAATAATTTTCTTCTCCCTAAGTTGGACTTATGGGGGGGTGTTGGTGTAATTAACTATTAATTACACTTTTGCATAAGTTTACTTAGGCTTTATTTAATTCCTAAGTTATTGGTTCTTATCTTTATCTTATTGAGCTATCATGTTGCTCATGATAAGATTAGGTTTATGCATCTTTTATTTTATAAAGAAAATTATCTCTTGTAATATTTTGTACTTCGAATATATCAATTTGCACATCTTTTGCAAATCTCTGCTTTTTCATTTTTCTCTTTTGTGGAAGGTTATTTTTCTGGTTTGCAATTAGATCTTGGTTTCTAACAGTCTAGTGTTTCCTATATGGCCTTAGAGGAAGGATTCCCATTAATAACTCTAAAAAAGGCATGCTTGATCGTAGGAACCTTAAGTAACTCAAAGGCGGATAGGCTAATCTTGATTTTCCTGAGCTCTTCTGTGGCATATTCGCCCATTTGTTCAATTTTAGTTCTAAAGGCTCTACCTATGGCAGAGCTAGCGAGTTGGGCTTACATCTAGCTTGACTAATTTTGGGTTTGACCTTGAGGCTAGTTTTGTTGCTGGTTTTGAGGCTGATTTAAGGGCCTATCCTTATTGAGGTATTGAGTGGGCACATGAGGGAGACTAGGATTATTGCTGGCATTGGGGTTAGGCGAGGTGTTGAAGTAATTGGGCAGAGTGGAAGTGGTGAATGGTCCACCCACCTACCTATTCCTAAGGTAGTAGGGAGTTTCTCTATGGTGGAACATATGAACCTCATCTACATATGGTTCCTCCTCATCTATTGGACCATTGTCTACTAAATTGAAAAGTTGAGACAAGGTTTCTTCTCTACTTACCTCTTGGATTTCATCCTCTTTTAGTGGAGCATCCTCGTATTCTGGGACATTACTCTCACTTCATAGGAATGGAGCTAGATTGACCACGAGACAAGAGGAGACATAGGGCTTGGATGGGACTATGTCACGATACCCAGCATTGTCCACAACATTCTAAACTTCGAGTTGGACGATTTCTATGGCTGTGAGGAACTCGGGGCAATCCAACTCAGAGTGCCTGCTAGTTTTATGGATCCAACACCAACCTAAGAGAGCCACTTCACTAAGGTATACACCACTGGTTGTCTTTTCAACATTTGTAGGTTGGTCAAGTGGACAAGGAACACTTTCATTGTTGGGCCTAGTACTCCACGTCCTATTTTATCTTTGGGTCAGTCTCCTTTCAAAATTATGATTCGAATTATATCCTCTTTCATAGCTATTTCCTGAAGAAGGACCTGCATCATGGTCGTCCTTACTTTCTTTATTGAGGTTGGCTTGAATGCTCCATTGGGAAGCTTGCAACTAATTATTCTAATTTCTCTGGTGCATCATTTTTGTGGATATTTTCTTGATCATTTCAGTCAGCTCATCAAGCTGATGTTTCTCATCGTAACTTGGCTATGACACTTTATTTTGGAGAAAAATAGGCAATGCTGCTGACTAATTTTGATGTGCTAGAGGGAATTCTAGTCCCTACAGATATAGCAGTGTTTGAGGCTACTAAGAGTATGCTTGCTCCTATTGGGGAGCCTAGGAGTAGGTCTATTGTTGTTGATACTAAAAGTATGGATGCATGGGTGGTGCCTAGTTCATCGATTGTCCTAGATTTGGGACTATGGACAGCTGATGCACCTAGTTCATAAGAGGTGTCTGATGAGCAAATGCTTGATTGATCCCTTGAACCTGCATCGGGTGATCCACCGGGCCCAAGGAGGGTAGCAGACCCGAAATGTTTTGCCCCAAGTCTATACTAGCAATAATTTCCTCCACATAGGCATCCACTAGTTTGGTTAAAGGTGGTCTCATTCTCTTTACCAATGCAACTATGAGATTATCCAATGGTACATAATAAATTGGCAGGGAAACAACATCATTGAGCACATACAGGGCTTGCAACCTTGTGTAGGCTTGATGGAATTGATTGTTGAAGGAGTTGATTAGTTCATTGATTTCTCTATGAACTAATGTGAATTGTTGATATATCTTTGAAGGGCTAATCGAGATCTTGTACTTCTACAAGAAGGCATTCATCATCAAATCCCAAGACGTAATGGATCATGTTAGCAAGTTAATATACCAATAGAAGGCCTCTTCCCCCAATGTGTAAGGGAAGAGCCTACATGCCACATCTTCCCCCAATGAGTATGGGAAGAGCCTACATGTCGCATGCAAGCTAATATTTTGATGTGCTCCTTAGCTATCCTTTGTGGATCCCAAGGATTGAACTTTGTATAAAAGCTCTTTGGATTCTTAGGCATGCCATGGTAGGTATTGAAGTGCAACAGAGAAGGGTTATTCCCAAGCCAAGCCATGAGGGGAGGTGGAGGTGGTATTTGTTGTTGAATAGTGACCTAGGGCTGCATAGGGGCAATGATAGTTGGGATTGCGCCCTCAACTTGGAGGGCAGGGGAAAGGGCCGCACCCCGGCTGTGGGAAGCAAGAGGTGGAAATGTTGTGTGGATGGTTGAGTGGAATGGATGAAGGTGAAGGAAGTATTCTAAGTTTGAGGTGAATGGAAGGAGAAAGGAGGTGAAGGAAAAGGTCAAGTGGGTGGAACATAGGAGGAAGAAGAGGCAGTGTGCCCTCCTTTAGTTCTTCTTGTCCTTGTGGGAGGCTGTAGTTCCTAAAATTATCCTTTGTTTGGAGTAGACCTTAAAAAATTTTGGGACCTCTCAAGGGGAGGTGAATCACCTCGATCCAGCTTAGCTCAAATTCCCTCCTAGCGCTAGTTTTTTTGATGGGTGTTTTATCACTTTCTCAACACAGGCAGTGCATTGGTGCACTAGCTCTCTTGAAAGGTAGAAATCTACAAAACAGGTTACAAATCACTACACCAAGGTCTCTTGGGTGTTTTTTCATGATGAGCATGGAACTTCTTAGTTTGGTTCAATTTGATTTTGCTAGTAATCATAGGGAAGACTTATGAATTTAAGCTAGAGGGAAGGTGAATCTTAAAATGGAGTTCTTTTGATGGGAAGCTAGTGTGCAAATTGTTGTAGGTTCGAACAACAATCTTAAACTCCTATTTTATATTAATATTTGACTTTACAATATGTAATGAACCTTATCATAATTTACTTCTAAAAAAAAAGGAAAAGGGCAGGGAAGAGAGGAAGTTCCTGGATCTGAAATTAATAGTGAACAATGATCATGGAGGATTCTATTGTGGACAACTTTCCCAAAATAGAATTCCACTTAACTAGATTATATCATAGTCTAATGAAATTTGTGCAAGCTTCTAAGGAGTACAAATATTCAACCATTCATTCACCATAAACATGCATGAATAAAAGATAGAAGTTTGGAGTAGGTTTAAGTTTATGGCTAGACTAACTTTACACAACTATCTACCATTAGTAAAAAATAAAAACTATGGACAAGAAAGGCATCAACATAGAAAAATGCTACACAATCATTGAAAAACATCAACTACTCTACCAAAGTAAACCAAAACATAAAGAACAATAAAGTAAATCTATTTAGATCAACTAAATATGGGAGAAGAACCATGTAACATGCACTAGAAACTCAAGAGTCCACCAAAAGCTAATGTACTTCTATTAAAATTTCTGTAGCATGCCTTTACAACAACTCAACTCTCTGTGAAAATGAGAGGAGACCCCCTATTTATAGTGTTCAAAAATTAGAATGAATGGACAAGATTTATTTGCATTTTGTGGCCAAGATTCACTACAAACTAGGGTTTCACCTACCCCCAAATATATTACAATTTAAAATGCATTCTTGTCCTTTTCTCTATTTTGTCTTCTTGTGGCAGCACTGTAGCACTTTGTCTTCTAGCTAATTTCCTTTACTGCAACTATTCTATGAGGAGCTTTTCATCAATAACTGGGTTTCCCTCTTGCTTCTTTAAATTGGCCTATTCCATGAACTTGTTGATTAATGCTTAAAGCTTCTCAATCTACATTATATTAGATTGGAGCACCTGATAATTCTATTGCTTGGACTGGACCATGAGTGCATCTCAATATCCATCATACTTAGTCGTGTTGTCCCTGACTTGCTCAAATTGGGTGAATGCCTGAGCAGTAAAACTCATAAAATCTATGGTGAGCTCACTTGACATCCCATCTTCCATCTTTCTATGGAAATAAGGCTTTATCTTTTCTGGATCAATTTCGGTGGTGGGCATATCATAACGTGTCATTAACTTCAAATATTGAATACAACCCACCTTAATTTCCTTAGCCCGTTGAATGTTAGGTTCCACCTTACCGAGCATTTTATTCAGTATTTCCTTTCTATTCTTGAAGTCCAGCTTCCACATATCCACTAGCCAGTGATCATTCTCCATCAGTGCAAGCTCCTTATCCCATGCTTTGTAAGGTAGCTTGAGGATGGCATCAATTTTAGAAAAGGTGGACTCGTATATCCCTGTGAAGTCAGAGAAGAACTTCCTCTTGCCCTCCAGGTAGCTTTGTACATCCAAGAATTTATTTGTTGTCCTGACATCATGATTAATGCCCATGTTTCTAGCATATAGGACCTATCTAAACCAATCCTCCATAGTCTTAGTCCAGTTCTTTCTTTTCTCGAGCTTGTCAATATGGTCCTTGGACAATAATTGTGGTGGAACTAAGGATGTGGTGGGGAGCTCTTCCACCAAGGATGATTATTGAATATATTTGGTTAAATCAACCACTTGTTCCTTTAGCTCTTCCTTTGAGATCTTGTTGTGGTTCATTTGATGCACCACTATGGCAACAGACTCCTAGAGGTGATCAATTTTTTTCTCTCTTGAAGCGGTTCCTAGGTCAAGGGTGGAAATGTTATAGCTCACCCCTTTTTCATTCACCACTGGGGTGGTGATTTGCACGGTCCGGGATCCATAAGCATGCATGGTCACTTTGGATCTGACTTTAGGCTTCTTTTCTTTCATTGTGCCTATCTGAGCCCGTGCCAAGATGGCCCCCATCCTTTCCCTTGGATTCTTTAAGGTCAGGGTTTTCTTTTCTGATTGCTTCTCGAGCCACTCAGGCATTTGAGATTCCTCTTTTGGTTATTCATGACTACCTTTTTCTTCTTTGATTTCAATCTCTTTATTACCTGGAACTTCCTACTTCATCCTTGTATCCTCCTCTTCTTTATCGGAGTCCTGAATAACACCGTGTGTTTGATGGGAGACTTGGTGGGAATGCACTCCTTGGGGCTGTCCTCCCCTTTGGTATCCTTTTCTTTTTCTTTAGCCTCATGCCCTTAAGGTTGTGTTGCTTCTAGCCTCTCGTGAGTTTCAACTTCTTTAGGTTTATCTTCTTCTTTCTTTTCCTCTTCCTCACGTTGAGGCAACACATCTTCTTGTTCTTTCTTTTCTTTCTCTTCTTTCTCTTTTGATAGAGGAATTTCTTCACCATGCTTTCATCATGCTCCCTTGTTGGAGGCTCAATGTCCTCCATTTTCTCACTTGATTCCTTTTTTTCTATGGGAGCTGGTCCTTCCACTTCTCCAACATTCTCTAATTGTCAGAAAAACTCCTCCTCGAGGTCCACATCAAAGGTCTCCACAATATATTTAGTGTCATCATCCCCTTCATCCCCCTCAGAGGATTTTGTCTCTTCACCCTTGTGCACTACCTTATCAATTTGTAGGTATTGGAACTTAAGGTGCTCATGGTATTCATTCACTTCCTCTTTGATCTCTTTTGTAGTTTCTCTTTCCTGTCTCTCCAACTCCTCTAACATTTCCATAGTGGCTTTCTTTTTTGGTGGTTTAGTAGGAGGACCAAAGACGGGGATATTCACAAGAATATGCACCAAGGAAACCTAAATAGTTGGGTTCATTAGAACTCCCGATAGCTCTGTAGGAATGTTATACATATGCCAGGAGAAGGAATATGGAAGTGAGAGTGTGGGCATTGGAATTGTTGTTGTTGCCAGGGGCAGTGATGTTGTCAAAGACATGGAAGTAGAGGAAAGTAGAGAGGTGGTGGAAGAGGAAGAGTCAGTGGTAACAACCTACCTAGTGGGTGGAGAAGAGGCAAGGTGGACTGAGATGTCCACTATAGGTAGGGAAATTACAACCATCTCCTGAGGTATAGGTGGAGGGGAAGTAGCAACAACAGTATCAGAGGCAGCTAGTGGATATTTTGGTTGCTCAACCTCTATCTCTTCTACCTCATGGAGTGGATCTTCTTGGATAGTAGGCATCTCTGTGAAACTGCCTAATCTTTTTTGTTTCTTGGAAGGTTCACCTTCTAAATCCTTTCTTTCATACACCTTGGTATTAGGCTATTATTCCATGGTTTCTTTTCTCTTTCTTGACCTGGTAGCCAGAGGAGATGTTGAAGTTTCTCTTGATGGGGTAGCAACTATCCCAGTATCTGTTTCACTTGTTGCCTCACTCTTGAGCCCCTCATAGGTCAAAGTGACCCCTTATTGTCTTAATTGGGCAACTCGCCCATCAATCCATTCTTTTTTTTTTATCCTCAACAGGCTTCACTAGAATATCAAGGTTGTCAACCTCTAGCTCATCCCAATCAATTAGGGTCAATGGCAGGTTAGCAACTGCATTGTACCGGGGATCCAACACTATGTTTTCATCTTCCACCACCTGATGCAGTACTAGGAACATGTTGACCCTTTTTACAAAATATGTCATCATTCACATATAGTGCCTCATTCGCACTTCATTATCATCTCACCAATTGGCCCAAAAATCCTTAACACTATGCAAGTGGGCATAATCAACCCCTGACATCTTCTTTAATTTTCCATAAGGGTCCTTTTGCAGCCTAGCAGTATGGAGCCTCAAGTGGTATTCCACGAGCTCCTTGACTGAGTTTTCTTTACATTGGGAAGTGTGGAGTTCACATTGCCCATGGCCAAAGGAGAGGGGATAAGGAATCCCTACCTTATGCTTACCGCTCATAAGGTCGTGTTCTCATTGCAGCTATCAAGAGAGTTTTGATAGAATTATCTGATCATTGGGATATCAAGGTAGCTTGTATGGTTTTCCCAAAAAACCTTCACCTCGAATGTAGGTAAACTTAGGATACTAGATGAACAAGAAGGCAAACTGTTGAAGGAAGCCATAGGCACTATGGGAGACTCTTCTCTAAAAATCACCCCCAAGCAGCTTGATGATATGACCTATGAAAGTGTCATTGACCCTGAAATACTCCCTCTTGAAGTTTCTAAATTATAGTTGAGGGTACTTATTATATACTTTCAGCTCCCTACTTGGTTCCTCATCTGGAGCTTTGAACAAGCCTCTTTATTGCATCCTATCGGCAAAGTAATAGACCAAGTAAGAAGTCATGTAAAATCTAGAGGTCTTCTTTGCAACCATAAATTGCTTGTGGAAGCAATTACTTAGTATTCCCACCCAATAGAACATGGCCTTACCCCAAAGGATCTCCTCTACAAAGTAAAGCATCCACTCTTGGAAATAGGTTGCAGTAGGAAGGCCCATTACTCTACTCAGCAATGTTACAAGGTCATGGTAATCTTCATAAAAGTCATTGTGAAATATCTCCTGGGGAACCTTTGTAGCACTGCCCCTCTTCTCTTTCAACCAATGTTGATTTAGAAGTCTTTTTCATTTTAGGGCTTTTCATCCCACATCACCTTGCCATCATCTATGGTTGGCACTTCTATCTCCCTAAAGGTAGGAATAAGGAATTTTTTTGTTATTTCCTTAGGGGACATGTCAACTAAAATATTTCCATCTCTGTCCATTATGGTTTTGGTCTTTGGTTGATATGCCTCCCTGTAGGCTATCACTAGTTCAAGGGAAACAAGAGTGGGAGGGAAGCCCATCACTTTGGCCAACCCACTGCTTCTGACTAGTCTTAAATTCTCTATTTTAGGGTTGATTCAGACTCTCTACTTGAATTCATTGATATCCATATGTCTGATGTTAGTGTCTAAGACTTCCTTCCATGTTGTGGTGACTTTGGAGTTGAGATGCTCCTCTTGGAACTTATACTTCATTTGATCTTTGGCATCCTTACTACAGGGTGCTTTGGCTATCTTTTTTCCTTTGTCCTTTCTAGAGCCTCTCCTGAAGGTCCTACACCTGATTCCATATATTCTATAGACAAAAGAGAGGTGAGCACATGAAAAAATGGAAACATTAGCCAAATCCCTATAAAATGGCATTAGATTGGATATAATCCAGATTGACATTAGCAGTTCATAGGAGGGATTTTGGATGATTTGGACCCCAGGGGTCAGACTTCCCTTGCCTAATGGTGGTTTGAAAGCAGTAGAAGGGACGACAATTAGGGAACGATGACCTGCCTATCCCAACCCTCCTCCATGTCTAGGCAGTTTGAGGAGTCCATTAAGGGGAATTCCCTATTTCAACATGTGGGTCAAATTCAGTTTAAGGTTTGGAGGGCACTTGGATCATCTCTTGGGCAGTCAGAATCAGAGAGGAGCTCTGTCATTAGGGGTTTGTTGTTAGGGATGACCTTGATAGGATGACATTCTCGGGGTGAAGTTCTGTCGAGTGGGACCCATAGGTCTAGAGGGTGGTCAATATATCCCTTATTTCTCAAGTGTAATTCACTTATCTTTAAGCATTTCGGGTCCGAGGATGCAAAAAGATGTTACGTACTTGCTACTGGAAACGATAGGTGTCATGCGATAGTCCAGTGGGGGAAACCCATCGAGTTAGGTCTAGATGAAGGTAAGGGTGCTTACTTAATGTTTAGCCTGTTGTTTTGAAGGTTCTATAGCCAGGGCGAGGTCGGGTTCTGAGTCACAGGAGGACAAAGATAGTTTTCCCTAAAGTTATGGTAGTGATGGGACAGAGTCCCAATCACGACAACCTGACACAAGGGGTCCAAAGAAGGTTGAGCACTCAGCAGTTTTCACCATTTCATTCGTGTAGTCATGAGATGAGTGGAACCTAGAGGGAAGAAGGTTGTTACTTGAAAGTTGTAAGAGATGGCGAAGTGGTCACGGAGCCTCGATGGAGGAAACTCGGTGAACATGACCCATAAAGGCTGGTTACTAAGTCATTTTTTTTGCATTTCATCTTCCATGAGGGTGTTGGGTTCCTAAGGCCGGAACGCTGGAGGTCAGTGGCCTGAAAGGATGATGGGTTTGGCATGGTGGCCCGCAGATGGAATTCCGCAAGGTAGAACCCGAAGGATACTTGGCACCTAGTCGTTTGTGCATGAGGCCGACAATATTACATAGTGGATGAAGGAGTGAGGCCCAAAGCATCGGAAGATCAGGATTAGACTTCCGCTTGGAACAATGGACTATGAATGCTGCCCCGAGGAAGAATTCTCGTGGGTACGGACCCGGGCAACTTGCTAAACTCAGCTTGGTTTGTGAGGACCAAGTTTAACTGGCGAAAGGATGGATTCCTCCCACTACAGAGGACCCGATAGAGTGGTTTGTCATTTGTAATTTATCTTTTTTTTCAAGTGTTGGTGACGATGATGAGGAGGCCCAGGCCCACAGAGCATGAACACTCTAGTTGAAGAACAACGCTGGGAGGACAAGGTTCCACAACCACAAAGTTGTTTGATTTTGAGGGTTTCTCATTTTTTGCTCATATGGGTTTTGGGCGCCTTATTTTTCTCTATCTAATTCATATGCTTTTCCTCCTTTTAATTTATCGTTTTGTAAGAAATTAAAGAAAAACACAAAATGGGTGCGGTTAGTGAACTCACCTTGAGAACCCGATGAAGGAAGTGAAAGAAATAAGTAGGTAAATGGCTTGAATCAGCACTAGAACTTCTCGGGCTCAGAGGCGGCACAAGGAGATGGCTCTCTAATTGGGTCTGATTTGCTCTGACCAAACTGACATGTGAAAATAATTGTTCAGAGCTAGCTATATATAGACTTAAGCACTTAGTTCAGAGCTAGCTATATATAGACTTAAGTGTGTTAAATGCTGCCATTAAATGTAGGTAGGAGAGGTCAGAGAGTTGGTGGGTTACAAGTTCATAAACAGTGCTAGAGACACTAGTATATGATGGTCAAATGACCATCAATGGATAACAGTTAGATTGCTTAATGAGAAATAGACGACAATGGGGAGATCAAGCCTCGACAGGTGGAACGCTACCATAGAACGGTTGTCAAAAATGGTGAAGAGGTGACAAAATTCTGGGAGGGGTGACCTGATGGGGTAGGCCTGATGAGCTCCATGGATAGAACCTTAAGAGAGCTAAGGCAAAGAGCCAACTAGATTTTGCAAGGACTAAGGAATTTGAAAATTTGAGGGGGGAAACATGGTTGACTCAAGATGAATTCTTTAGGACTTTCTAACCATTTTAAACACCAAGCAGGGGGCATGCAAAATGAGATAGAAACAAAATGACCTGGCGAGGGGAAGAAAAGAGAGGGTCCCCATTCCGAATGGGGTGTGTGTGCTAAAGGCACAAGTTCCCCTTTTTAAATGAGACATTTCTCTAGTATGAGGAACTTTTCTACTAGTTCCAGAAAGGATGTGCAACAATGTACTCTCAAGTCACTTCTCAATTTTGAGTTGAGGTTTTCTTGGAATATAGTGACTTTTTGTTTCTTAGGTATTTGTGTAGGACATCGACTGGATATACTTCTCCATCTTTGGAAGAAGGAAATAAAATTTTCTCCTTTGTCTTGTGTAGTGTGACACAAGGTTGCTATGTTTATATTGTTGTCGATGTTAAAGAAGTGTTCAATGGATTTTTTGGCTAGTTCACCCCATGATTTTATGCCATATTGGAGACTCGAAAACCATTCCAATCCAATCCCAATAAGACTTCTCAGAAAGAGTCTCATAAGATAGGTGGGGTTGTATGCGAAAACTATGCACATCATGGAAAACTCCCTTATGTGTTCCATTGGATTACGCTTTCTGTCATACTTGGGAAAGTTAGGTATAACATAACAATGTGGGAAAGGTGTCATGTATAATGATTTATCAAACTGAAATGGGAATAAATACTTTGCTGAGAAAGTTCGCTTGTTAGACACAACCATGTTATCCATCTGTGTTTGCAAGGCATGCATTTTTGTCTACAGGACGTCAACTTGCGTTAATGATGTGTTAGTTGGATTATTTGGGTTTATGTACATGTTTTGGAATCCAATTTTTTGTGATGGGTTTTGGTTGAGTGTCGGTATGTAAAGTGGATTTACATTTGGAATGTTAGTGAATAGGTTTTGATTTAGAATCTGTGTGAATGAATTTTTTTTTGGGATTTGTGAAAATGGATTTTGATTTGGAATCTGTGAGAATGGATTTTGATTTGGAATTTCAAAAAATGGGCTTTGATTTGGGATTTGTGAAGTGGTGGGTTGGCTTCCATATTGAAAGGAGGGTATGTTTCTTGTCTGTGAGACCCCAATTTGTGGTATAGTACTAGAGACATTAACACTTGGTATAGCTAATGTCTATGGAATAGTGCTAGTGACATTGACACTTTGTGTAGGAGCTGATGTCTATGGAATAATGCTAGTGACATTGACACTTGGTGTAGGAGCTGACATTTTAGGTCTTTTGTTCCAACTAAGAGGACCAAAGGATTGGATGATGATGCCCCAATGGTGAAATTTAGACCCTCTGTTGGGCTAGATGTACCAAATGGAGATGTGTGTACTATTGAACCACTCTTTGTGGGTCCTCTAGATGGTATAGCAGTAGTCACTTGAGGTATAGTAGCACTAGTAGTTGTAGTGTTTGTTCCTTGGGTAGATGTTGTTTTCAAGATACAAATGTCAAATCCAAGAGGTAACTTGGCACCTTCTGCTAGCAATTTAGCTAAGTATTATTGAAGGTCATTTGCTAGATAGTCATCTACAAAGGAGGAAAACACAGGGTCTTGTGCACCAACATCTATGACTTCCACTATAATGTGTCCTTGTGTGTCTCTAGTAACAAATTTGTCTAACAAAGTCTTGTGAGGTCTCGATGAAGATGTCCCTGAAAATGGGTTTGAGAACGAATTGATGAAGTCATTTGGATCAGCCATATTTTCTCTTTCTCTTCTTTTAGATCTTGTTTCAACCATGTAAGGTAAGCTCAAAGTCCATATGATGAAGAAGCTAAGTCTATAGATGGTATGAATCTAGTCCATGTTTTTGGAATTTTATGAGTAGAAGGAATTAATGCAACTATTTTTTTGGTATTTTCTTGCAAATAAGATATGTCTAAAATGATGCTATCCTAGGATGACAGTGTCTAAATATGCAAAAGTCTAAGTAATCAACTTTGGAAGATTCTAAAAGAAGAATACCTACCACCTGAAGTGTAACCAAGGTTTCAATTTAGTTTTGACAAGGAACATTCATAGGGCAAGGGCCAAAAGATAAGGTGAGCTCCCAAACTAGACTGATGAGCTAGAAGGACTTCATGTGTAGGAAAAAAGATATGATGACAAGGTTCAATGATAATGTTTATTGAAGCAAGGGTTTATCCAAAAGCATGGATAGTTCCTATTCTAAGATCATAAAATGATGATTCTTCTAAAGGTAATAAAGACTCCTAAGATGAAAGTAAGATCTACAACTACGATGCCTATCGCTATCAATGAATGATACCTAAAATATGCAATCGTGCAAAGTATGAGTGAACTTTTTGGTTTTTATCCAAGAATCAATGTAAAAGGATAAGTCAGATACTAGTATGACTGTTCGGTTTCAGTTTGTGACAGTGAATTCTGGTTTTTTGGTAATCAATAAAATGCATTATAGGATAACAGATGCATCACATGATTTAACAATTGTAGTTTGTATTGTTAGTTGCGGTCTACTGGTAAATTCAATCTTGGGTATCAGATAGATGCAGCTCTGTATCAAGTAGATACAACTCACTATATCAGTTGTGACTCAAAATTTATTAGATGTGATTTTCAGATTCAGACTATGTATCAAGGATTATGACTAGTATTTGCATCATTCCAGACTACAAATGTGACTAAGGAAATCAATTGCAGCTTCCTTGTAAATGGATGCGGTATTCTGGTAATGGAGACTTGACTGGTAAAATATTGCTTGGGTTTGTGATAGGGCATATGCGTCATTCCAGATTACAAATGCAGCTCACCTAATTAGATGTGTCACATAAGGTTTCAATTATGGGTTTCTAGTAATCAGGGGTATCAATAGACTTTGACACGTGTGACTCGTTATATTAGATGTGGTATTCTAGTAAGAAGATGAGACCTATTCTGATAGATGTGACTCACTAGTAAGTAGATGCAACTTGGTTTCTGGTAGATGTAGATTGGACTCAATTTTGATATATGCAAAAATTTGGTAAATAGATGGGACTCAAAGTAAAAAATGCATTTTTTTGGTGAATAAGTGTGACTCTGTTTGACATATGTGGTTTTCTGCTAAACTATAGGTTTTGATTCACTATTTCTAATCAAATTTTTGGATAATAACACACTCAAAAAGCACAGTATTTCAGACATGAACAATAATTAAATCAGACAAGTATGATCCAAAGGTTGGAATGTGACAATATCTTGTTGGATTCCCACTCAGCTTTCCCCAGCTACACTTATTTAGAGCAGATGACTAGAAGCTTGACCCCACTAGCTCCCCTCCATGACACACTTCTTCAGGGAAGCCAAGCCCATGAAACTCCCATGGCATACTTCTCATCTCTATAAAGAACCATATGGATGTGAGAAGGCTTTAGAGGTCTGACCTCCTGTGCCAACAAATAGAAGGATTTGGATTTCTAAAAAAAATGGTGTCTAGTAAGAGAGTCTGTGAATAGAGAGCTTGTTTGAAATAACCTGAGATTAGGAGGGTCTATCCCGCTCTCATCATGACTGAGTCTTAGAGGATGGAGGGTCTCATGGCTTGGCTTCGAACGACGCTAGCCACTCCTTTGGGTACAACTTTTATTCTCCCCCCTTTGATATAGCCCTCTAGAAAACATGCTCAAGGTCAAACCCTGAGGTGATGAAATCCCCAGGGAAGCCTCTCGTCAAAAAGAAAAAGACCAGTGTGTACATAAGCACTGGATCAGGTAACACAGAGCATGCAAGTGCACAAAACATGGTAGACATAGTTCTTTTTAAGCACTAATGCAAATGCTATTTATTCTAAATAGATAGTCTTGTTTCAAAATAGTATTCAATACATGTCTTGCAAAATAATTCATCAATAGTTTCAAATTTATCTCCGCTAATAATCTTGCAAGAAGGGTTTCGAAAACTAGTCTTCTATTCTACGTCCTACAAACACAATGTTAACTCCTTAAAGACAAACGTTGCAAACTCAAAATTAGTTGTAAATGAAAAACACAATGAAAACTTTAAATTCAAGACTTAGACTCAAAAACTATACCAGTCAGATGCATCGTGGGTTTTCACGTTGGGTTCACCAATGTAACATCATGAAAACAAAATAGATTAAATCAATATAAATGCAATTAAACTCGAATGCAATCTAAAGCTAAACAAAAAAGCACAAAGGAAAGCATAAATGAAAATATCTCACCAAGCACCAATATAGTTCCATGAATAACCTCTGTTGTCCTTCTTCATTTCATTGTGATAGTATTCTTTCCCTCATATTTTTAGTATGTGTGCAATTATAGCCTCAATAGATGTGATAATACTGAGATATCAAAGATTATAAAACAAGTGCTCCAAAATTCATCAGATTTCAGGAGTAACAATGATGAAGGCCAGGTCAATTTATAGAAAATTGATTGTTCGAATGACGAGCTCAAATTGAAAGATAGAGGGAAAATTAAGATTGAAAGATTCAACATGCATTGAGATTAGTGTTAGTAGTGACATGAGTGATAAAACATAAAAGGTGAAGATCAAGATTAAATAATGATTTAATTTTTAGTTGAAAGTGTTCAAAAATTAGAAGAATAATCATTGCATGTAAAGATGAGGATTTGCATGAAGGAAATGGTCTGTTCGAATGCAAAAATAGATTAATTAATTAAATAAAGCTATTTAATTAATATAAGTTTGGATGCAAAAGAACTAAAACTAGATAATTGACTGGTTAAGACAGAGAGTCTATTTGTCAGAGACAATCAGTCATTAAATCGTGAGATAATAGACTGATTTAAATAGATCTCGAGTTAAGTGGTGAATGAATAATTACATAACTTAAAATTATCCAAATATAGAAGAATATGTCCAAAATAAGATTTTTATGAATTAAATGATTATTTAATTCCACATTTGACATTTAAGGATTAAATTAAATAAATTAAGATTTATTTAATTGAATGAAGAAAAGATTAATGAATAATTAAATGATTAAAGTGTTTATTTAATTATAGTCAGAAGTGTGACAAGAATAGATTAAATAAGAATCTATTTAATTTGGGAAAGAGGATAAAGTTAATTAGTGACATAATTAAATAAAAAATATTTATTTAATTAATCAGGATTGAATAAAGATAATATGACTTAATTAAATAATTAAAGTTATTTAATTAATAGATGAGAAATGACTTTAGAAAATAATTAATTAATTAACATTATTTAATCATGACAAATGAAGGTACAAATTATGAAGAAATTGAAATCGCAGGCCTAGATCAAATTTCAGTGTCTACAATGTGCAATTGATTACATGAATCTATTTGGTTATTCATTTTGCAATTAGTTGTGAGTATGGTGGATCATGTGATAGTGTTGTGTACTTATCATGCTCATGTTGAACAATTTTTTTTTATGATTAGACTATTTTGGAGATAACCATCTTGGAGAATGAGATCATACTTTCATATTGGACAATGTGATGGGATGAAGTATCATATGATGACTATTAATAGAAATTGAATTATGGATCTTGAGAGTGACTTCATGCTTGACAAAGAACAATGAAGACTAATCTCTTTGTCTTTGTGACAACACATTATGTTTCTTTCCATATTATACATTTTGATAGTGATACTACTGCACTAAAACCATGTGTAGTACAATGATCTTACAAGTATGATGGAAGTACAAGTTTTGATGCTTGGAATTCATCACAAATGTTCAAAAGATGTTATTATCTAGTTGACATGAATGCAATTATTAGTTTGTTTGAAAATGACAAAAGATGTGTTGTTTAATGTTGCTTCAAATCAATTTGAAGGGTTTGTATCTTGATGGTCATACTTTGAAGATTTCACAGGTTGTTCACTTGGCTCATGATCAAGGTACTTGATGATATTAGAACCTTCTTTCTTTACAATGTTCTTGCTCTAGGTTACGAAGTTGGGATGGAGTCACCCTGTCTTCATGATATAACAGGACTGATAAAATTCTACATCTCGTACTAGTTTGACAATGGTGGTACTCTATATTCTAACAAGATAATAAATTGTGTTTTTTTCAAGATTCACACTTGGTGAAAAGGAACATGTTTCGAAAAAGATAGTGGAGTTGATATGTTGAATTGATATCTTGTGTTATAGTAGTCTTATGCTGACAAACTTTAGGAGATGACATTTTGATGAGCAAAATGCCAATGATATGTAGCAAAACGTATGTGATCAAATCAGTTAGATTTGTATCAAGCACATATGTCATGTTATCAAATGTTGCAAGTATTACTAGTATTACCGAAGTGAAGTGAAGCAGACATACAACACAACACATGGTGATAATTTGTCAGAGATATACAATGATAAGATTATGAGATTAGTTAGTTTTATTGCCACAATATAGGGGGAGTATATGAATTGTTATTACAGTATAGAGGACAGTAGATGCATTAAGGTTAGTGATTTTTGACAAGGAGACAATGATACATCAATGACAATAGATGCTACTCAGAGTTGATGTTGACTACATAATCTTAAATATATATCATCATAAGGAGTCATGGTACCTTTCATTACGTTGTTGCTACAAAATTTGTATAAATAGTACATTATTGGTACAAAGATAGATAGAGTCTTCATTGGACTCTTCATTGCTCTCTCACATTGTAGGTATAGTACATAAAGAAAGTTTTGACAAAAAACTACATGCATGATCAAGGGTGGAAAAATAAGTGACTATGATATGGTCAATTGTAGATAGTACAATTACTTTGTGTGAATGATTGAAGGAAGACAAGATAGTGGGATAGTAGGTTGTAGTTGGAGGAATTGGTTTATGTTCATTCAAGTCATGCTTATGCTTTAGGATTTCTTCCCTATTCATCTTTTCACTAAACTTATTAGGAATTTGGATTTAGGCAGAGCATTGGTTTTTAACTTTTCACCTTTGCATCCATTTGGTCATTCGTTCTCCTTACCTATATTTTTGTTGCTTGATATCATTGTTATCTCTTTATGATGATTGCATTGTTTATGAAAGTATGTTGCACTCTCTATGGAGTTTTCACGTGTTTCTTCATTCATCTTCTAAGGTGCAGGCAATGTATCTCCTATTGGTAGGGCCGTGACAGGGTAGAGTTTCTACTCATGACAAGGCAATGTGTCTCTGCTACTGTTTGGACAATATGGTATGATGCCAATGGATATTCTCATGTTCTTTAGGAATTGTGCTACCAATCTCTTTCATATGTAGTGTCTAATTACATTCTTTGCAGACTAGCCATAAGATCAATTGATACTATCTATAGAAGATTTTGAAGAGTTGGATTATCACTTCCCTTATCTATGAATCCATGCATGCATAGTGCTATGACCTATGGAGAATTGAACAAGTTTTCATTGATTTCAAAGACCACAATTTCAGTATATTCATTCTCAGTCAGGGGGATATTGAAGGTTGTTGCTTGATGAAGTATATGTATTGTTCCCAAGGATGATTATCAACCAGTGACAGCTATATTTGTAGCATACCTTTCATACTGAGCATACAATGTTAATTGTGTCTTCATTCCTTTAAGTGGTAATGAGAAATTATACTCAACTTTGTTGGGCTACTATCAAAGGGGGAGCTTTGGAATAGGATGCTCACACCCTTTTCCATTGATGCCAAAGGGGGAGAATGAAGTGATGTCAGTCATAAGGGTCAATGGTCTCAAGGTTCAATGGTCTATGTTGACAAGAAGAGTTTGGTTTTGCCATCAATGACAAAGGGGGATTTTTTTCCCTTATAATTGTCATCGATGTCAAATTTCTAAGTAGTAGTAAACCTATCAGTGTTCAAATCAAGAAAAGGTCAGTGGTTAAGCTTGTATGAATAGTGAACGGGGATTTTAGTGTAGGTTTTCTAATATTTATTTTCCTACACATTATTAAGCATACTTAGGTTATAGGATACATGGTTTATGTCAGAACACGTGGTGTAATCCATCAATTACATGTGTCGTTCTCACCCACACTTGGGTGGTTGAGTCTCACACCCTCTTTTGGAATTTTATGCCACCTCACAAAACCTCTCTCTTGTATCCTTCTGAGTAGGTTATGCCACATGTTTGGCATTTTCCAAGTAGGCATAAATCCCACCTAATTTGGTTATTTGGTAGTTATTACCCCTCTTGGAACTATATGCCCATGTTCAACTATATAATCAACACTTACCTCTCCCTCCTATCTAGTCCAGATGAGCTCATATCAGCTTAGTTAGTTCAAGGGAGTGTTGGAACATATTGTATGTTTCTGAGTTTGATAATATCATATTCAATTATTGTGCCATATTCCAACATTTCATCCTCTTGCTACTCTCATGTAGAAGGTTAATCTTGGTTTTGTAGGTGATCCTAGGTGCTCGAGTTCATCAACAACTCTTATACATATACATATACATATACATATACATACATACATACATACATACATACATACATACATACATACATACATACATACACACACACACACAAATACACACACACACATTCATATATATAACCATGTGTATTTATATCAACATATATGAACTCTTTGAAAAAAGAAAATGAGTTTGAATTCATCGAATATTGTTGTTGAATTATGTTAATAAATGAAAAGAGAATAAAATATGTAACAATTTCATAGTGGCTTGCATTCAAATTAAGGAAAGATATTAAAATTTCAGTAGAGGGGCAGAAAATTACGGGCAATTATGAAACAAAACTGCCCCATGATGCTGTGAATAGGTGAGGAAAACATGTATTTCCATTTTGGTAGCACAAAACACTGAAGGGGAATCGACAGGGTTCGAGGTGTGGCAATGAGGAATTAAGGAAAAACCAAGAAAGTGAATCAACTCATCTAGAAAAGTTGGAAAAGTCCAAGGAAAGCCACGAACAGAGGTAAAATCATTGTTTGATGCTGAATATGCATGATTTTTCAGTACAAACTATTTGAAACTTTCATTATGTTGATTTCATTTGATTTGATGATAAAAAAGATGCCCATTTACTACAAGTCGTATTTTGCTTAGTACTAGGGCTTTTGATTTGGAATTGATCATTTCTTGATTTATGTTGCAAGGGCCTTATCAGCCAATCTATGCATGTGCCATATCTTTGCATAATCTTCTATCAGCATGATAGCCAAACCTGGTTATGTCTTGTATTATTTATTGGTATCACCTCAAATCAATATGTTATGCATGTAAGTTTATTAACCATTTAATGGTTATTCAAATGATTCTAATAACTAGAATTATTGTTTTGTATCTAACGATTTTGAAATCCTTATCATTTCCCTTAAAGGGAAAACAATTGTATCTCTATTGTTATTTTTAATTATTTGTGGTTCTTCCTATTGGCTAGGATGAATAGGTAAGTCGCATGAAATGGGTGTGAAGGCTACAATAATCATTCTTAGAATGATGTATATATATAATTCATTGTTATTTGAGCATGACACCTCATTCAGCATGAACAATGACAAAGTGATTATTTCATTCCATTTTACTATGATTGGCTCAACTTTTAAGATCAACTTATAGTAAACCATTTTTTATGGAATTAATCGTTCATCAAAATAATCCCCTTTTATTTATAGTATTCCATTTTATGTTCACAATATACCATTTGTATATCAATTTAAAATATACCTTTTTATGCATAAATGTGATGCTTGTAATTTTGTTTTCACCAATTCATGTTGATTGCACATATCATTCCCTTGAATGATGCTCGAACCGTTCCCTAGAATGATCACTATGAATGTGTCTTACTAGATGGTTGTTGAACATTGTAGATCGATAATCGATATTTTTCAAGGTTCGAGTAATGATAATGTTTGTGATAATACCAAACAGTTGTTTGACTGTTAGTTATTTTTAAAATGACAATAGCTTGATCTTATATCCATAATAGACACCAATAGAAATATGGGTCTTTATTAACTCGAAACAATAAAATAAATGTTCAACTTTGTATGTGATTAGAAATGACAAGCATGTTGTTCGATTCCTTATTTGCATAAAAAGGAAACTCGTATTGTAACATAATTGTATATCTAGAATGATAGAATATTGATTGTTTACATGATAAACTAGGCAACTTGAAACTGTTAACAAGACATATTGGCTCAATAACATGTAAACTTCTACAAACAACATTGTTATGATACAAACAACACATCAATATGTGGAAACTTATCAAACATAACCATTCCTCTTTCTTTAAAGTAATCCTACATAATACCAATGGATGGTATTCAGTAGCATTACTTTGAATGAAACAAAGTATTATAATGGTTTGTATTTCAGAATGTATTCAAAAATTTAATAACTTAAGTTGGCACATAGACCTTCATCTAAAAACATACACTTTCTTGTGACATACCTTCTTTTGTGACTTATTTAACTCATTTTTAATGAATACTAAATAACATTGAATGCAATCATGTGATATGTGTATGAATTAAATGGATAATGTATTGATCAGTTCCATTTCAATTATTTTTTTGATTTATTTAAGTTGAGGACTTAAGTAGACTAAACTACTTTTCTGTAGATGTGTGCGTAAGAATATTCTCTTTGTTTAGTAGAACAAAAACACCTAAGTAGACTAGAGCACCTTAGGGTAGATGTTGCTAGAGGGTTGATAGTTTCTAAGTAATAAACTACATTGTTGAAAGTTACCTTCTGGGACAAGTGTCGAAATGGAGTTCAGAGAATAGGTTTTTTCTTTATTCAAAACCTATCTTTTTTTGTTGAAACTAAATTTTTATGCTTGGCCAAGAAATTAGCCCATTATATATGTATGGACTTTGTGATAACACTCTCTACCATTCCTAGCATAGATCTTGCATTTTTTTAATTGTAGATAGAGATTCATGTTTATGTTTGGGCACACACCAGATTCCACCTTGTAGATTTTTCTCTTGCTAAACTTTCCATGTAGGGTTGGGTATTCTTCAAGTAGGAAGAATTTTTGGGAAGAGTAAACTTTGTGGTTGAGCGGTAAAGTGCTTCATCCATGTTCTCATCCACTACTGGAGGTGAGCGTCAAAAGGAAACCTTGGCTGTTTTCAAGTTATCAAAGGATTACAATGTAACCTTGATGTAACCTTGATGTAAAATTTGTATATTATATTAACTATGTGGTAAATGAGCCAAGTCAACTTGGATATTATAATTAACATTTGGAAATGAATATATATATATATATATATATATATATATATATATATTTAACTCATATTAAATTAGAAATATGTTGCTATGATTGAAAATAGCTGCTTAGTTATGTCCTTTTAAAATTAATATTCATAATATCATTTTCAATAATATATTTAAGTAATAATTAGAATGGGTTATACACTAGACGTACCTCTTTTAAGAAAGGAGCTCCTTCTACTAATGTTAAGACATTGGATATCTACCATTTTATATGCAATGATTTACCCATTAAGGACTTATTTGAAAGCTTTAGCATAAGTATATTCCCTACCCAACATAGAAAACCTACATTCAAATACTATACTTATGAAATAGACTCTAATGAGTATGAATGGGTTTCTCTTTCCTTTGTCACCTCAAGAAACGATGACCTAGATACTCAATGGGAGAATGTTGTTAGAGCCATATTGACCATTTCAACAACTTTTGTAAGCTTTATAGATAAAGATGATAGCCTACCCCTTTGCTACCCATAGTTAATACATTGGGATCAACAACACCATACACCTGTTTTGGATGAATTCAAAAATGATGAAGCTATTGCAAATTTTATGGGACTTTGAAGTAATATACCATCAAGAGATCATAAAGCAGGGTTTGTCAAGGAACTCAAACATGAAGCATATTTCGGAGGGGAGATTATATCCTCTAGTCACAAAATTGAAAAATACAATGTAAAAATAAAAATGAGATCCCCTAGGGAAAACCATGATGTGGCTCTATTGGATCCTAAAAAGAGAAATAAAGGATGAATCTAAGGGTGAAAACCTCTCCGAGGCACCTGAAGATAGAGGATTAAATCTCCCTATTTTTGAATATCAAGAGAAGTTGACACTCCTAGTTGAAGAAGCTAAATCAATCAATGTGGGCACAACAAAAACACCCAAAATCACATACCATGCAGTGCCACTGGATCTTGAAGAAAAGGTGAAATTATTAGTATTTATCAATGAAAGAAAGATAAACTTCACATGGACATATGTAGACATGCTAGGGCTAGAAACAACATTGGTCATACACCACCTAGCCATATTTTCTCCAGGGATGATCCCATCAACCAGAAGCTATGAAAGATGCATCCCCAGATAGCACTTTTGGTAAAAGTAGAATTGGAGAAATTGCTATATGTAGGCATCATTAGATCAATTGATTATCTAGAATGGATCTCGAATCTAGTACTAGTATTAAAGCCCATTTGGGGCATAATAATCTGCATGGACTTTCGAGATCTAAACAAGGCTTGCCCAAAAGATGACTTCCCTCTTTTGACAATTGATATGATCATAGACCTAACTGCAGGACATGAAATGTTTTCACTAATGGATGGCTTCTCTAGATATAATCAGATTAAGTTATCCCTTGATGATAAACATAAAAAACATTCACTTGTGCATGGGGGACCTTCTGCTAGAATGTCATGCCATTCCATCTAAAGAATGTAGGAGCAACCTATTTGTGAGCAATGACTACAATATTTCATGATATGCTACATACAACTATGGAAGATTATGCGGATGACATACTAGCAAAGTCCATCAAAGGAGAAGACCATTTGACCAACCTTGTAAAAGTGTTTGACATGTTTGAACAGTATAACTTGAGGTTGAATCCTAAAAAGTGTGTATTCGAAGAAACATCTAGAAAACTACTAGGGTACATTGTATCAAGAAGAGAGATTGAATTAGATCCTGTAAAAGTAAAATCCATATTAGAAAGCCTCCTCCGATGACATTGAATCAACTAATAAGTCTACAAGGGAAACTAAAGTCCATCAGGTGATTCATTGCTCAATTGGCAAGCAAGTGTCATTTTTTCACCCATCTCCTACATAAAGGTCCATCACATTCAAATGGGATGGAAGATGCGATCAAGCATTCTAACAAGTCAAGGAATATCTACTTAGTCCTCAAATACTAATGCTACCTATTCCAAATAAATCAATTATAATCTATTTATCTACAACACAAGCAGTATTAGGAGCTCTCTTAGCACAAATATATGATAATAACAAAGAAAGAATAGTCTACTACATCAACCAAACACTTGTGGGATACAAATTGAACTATTCTCCCATAGAAATAGTGTGTCTCTCTATTGTCTTTATGGCACAAAAGTTGAGACACTATATCTTGAACATGCAAGTAAAGTTGATCTCAAAAGTAGATCCACTAAAGTACCTATTAGCAAAAGAAACTCTAACATGAAAGATTGCTAAATGGGTGATCATACCGAGTGAGTTTGATAAAGAGTATGTAGATAGGAAAGCCATCAAAGGATATATCATAGAAGATCAACTAGCAAAAGCACCAATGGAAGATCACCAGTCTCTCACAATAGACTTTCTAGATGAAAGCATAAATTGCTAATAGAATAGACAAGCCGTTAGACCTTGTATTTTGACGGGTCCCACACTCAACGCGGCTTAGGAGTAGGAATATTATTTCTCACACCATAGGGAGATAGTTTACCTAAGGCTTATAGAATTTCTTTCCCATGTACAAATAACATCTTGGAGTATGAAGCACTAATAATCACAGTACTGAAAATGGCCATCGAATGGAGGATAAAAAACCTACAAGTTTATGGAGTTTCTCAATTGGTAATCAAGAAATTAAATGATGAGTATCAAACAAAGGATGACAAGATGATGCCATATAAGAGAATGGTGGACATTTTCAGGAAATATTTTGTCACCATTACCTTTGATTAGGTTCCCTAGATCAACAACAGAGTAGTTGATGCTATGGAAATGATAGGTTCACTCCTCAACATTCCACAAAACATTCCTAAGTATGAATTCCTTGTAGAGAAACTACTCATACTAGCATTCAATATCCCAAAATCAGAAATAGTGTGTGTTGTTGTTGGTCCTAACTCACCATGGTACCATGATACATTTGACTATAACCAACATGGTATCATAACCCCTCACTTGAACACCACCCAAAAGAAAACCTTTACACATAGGACTTCTCGATTTAAAATCCTAGGAGATACCTTATATCATTGAATTTTAGAGGTACTTTTGTTGAAGAAGACAACTAAGAGGGGGAGTGAATCAATAGTCACAAAATTTATCCTTTAAAACTTTCACCAGAAATTAAATCAATCACAAATCCTTTTTTCTACTAATCTAATTAATCATTAAATGCAAAGGTAGAAATTGAAAATCATCACACATACACAATAACACAAAATTTATGTGGAAAACCCAATAAAGGAAAAACCATGGTGAGGATTAGTTCACAATATAGAGAATATAAAAACCAATTAGAAAGGCTCACTACCAAAGAAGGATTACTGTCAAATAAAACTCATTGTCTAGATCGGGACTCACTATCCAACAAGGGTTAACCATGCGAAGGGATCATTTCCACATAGATGAAAAGAAGATAGAAGAGATATGTTACATAGAGAAGAAAATCTCAATGCATCAAAAATTTCTACCATGATTCATTCAACCACTTGCAGACATGCATGAATGATAGAGTACACCTTCAACTCACTACTTCTAGAAACTCAACAATTAGACTTCGCACTGATCTTCCAAGCTCACACCACATACACACTGATTTGCATATTTTTCACATCTTTCTTCCTCTATTTCTTTGCATCAGTCTTGTACCACTTTCACCAATATCTCATCCTATATTTATACCATCTTCAAATTTGAAACATATCCAAAGTCGCCCATCCATTATTTAAATTCAAATTAGGTCAGTGCAAAAACATTCTAGGGTAGAATTAGAATGAGGGTGACCTAAACACACACTTGATGAGGACCCAAATAAGTCCCAAAATGCTTCATGAACTTCAAAAATAGTGTTTAACATAAGGTTTGCCAAACTAGTGTAAAATACATAGAACAATTAAGCACACTCAACCCTTAACACAATCCAATCCTTCTAGACAACAAAATTATCTTCAACATGATGATAACAACTTAACTCTAGAACTACAAGACATAAGAGCCATCCAAGAAGAAATTTGGAGCAACTCATTTCTCCTGGACCTCAGCCAAATACTCTAAAAAGCAAAATTCACAACTAGTGAACATAACTTGCACTATACAATGATAGGGAAACCCAAAATATGGATATAGCAACTTTCAACAACTATGATCAAAATATTTGAACCACATGAACATAGGAGCAAATATTGGAGTAAAACCTAGAGCAAACATTGAATACCTACAATCAATCTTTATTACAATTTTCTTAATATCCTCATCATAGATAGTCAATAACCTACATCCATGACATCAATGAAAACAACAAACAATTGATAATTAGTTAACCAGTTGACATCAATGACACCACCTTGTTTTTTGCAATAATCTCTCCATTTTTTATTGACGACAACACATGATGTGAAAAACCATCAAAGACAACACAATAGATCTGAACATACTTCTCATGATTATTTTCTATTTCTCCCCCTTAGTAGATACTCTAATTTTTTTTTCATCTTTTATCTTCCTCATCTCCCTAGATAATCTTTTTCACACCTTCCTCATATCCCCCTTTGACATTAATGGAAAAGGAATATTTTTCATTGATTTCCCCTTTGACATAAAGATGAAAATAATCTTTCAATGACAACTCATGACACTACCTACTCCCCTTGAGAGGTAGCCACCAAAACATCAATCTAGAAGGAAGGTATATCCATAGAACCACCGAACTAATGCATCTCCATATGCATCTAGTTCAAAAAGGGAGGGGAAATCACCCCTAACTTCTCTTGGAGATACTCAAAAGTATCTTTAGGAAGATCCTTCGTAAATATATCAGCAATTTGATCCTTCGTAGGTACATACTCAAGTTTTACTTCATTCTCCACAACCTTCTCTATTAAGAAGTGATACCTGATAGATATATTCTTTTTCCTCGAGTGCATCATTGGATTCTTTGAAATGTTAATTGCACTTGTATTATCATAGAAGATAGAAATAGGACCATCATACATTATTCTGATGTCTTTCAATTCTATTTCATCCACAAAACTTGTCTACAACAAGATGCAACAACAATATACTTAGCTTCAGTAGTGGACAAAGAAATTGAATCTTTCTTTTTACTCAACCAAGCCACCAATCTGCAACCAAGAAAGAATTCACTAGCACTTGTACTTTTTCTATCATCTACACAGTAAGCACTTAGTGTAAAGTCAATATCCCTAGTATACCATAAGCAATAATCTAGAGTTCCATTCAAATATTTGAATATTATTTCAATAGCATAAACATGTGTTTCTTTAGTATCTTCTTGAAATCTAGCCACAAGACTTACTGCATGCATACTATCCAATCTAGTATCAGTCAAATATAGCAGTCCACCAATCAAAGATCTATATTTTCTTTGATTAGCTTTAGATGAATCATCATCTTTACTTAATTTGCAACTAGTCACAATAGGAGAGCATACTAGTTTGGAACCATCTATCCCAAACTTCTTCAACATCTCTCTTTCATACTTTGATTGTGAAATAAAAATCCCTTTCTCTGTTTGATTGCTTTGTAGCCCAAGAAAGAAATTCATCTCACCAAACATGGACATCTCAAATTCATTTTACATATCTTCCACAAAAATCTTACACATAGTTTGATTTCCTCCAAAGACAATGTCATCAACATATACAACCATAATCAAGATTTTGTCATTTTTAATTTTAAAGTACAAATTACTAGGGTGATCCCACAATAGTGGTTTACACTTTTTGGGACATCCTATTTTTTGCTGAAATCACATATTTTTAGAAAATATAATGATTTAAGCCTTGAAAAGTTCCATTTAAATGATTCTAATTGAAGAGGCTTTGATCAAACCCCCTTGGATAGAACCCTGCTAGTTTTAAAACATACCTATAATGAAGTATCCTTTACACCTATGAAAATGTTGATAAAAAACCACTTTTGATTTATCTTTTGGGTGATAAAATGAATTCATTTACAATTTATTATGTGTAAGCATGTAGTCCTTATTATAAGCTTCCTAAAAAGTATAATTTTAAATATATTTAATTTGATTTTTATATTTATTTTTATTTCTTGTGAATGTAGGTTTTTCATCGAAAAATAAGCTCTTTGTTCTACACATGTGGAAAAATAGTAAATTATCAAAAAAAAATCTAAAATAATGTCTAGCTAGGTATTGATGTCCTTGATCCAGTAAAAAAAAATGAATTTCGATACATACAAAAAAAGTTATGTTGTTTACGGTCCGCCTATGTCTAAATTGTAATTGGTTTGACTTTAAAACTTGATTAAGAAAAATATTCAATAAAACACTATGAAACCAAATTAACATACTAGATATCATAGTTACAAAGCTAAATTTTAAAAAATTATAATTTTATCCTTTATAGAAAAAAATTTAAGTTGTTTACAGTGAGCATCACTCTTTAAAAATGGTGTTTACTACTAAAAACTAGTTTTAGAAGGAGATGGAAAAAGAAATGCAATATGATTAAAAAAATTAAAAATATATATATTTAGAATCTACAAACAAAATGTCACAAATCACTAGTTTCCATCATCTTCAAATTCCTCATGGTTTAGTAGCTATAGGTGCCCAAAAGTGAAGATTTAGTTTAAAAAAATCAGTTCAATGTCTAGTTTGGCCAAAAATTGTAAACCAATACTGTGGGATCACCCACTATTTTTCATACCTTTGTTGAATCCTTTCATACTAGGCTCTAAGAGCTTGCTTCAATCCCTATAAAACCTTCTGCAATCTATAGACCATATCTGGTTGATCTGGAAATTGAAATCCTTTTCATTGTTCCATGTAGACCTCTTCTTCTAGCTCACCATTTAAAAATGTGGACTTGACATCCATCTGATAAACTTTGAATTATTTATGAGCAATAAATATTAAGAACATCCTAATAGATTCCATTCTTTCCACCAGAGAAAAAGTCTCTCGAAAATCTATGCCTTCTACTTGTGAGTAGCCCTTACACACAAGCCTTGCTTTATTTTTGACCATTTCTCCATTCTCATTCAACTTGTTTTTGAATACCCACTTTGATCCAATTATGTTTTTATCTGCTAGTCTAGGGACCAATTCCCAAGTTTTATTCTTCTCAATTTCCATAATTTCTTCTTTCATAGCTTCCATCCAATGTTCATCTTTACATGCTTCACTTATAGTCTTAGGTTCAATTTGAAAAAGTAAACACAGATTTATCTCACCAGCAACAACTTTGCTTCTTGTCAATACTCCTTTTGTCTTGTCTCCAATGATTTGACTTTCTAAATGATTTTTCTATACATATTTAGGTGTCTTAGGGGACACCATCGAAGCTTCTTCTTCTTCAGTCTTCTTTTCTTCCTCATCCTTTTCTTGTTCTTCCATAGCTTCTTCAATCCTTACGCAATCAAGTTCATTAGATACATATCCATCAACTTCAACTGAATTCTTTATTGCTTCATCAACCTTGAAATTTGTGCTTTCTAAAATCTTCCTTGGTCTTTTATTGAAACATTTGTAGGCTTTGTTTCTTGTAGAATATCCAAGAAAAATACCTTCATCACTTCTAGCATCAAACTTCCCTAAATTTTCTTCATCTTGTTTGATATAGCATTTTCTTCCAAATACCTTGAAATACTTAACAATAGGAATTCTTCCACGCCATAGCTCACAGGGGGTCTTAGTACTATTAACTCTTGCTTGAACTGAATTGAACACATAAATAGTAGTGTGAATAGCTTCTCTCCAGTAAACTTCTAGTAATCCAGCTTCAATCATCATTGATCTAGCAACTTCTTTAATTGTTTTATTCTTCCTTTCAACAACTCCATTTTGTTGAGGAGTTCTTGGAGCAACTAATTGTCTACTTATTCCATGATTTTCACAAAACATATTAAACTCATGGGAGGTGAATTCACCACCTCTGTCAGACCTTAAGCATTTTACTCTCAAATTTACTTCATTCTCAACCATATCTTTGAATGTCTTGAATCTATCTAATGCATCAAATTTCTCTCTAATAAATGTAACCCATGTATACCTAGAATAATCATAAAGTACATTTCTCCTTGTAGACTTCTCATTCTTGTAGGACCATATAGATCTATATGAATTGAATCCCGTAGTCTAGTAGTACATTGTTCCTTTGATCTGAAGTTGTTTCTTTCTTGCTTTCCAAACTAGAAATTCCTACAAATAGCATTAACATGCTTTGTAATCCTTGGTAAATATTTCACGACTTGTACTACACTAATCCTCACCAGATTATCAAAATTTATATGACACATTCTCCAATGCCACAACTAACAGTCATTAATCTAAGTCATAAAGGAACGTCCATCAACACCTTTAAGTTGATATATATTTCCTTCAAACTTCTTTCCTACAACAATCACTATTTTGGATACTTTATTAACTTCACATCTCTCATCTTTAAATACAATATTATGTCCTTTGTTACACATTTTTCCAACACTCAAGAGATTATTCCTTAATCCCTTAACATAGTAGACATCATTAGTATTATGCTTTCCATCAAAACTTACATAACCTATCACACAAATATTAGCACCACTATCATCTCCAAACATAACTAAGCATCCATCATATTTTTCATGTTTAAGAAACTTACTCTTATCACCGGTCATGTGATGTGAACAACCACTATCAACAACCCAACAATTATTTTCCTATTTAGCATGCAAGGAATAGATTATAGTATCTTTGTCTTTCTCTTTCTCCAAAGGACATTCTTTCACCTATCTTTCAGAACTAGCAGAAGTAGGTTCATCTTTTATAGCCAAGAACAAGAATTCACTGTCATAAAGATCTCCATAATTATATTCCTCATCAGAAATACTATCATTCTCATTCACATAATATGTTGTGTTGATCTTATTACCTTTGTTTCCTTTCTCAAATCTTTTTTTGTTCCTCTTAGCTCTTTCTAGACATTTCGAAGAATAATGACCTATTCCTCCACAACCAAAGCATTTAAAAGGTAACTTACCTTCATACTTTTTGAAGCCTTTCTTCATCCTTCTCACAAAGTTAGCTTCTACTTCACTAGGACTTTCTTCATCTAGATCTTCCACTCTTGTAGCCTTGAAAGCAATATCTAATTTGGATCCATTTCTCAAATTCAGCTTTCACAACTCATAAGTTGTCATAGTTCCCACTAACAAATTTTTAGTGTAGGTCTTGTAGTCTATATGTTCTTCAATAGTAGATACCTTTTCACTGTAAGCATCAAGGAGAGTTCTAAGAATCTTCTTTAAAATCATAGATTAATCTATTGTAGCACCAATTCCTTGCATTCCACTTACCACTTCATCCACTCTTTGTACATAGGATTTAATGTTCTAATCGTCAGACATGTGTAGGAGCTCAAATTGTCTCCAAATTTTGCAACTCTGTTTCTTTAACCTTTTCATCCCCTTCATGCACCTTTTCTAAAGCATCCCAAACTTCTTTAGCAATCTTCAGATTTTGAACTTTAATCAACTCAGAATGTGCAAGACTATTCTTCAAAATGAAATTTTCCTTATTGTTCACTTAATGTGCCTTGATTTCATCAATTGTATTCAAACCATTAGCAAGAGGAATGTAAGAATTCTTCTAAGATTTCTCAACATCATATCCACAATACTCCAGATATTTTTCCATCACTATTTTCTAGATAGAATAATTAGTTCCATCAAATTTTGGATACTCAAAAGTTATCTTGCCTGCCATTCTGAACCTTCCTTAAGTGGTTAATCTCTTTTCCAAGGAACCAAGCTCTAATACTAATTGTTGATCAAGACAACTAAGAGGGGGGTGAATCAGTTGTCAAAAACTTTATCCTTTAAAAATTTCACCAAAAATTAGATCAATCACAAATCCTTTATTTTGCTAATATAATTAATTATTACATGTAAAGGCAGAAATTAAAAACCATCACACATACACAATAACACCAAATTTATGTGGAAAACTCAATAAGAGAAAAACCACAGTGAGGATTATCTCAAAATATAGAGAATGTCAAAATTGATTACAAAGGCTCACTTCCAAAAAAGGACTCACTATCTAGATTAGGACTCACTATCCAAGAAGGGTTAACCACTCGAAAGGCTCGCTGCCACACATATACAAAGAAGATAGAAGAGATATGTTAATAGAGAAGATAATCTCAATGCAAAAAATATTTTCACCATGATACACTCAACCAATTGTAGACATGCATGAATGATAGAGTACACCTTTAAATCACTCCTTTCAAAAACTCGACAACTAGAATTTGCATTGATCTTCTAAACTCAGATCACATACACACTGATTCACATATGTTTCACATCTTTCTTGCTCTATTTCTTTTCATCACTCTTGTACCTCTTTCACCATTGTCTCATCCTATATTTATACCATCTTCAACATTGAAACATATCCAAAGTTGGTCATCCATTATTTAAATTTAAATTAGGCTAGTGTCAAAACATTCTAGTGTGGAATTAGAATGAGGGAAACCCAAACACACGCTTGATGAAGACCCAAATAAGTCCCAAAATGCTTCATGAACTTTGAAACTAGTGTTTAACACAAGGTTGGACAAACCATTGTAAAACACATAGAACAATTAAACACACACAACCCATAACATGATCTAATCCATCCAGAAAAAAAATATCTTCAACACGATGATAATAGCTTAACTCTAGAACCACAAGATATAAGACTAATCCAAGAAGAAATCTAGAGCAACTTGTTCTCCTAAGCTTAGCCAAAAAAATTGAAAAACATAGTTCACAACTAGTGAACATAACTTGCACTATACAATGATCTGGAAACCCAAAATCTAGAAATAGCAACTTTCAACAACAATGATCAACATATCTGAACCACGTGAATGTAGGAGTAAATCCTAGAGAAAAACCCAAAGAAAAAACTGAATACCTGCAATCATTCTATATTATAATTTTCTCAATATCCTCAACATATACAACCAATAACCTGCATTCATGAAATCAATGACAATAGCAACTAATTGATAACCACTTAACCAGTTGACATCAATGACAACATCTTCATTCTTGCAAAAAAATTACTTCGATTTCTTGATGTAGAAGAATCAGCAACCACCCTACAAGAGTTACATGAAGGCATTTGTGGGTCCCACTCTAGTGGACCTAACCTAGCACAAAATTTACTAAGAACATGATACTATTGGCTATCAATGGAGCAAGAAGCTATTGCCTACACAAGAAAATGTCACCAATGTCAACAACATAGTGACCTAATTCACACAACAACACAAGAGCTAAGACCTATCATGACATCATCGCCTTTTTCCCAATGGGGATTAGACTTGGTAGGAAAGATCTTCCAATGGACATAAGTTCATTATTACCACAACTGAATACTTCATGAAGTGGATAGAAGAAATTCCATTAACCTAAATCAATGATAAATAGATATCTAGGTTCATCTTGAATTATTGATATGTCAATATGGAATTCCCCAAACCTTCATAATGAACAATTAGACCCTATTCAAGAAAAAATATGTCAAAGAGCTCTATTCCAAGTTCTCTATCTAGCATAGATTATCCATGCCCTAATATCCCCAAGGAAATTGTTAGGTTGAAGCATCTAACAAAACCATCCTAAAGATACTAAAAAAGACTCTTAATGATGCCAGTCATGATTAGCATCTACAACTAAACCCAATCCTCTCGGCTTACTGAACTAGTATTCGTACACTTACAAGTGCCACACCTTTGTCCTTGGTCTATGGATATGAGGTTGTCTTATCAAATTCAAAATCCCGTCATTATGAATATCACTAAAAGACATGGTCAATAATGAAGAGTACTGGTGTCCAAATTGAATGAGTTGTAACTCTTAGATGAAAGGGATCTAAGTGTGTCAAACCATCTTCAGGTTTATTAGAATGGACTCAAACAAAGCTACAATAAAAAGATCAAAAAAAAAAAATTCAGATTGGTGACTTGGTACTCAAAGAGAATCAAAAGGTACAATTGAATCAAGATGGCAAAGGTAAGTTTGAACCCAACTGGTTAGGCCCATTCATCTTCACAGCAAGCTATGGCTCTGTAGCATATCAATTGGCTACTCCTGAAGGGGAACCTTTATTTGAACCATTGGACAATAGCCATCTTAAAAAGTTTTATACTTAAACACATCAAAGCACCCAAGAAAAAGGTTAAAAATCTAAAAAAACAAAAAAAACAAGAAAAATTGTAAAGAGAAATAAAACGTTCTTTAAGTGAAAGCCACTTTGTGGCACTTCTAGAATAGGTACCGTAGTGAAAAACTAGAAAATAGGCACTACATTAGAATAATACTTGCATCGTTATCTATCAACACTATCTAAGGTGTCCACCCATTTGTCCCATAATAAAACATGTCCAACCATGGCTCAATGATTGATTACGTATTGAACCTTGTTGCACCATCAACATCTATCTCACCTAGTGAAGGTAATCTTGTTTTGATGTGGGGGAAACATCCTAAAACTGGTAGTGGATTGGATCCTTGTACATCCCATCATGGTTGAAAACTATCAAAACAAAAAACATTCAAAGAACAAACAAAATAAAAATAAATTCAAAATCATCAAAACCCCAAAAACATGTTATGCTTTGAGTCAACACTAGTCAAACTAGTCTTTGTGTGTATAACATAGGCAAGGATTATTAGCCCTTGAGGCCTTAGGTTAGTCCCCTTAGGTTTCTATCATGCTTTCTTTCAAATTAGTCAAAAAATTCAAAATTCATAACATTCAAAAACAAAAAATCCAAAAATAATCGAAAATCAAGAAAGTCAAAAACATGTTCTTATCAAACCAAGCAAGCTACAAGCCTCTACGTGTACAACATAGGAAAGGCTTATCTTTGTTGAGCCCCCAAGGCCCTAGGTTAGTCCCCTCAAAATAACAAAATAATAGCATCATGTTATTCACAAAATCAAAAAGTTTCTACCTCCATCATCACCAACCTTGATAAATTTTTCATACATAATAAACAATCCTCACACTCACCCTTTGACAATGCAAACAACAATAAAAACAAACGTCAAAATCAAAAATTCCAAATTGAAGATTGAAATGATAAGACAACTATCAAGAGAAAACAATTCCTAAGTATAGACTAACATACCCCCTTGAAAATCATATCAACAAATCCTAAACATGAGTCTTAATGGGTAAAGCATTCCTATGATAGACATCATAAATGGATTTCATCATGAAACATCACCAACAACTATGACAAGTGATATGGCAACATTGTTTATCTTTTTATAGTCTTATCTTTTTAATTTATCGTAAAACCACATTCCCAAGATCTCTTGAGGATATCCATAAGATTTTAGAGAAGAAGGAATGGTGGTATTAACTATCATTTTTTGTTAGTTCTATTTGTAAGATGTTTTTGTGATACTACCATGGCGAATATTTGCCTTGTTTCATGTATGGAAGTTGTTTTCAAGCAATTCGTGTAGTGGTTACATATTAGGTATTTCATACCTCTCTATGTAACTGGTTTGAAAACTTTTAACACAACTCCACCATATATCCTAACAAGGTTTTCATATGTTTGGTATGAGCAAGAATATTCTTTGTATACTGAGTCAATGTCCATGCAATGGATACAAAGCCACCTTGGTTATTAATACCGTTGTGCATCATGTATGTTTGCTACATCAAAAAGGATTGTTAAAGATATGAAGCCTCTATGCAAAGCAAAAGAAACTCAACAGTAACTAACAACATCAAATTTATATCCATCATCCAATATTTCTTCTAACTAGCTAACATCCATCCTACATCACAATAACATTAGTACCACATCCATCCTACATTCAATATTTTTTCAATAACATATCATGACCATAATAAAGAAAATAATACATCATGCACCATATATAATCATACATCACATATATAGGATATCATCATCTATCATATATCAACATCGATCATATACATAATAAAACATCATATATCATATAGATATATCGATCATCCATCCACCCATGTCATATGCATATATTAGAAAAGTACAAAAAAATTATAAGCATACCTCACCATTCATAATCATCACATAAAGGTTAATGAGGCTGAGTTGAAACATGTATATCTCATATATATCATCATAAAAAATAAGAATGTCAGGTACATCATCATATAAACATGTGTGATATCATAATACAAAATGATACATATATATGAGGCCTCAGTTGGGCCGATGAATGTATATAAAAAATCATATCTACAATATAGGTATCTAAAAAATAATCATAAAGATCAAGAATAAATAACTCCTACTACCCGGTCAGAGGTGGAGATCTCTAATGGTCATGGATCGGTGCGAAGAAGGTTGGGGCATAAGTAGTAGCTGATATGGCTGCCTCATTGACTGATCATCGAAATCGGATACAATAGTACTTGTACTAGGCTCACCAAACCTGGGATGTCTACATGTTATGGGGATAGAAACCTCATAAAGAGTGATAATAACTAGTATCCCTTATATACCGGTCCCACTCTGCTCTGAGAGCATCACGCTCTAACCTAAGTGTATCCCTCTCAGCTATAATGACCTATAACTGTGCCTCGATAGCATGACGTCACCACTCCCAATGTCTCACTCTACTCTAAAGTTTTCCCTTTCCTACCTAGCTATGTCTTGCTCAGTTGTCAAAGCTACAACTTGAGCCTCTACAGCCTATCACTGCACTACTTCCACATCTCTAGCAATTGTCAACTATATTACTTGTGTTGTCACTATTGCATCACTAGGTGGTGGAGGAGAACTGAGAACCTATGCTTGATCCTACTACATATGATCATCATGTCCATCTTGTTGCTCATCCTTTCTAACTCTGTCAAGCTGCTTTATAGTGATCTTGACTCACTATCTCTCTCCTCGATGGTTGGTAATCCCTACTCTCCCAATGAATGGCATAACACTAGCAAGATCTATGAAACTAAGAGGAATCCATCAAGCCCACCAATGATCATAATCTAGGGTAGTCCCAAGATCTACAAGTCCAATAAGAAATCCTTATCCAAAGGGGACAAGTGCTCTAAATTCCACAATGGTTGCATCATGATCTTCCCGTAGCCCCCACACTCGGACCTCTTGGGTGGTCTTGCCAAAATGAGCCTAGTAATCATTGTCTCTGTCTCTCATTGAACTAGTGAAACACTCGATCAGGTAAATACTACTCAAGAAAAGAACAAACACGACCAATCAACCATCATGTATTTCTACAAAATGATAGTTGCTCTTGGTCATCATGCTAGGCATCACATTTTAACCATAGTCTCCAAAAAAATAGGCATATCATCTATCATGTGGCGCCAGTAAGGTAGCTACTCGAGCCAAGTATAATGTAGAAAATCACCATATCTATACAAATAAGGATCCTCTAGATACCAATCCAAAATGCCATCAGGCCTAGTAACTAGGATATGTTCCCATTCCCATATGTGAAGTAATGTCATACTAGAAAAAATGGAACTGCCTCCTCGATAGGCGACCTCATGCATGTCTCTATAAATATGAGAAAGGAGACACAGGACCCATGCATATCTAGTACCATGCTCAAAAATATGCTTGATGCATACACCCCAACCAATGGGAAGCTGACTACCTCACTAACCAAGAATGATTAGCCCTGAAACCAAAGCACGTAGAACCAATGAAATGGGATCCACTCTGCCAATGAATGGAGATAGGTCTATCTTTGCTCTTGAACCCAAAGATGCCTAACATTAAGGACTCAACACATAGCACATGTACCTTGTCATCTAGAATAGGTCACAAGATCTCCATGAATCAGTACATGAAGGATCCTCCATACATCCTCTAAGGTGATGGTTGCCTTGCCAGTAGGTAAGTGAAAGGATGGTGTCTCAGAGTGCCATCACTCTATGAGGACGGTCATCATAGCTCTATGGCATCTAATAATTGGCATGTAGAAAATATGTCATAACCCCATAGAATCTTGAACATCTTACTACAACTCATGGAACCTAGTGATCAAATCAAATAGATCTCATGGTTGTCGCTCCCTCGAATATAGGGGTTTGAGAACTACCTACAACTATTCAATCCATGATGGTAAAAATTTTCTACAAAAACACAAAACAAGCCTCACATTACAAACAAACTAACTCAAAATTCCAAAAAAAGAAAAAGGTAGTAATTGTTTTGTCAAGAGCGGTAAATAAATTTAAAAGCATTAAAATTGTCAAAAGTGAATATATTTCTCAAAAGTGAACAATTTCATCAAAGGCAGGCATTTCGAAACAAAAAGTCAAAAGTGAAACTTTAAATCAATAGTGGAAACAAAAGTGAAAAACTATATCAAAGGTGAACATCTATCTCAAAAGTGGCATAGATATAAACATCAATAGCAGTCATTTCGATGCAAAAGCATGAAATTCATGAACCTACCTCTATCGCCTAATTTTTCTTCATGTATTAATTACTCAAAAATAACAAGATGAAAACAAGAAAGGAAAGGGTACATACCAGGGAACCAATGCCAATAGGCTGCTTGAACTCATGAACTGCATCTGTGCAATGCGGGGCTCCTCAAATCCTTTCCATAGCTCCTCGACAATCACAAAATCATGAAATCCAAAGGCAAGAAATTACTATAGGCTCAAAAGGAAATGACGAAAATTAAACCCTAATTACCTATTTTAACCCCCCAAACCCTAATTTTTTACTTAGGAAAGCCTCCTAATTTGATATTAGGAGCTCCTAGAAACATCTAAACTATCAATGAGGATCCTATAAGCTTAATTTTTCATCCTTTATGCATCTGAATTGAAATAAAACATTGTCGTGAACCTGACCTAAAAATTGACATTCTCAGCTAAGCTCTTAAGAGGGCATCCCAGCATCCTACCATCTTTCCACTGATTGTAGGTGTTGTTCCTATAGCACACATGCCCCATTCGAAATAGGGACCCTCTCTTTTTTTCCTTCACCGAGTCACTTTTTACCTTTGCCTCATTTTGTGTGCCCCTTGATTTGAGTTCCAGATGGTCAAGGAGTTCTAAAATATTCATCTTGACATGACCAAATTTCACCACCTTAGAAATCTTCAAGTCTTTTTCCTTTGCAGAGTTCCTCTGGTAGTTTTCCTTAAGTCTTTAAGGCACGTGCCTTTTGCACCCTGTGGGACCGCCTATGCGGGTTTTCCCTTGTGAGTTTTCACCCCCTCTTCACCGTTTCTATGGTGGTCAAGTTGGGGAGTCCACCTGCCTTGCGGTCCCCGCATCCTCCATCATCGCCCCATTGCAAAACCATCAAACGACCAACCTCATCGGCCACCATATAGGCATTCAATGTGGGTAATTAATGTTTGAATTCCTATATATAGAAAATGTCTCACCTGTCATTTTCATTCCACTGGTCAGAGAATTTTCAAAGCGCCTCCTACTTCCACCGCCTTCGCACCCTCATCACTTCAAGGAAAATTTTGAACACTTCATGCTTCATCGGGTTTGGTAGGTACGTTCGTTATTGCCTTAGCTGCAATCCTTGGAATTTTTTTTGTAAATTGTTGAAAATGTTAAGAAAAAATACCCAAAAAATCTCTAAGCAATTGGTTAAGAATGAAATTGCGCACAAACCCATGTCACAAAACATGAAAATCCTTCAAAAATCGATCATCTAGGGCCATGTGGGACTTGACCCTTCATCCACCATTCTTGACCAAGGCACTCATGCCCTTGTGGCCCACAAGCTTACCTTCACTGTCAAGTTAGTAAACTAAACATCATACTTGAAAACCTCGGCCATCACACTTAGTGAACCCACTTGTGCAGATGGACACCACCTCTTTGTTGCCACCATTAAACTAAAGGAAAATCCTAAGTTAAAACAGAGATTCTCACGGCTCCTGTGGGTCTGCTCATGTGGGCTTCTACTTGCAGGAAACACCCTTGCTTTCATTGTTCCTCAATGGTTGTTTGACCCCGACCTTCTGCCTTGTAGGCCCCACAAGATACAAGTATGTCACCTTTGTTGGTTACTGTTCACCCTTTCATTTGCAGGTCGTCCTTGGCAAGTCTCCGCTACTTCTTTGCCATCACTTTAACGACCATCAAAAATGACAAATCCTTTCCTCCCTCCTATGTCATGGAACTTGCATCTCCTATTGCTATCTAGATTTCCTGAAAATTGCCTAAGTCTAGATCTCCTCAGTGGCCAAGCCTTTTCAACTTTCCTTTGCGAGCCGCCTCTTCTCCTTCGCTATTTGCAAGCAGGTAGGGAGCCTTGACCATCTGTGTTGTGGACCCCGTGTCATTTATTTCCTCTTGGGCCTCATGCGTGAAAATGGTTCAGTGAACTCTAGTTTGGGCATGCCATTGTGGGCCGCTACTTGCAACCCGACACCATATGATTTCCATTTGAAAACGGCCATGCTAAGATCACCTCCCACCCTATAGGTCCTAATCCCTCTATTGTCATTTGGCCCTAGCCCTCCTTGAATGAATAACTCACACCAATCTTCTTGTTGGCTCAATGATGCAGGCTACCATCTGTGGGCCTCTACTCCATCTTTTTTGCTCCAAAACAACTATCACCTAGCAGCACCCCGCGGGTTCCAACCCACATCACTCTAAACGGGTTAAACTCAAAAGCTGAAATTGAACCACACTTTTTTCTTGCAGGTCTTGCAATACGAGACTCTGTTTGTGGACTTCCACCATGCAAGAACCATTCCGAACATCAGAGCTCCAAACTGTGATGATGACCCTAGCTTCTGCACCCTCTTGACACACATACAAAATGATTAAACTAACACCTTTGAAACTTCATGAATGATTGGCCCACATGCCTAAATGCTTCAACACCTTGATTGAGGCTTGAATTTGAAATGTGGAGATCTTGTTTTAGCCTAGGGAAACCCACATTCCTAGGCCCGCATTGCTCTATTTTCCCCATATGAATGTCAAACGATGAATTTCAATGAAAATTATGATCTCTTGCAATGATTTGCTTGATCTAACATCTGTTTTATAGGATTTCACTAACACTCCCCTTATTTTTCATGTATGTGCTTATTGCATCTCTATTTGCATGACTTGTGGAACTGATTGTAGGATAATTAGGAGTTTCCACGGAAAAGGATAAAGGGAAGAAGCCCACCAAAGTCCGAAAAGGAAAAGAAGATAAAGATAAAATGAAATGTCAATTCCAAGGGGTGGACATCACCTCCAGGGTCACTACAGATTGGAACACAATTTCAGACACCAACCTTAGACACATAGATATAGACGAGTTCAGGCAATGGGTCATAGACAACCCAACCACTGAAAATGCAAGGAAGATTAGAAGAAATGGACTCACCGAAGTAGTTGGCTTCCCACTTGCTCTAGTAGCCTTAGAACTGGTAATGACATGTAGGGAAGCCTACCATGGGAAAACTTGAAAGATTATTGATCATCAAGATAGAGTGTTAGAAAATTTGTCAACCCATTCCATAGGTAAGACATTCCACATCCCCATGTTTGACCCTATGGAAGACACTAAAAAGGGGTATGCAAAAAACATGTGGGAGACAAACCCACGAGGATGCAAAAAGTTCATCAACCCGCATTGGTTAAAAGAGAAGAGGGGCAGTGCTACTAAGGTGCCCTAGGAACTATTCTATAGTGATTTATATGAGGACTACCATGATTTGGTGACTCTCCTAAGTAGGGTGATGGGCATTCCTACTGCTTCCTATTTTCAAGAATGGGTGTTTTACTTTATTGAAGAAATCATCAGAGGGAAAACCATTTTCCATTAGGTGAAGATGATCAATGAAAATTTGCATAATTAGCTCATGGTAGTAAAGAAGACGTCATAGCTCTATATGACCTCTTACTTGGTGTATCTCCTAGTGGTGGCATTCCCCTATAAAGGATTATTTGCTACTTAGAGTCCAACTCCAGGAAGGGAGCTAAAAGTGTATGATAAATATCTACAACTGCAATACCAAAACTTCAAGGAGTATCATAGAGTGAATTATTCCTTTATTGGGAATATCATCAGACTTCTTGGGAATAGTTCAAAAGGAGAGTTTCGCACAGTGCTCGTGTGTTTATTCATAGATTTGGGTATCCATTCATACAGTTTCCAAACTTTACTTATATCAGAACAAAGGGCTTCTCTGAAAGGCCCTACAAGCTGCCCCAATCCCTGAACGACCAAATGGTCATATTGGAAGTCTCTTGGAAATTATAGAACACCCATACTATGTTGAATGATAAGCATAGGGTAGGAATTCCCTACCCTCTCACCTTCGGTTAGGGCATGTATGCTATTCTTACATCTCAATGTGAAAAATATTCAGAGAAGGAAATAGTGGAGTATAATCTGGAGCTCCACACAGCCAAACCTAGGATGGATCCTTATGGAAAATTGAAGAATTTTGTTGGAAAATAACATGCCAACCTACCCCACATTGAATTTTTTTTGGGAAATTGTTAGGATGATAAGGAGGTGTGCATGCAACATTACATGTGTATGACTGCCCAATTTGTAAAGTCAATCAATCTCTTCCCATTGCCTAACTAGATCATGGAAGATGAAGACACTATCTTGGATCCAAGGTATGATGATGTGGCTAACTTTCCACTACCACTAATATACTAGGATGAGGACGAGGTCAATGATCTTGATACTATGACTAAACCGGTGGAGAATAGAACTAGGTAGTGGATTGATACCCAAATCACTCAACTAAAGCTACAAGGGGCTACATTAACATATGGTGAACTTGAAGATGAGATTGAGAGCAAGATTGACAATGGGGCAGCTACTACTCCAACTGAGGAAACCAATAAATCTCCTCCAATGGCATGATCAAGAAAGAGGAAGGATGTATCAGAGCGACACCCAGGCCTAAAGTATACTCAAGAAACCCTACAAAAGGGGAATCTTGTGAAAGGTCCAAGAATTTGGGAGGGTTTACTAAGATGCCTACAATTCAAGAAGACCCTCAACATGAAGGTGAAGAAGAGGCCAAGCACCCTCAATCACCACCTACCACATTTGCTCATCCCAGTGCTTCTACCATTGCTACTACTCCCACATTTCAGACACTACCAATCTCATCCCTGCCTATTGTGGACATCTCTTTCCACTTGGCTTCCACTTTTCCTACAACTCCCATCATGGTGTTGGATTCCTCCTCCGCTACAACCTCTTCACTATCATCCTCCTCATTTTCTCCTTCTACAACAATTCCCTTTGCTGCTACAAAAACTATGCCCTCCGTCACTCTACCAGAGGCCTTTGCAAAGAACATGCAAAATATACCCATAGAGCTTTCTAGGGTATTAATGAATCTTGTAGTACAAGTTGTGATGGCCCAAGCTATAGTTGGCCTCCCTATCCCTCCTCTCATAGAGCCACCAAAAATGGAGGCTACAATGAAAATATCAGAAGAAATGGAGAGACGCCAGAGGGAGGCTACCAAGGAGATAGTTGAAGAGTCAGAGGATGATTATTATGAGCACCTTGAGGGCAGAATAAATGTGACAATAGATGAGGTTGCTTATAAATAGGAAAAGGAGTAATAGTCTTCAGAGGAAGATAGAGAGGTGCTCAATAAGAGGTACATAGTTGAGACCTCATATCAAGAGTTTGAAGAGGAGCTATCATAATAGCTCAAGGATGTCGGTGAAGAAGTTGAACATGAAAGAAAACCCTCTGAAGAAAGAGATGATACTAGTAACAAAATGGAGATGACAGAAGAACCTCCATTGGTTGGGAAAGATAAGGGCTTTGTTCAAGAAGAGGAAATACCTCCTGAGAAAGAAAAGGAAGAGGAGGAGATTGAAATAGAAGAAGAGGAAAAGGACAAACCTAAAGAAGAAGCTGAGCTTAGAAAGAGCCCTGAGCCAGAACGTCACAAAGAGCTCGAGCAAGAAGTACAGAAGACCCCACCAATAGAAGGTGCCACTGAAGAAAGCATAACCAATTCCAAGCCTGATAAAGAGTAGGCTATACTGATCCAAGACTCAGATGAGGAGGAAGGAAGAACGAAGCTCAAAAACCTTGGCCATGAGGAAAAGGAGCCCCAACTTGAGAAAAAAGAGAAATGCAATCATGAATCACCAAAAGTGGATTCTCAGATGCTTGATTGGCTATAGAAGTAGCTACAAAAGAAAGCCCCCATCCTCATGGATCCAAAGGCCAAGCTTGAGCCTATCTTAGCATGAGCACAAACAAAGATGAGAAAAGAGAAGAAGCCAAAGATCTGCTCCCATATAATAGTTGATGCATTTGGATTGAAGACTGTGTAGATCCCCACCCTGGTAATAGACAAGGGAGAAGGGGTTAGTTACAATATCTCCACCATCAACGTGGATACTACTATGAGGGAACAAAAAATAGATGAATTTCAGGGATCGGTAGCCATGATAATGGAACAAATGAACAAAGACCAATCCTCCAAGGAGGAACTAAAGGCCCAAGTGGTGAACCTTAGTACCTACATTTAGCAGTGGACATCCCTAGAGGAAGAAGCCCTGACTACATCCTTAGCACCCCAATTTCTATCTCAAGTTGAATTCTCTAAGATGGAGAAAATGAGGAATTAGACCAAGGCTACCTCGAATTGGTTTAGACGGGTGTTGTACAATGGTGATATGGGTATTGGCCATGTTGTCTGAACAACCAACAAGTTTGGGGAAGTGTAGAAGCAGCTTGAGGGCATAGAGAGAATTTGTCACAACTTCCCTAAACTATATAATATTGTGTATCCTAAGCTCGAATCCATCCTTTAGATGGACAAAAATACATGGGAAAAGGAGTTGGCCCTAGTAAAGGACGATCATTGGCTGGTGGAGACGTGGAAGATGTGCCTAGATCATAGAAGAGATGTCCTAGAAAGAGTACTCCATGAAGTAGAGCTTGACCTCAAATCGGTCAAGGAACACAAGATAAACAATGAGGAGTACCTAAAACTCATGCAAAATTATGACATGCCTGCTGTCAAGCTAGATCTGGAGAAGATCAGGCCATACTTCCACAAGAAAATGGAGAAAGGGTCCATAGATTAGTTGACATTGTACTTCATGTATTTTTCTGCCTGAGCCTTTAGTCAATTAGAGCGGGTGATCAAGAACACACCTAAGTGTACAAAGAATTGGGAACTAATCATAGGAAGATCCAAGAACCTAACCTTCCAAGTGCTCCAGTCAGATATCATGGAGTGGAATAAACTTCAGGCACTAATGGGAAACTTTGTAGAGCATTCCACTTTCTAGAAAAATGAAGGAAATCTTGTCATTGATGATGAGTTCCTAACAGTGTAGCTACAGCCAAAAGAGTAGACCATTACAAGACAAAAGTGCTACAGTGACAGGACACTATAGGCCAAAATAGGAAAAAGACAAAGAATGCATTTTATATTAGTAATTTTTGGGGGTAGGTGAAACCCTAGCTTGTTATGAATCTAAGCCATACAATGTTAATCAATCCCAACCATTCATTTGGGCTTTGGAAAACTATAAATAGGGGTTCTCTTTTCATTTTCAAAGAGAGAGTTGAGTTGTTGTAATGACATGCTACTGAAATTTCAATAGAAATTCATTGCTTTTAGTGGATTCTTGAGTTTCTCTCATGTTTCATGATTCATCTCCTCATAGTTGATAGATTTGAGTAGATTTAATTTGTTGTAATGTGTATTTTGCATGCTTTTAGTAATTTAGTGAATGTTGTTCATTGATGCTGAAGAATATTGTTGTGTTGATGCCCTTCCTTCTTCATGCTTTTTGCTATTTTTTTATGATAAACAACAATGGAAAGCTAGTCTGAACATAAATTCATTGATGCACTTAAAATTCATCTTTTATTCATGCTTTATGGTGAATGAACTGTTGAAAATATGTAGACCTTAGAAGATAGCACTAGTTTCATGATACTGTTAATTGATTTGGTTAAGTGGAACTTAGTTTCAGGAAGGTTGTCCACTGTAGCATCCTCCATTATCATTGTTCATCGGTAGTTGCAGGTCTAGGAACTCTTACCTTTCCCTTCCCTTTTTATCTTTCTTTGAAGCAAAAGTTAAAACCAAGTTCTAGCATCATCATAAAGCCAAATTTGATGTCAAGATGGAGTTTTAGACTATTGTCCTGAACTTGCAGCAATAGAATACCATTTCATAATTTCACAAACTCCATTTAAGGATCCAATCTCCCTCCAACTTAACATATGTAAGGCTTCCATGTGATTATCAACAAATCACATTAACCAGCTAAGACATTCCAAGCAAGTGATGACCTGACATCCGAGAGACCTTGGGATAATTTTCTGCAACTTGTTTGTAGGAAGTTATCTTTCAAGAGAGGTGGTGCACTTATGCATTACCTATGTTGAGAAGTGCTAAAACCCCCATCAACAGTAGGGGCACAGTTATAAAATTCTTCAAATCTTGAACTTAACATTGAATTCTTTGAAACAAAGCAATTGGTACTTTGTCTCAAAGAGGGGGAAAATGTAGACATGTAAAAATGACCTAACACTTATCACACATCCTAAATGACATTTTATCATCATTGGCATCATTATCACCTAGTATCGCTACATTTGGCATCAAATACATCAAAAACCATAATTTTCTCTATTAATTGATTAATATTACATTATTTAATTAATTCACTTTTTCATCACTTTTTGACTAATTAAATAAATTTCATTTTTTTATAAATTCCTAATCTAACTTTATTCCTCTTGATTAATTAACTAACATCAATTATTTAATTATATCGCTAATTTACCCTATTCCCCTAAATCAATTATATTATTAATACTTAATAGTTTAATTAAATCGCTTTCCCTAAACTTTAATAATTAAATAAATTATACAAACATCATTCAAAATATTAAAACAAACAAATACAACTTTGTTTGCAAAAGTCAAACATGACTTGCATGTTCAACCTAAAAGGCTCAATTAATTAATTGTCCTCACCCACTTTTATGATTGAGAAAATTACGATCCCCTAATTGCTCACTTTGATTGGTTGACTAATCCATCTATTTCCTAACTAAATCATATGTTCTTCAATCCCACTGAAGGATCAACATGATTTCTTCAATCCTATTGAAGGTTCAATATATTTCCTCAATTCCATTGAGCACTCCAAATTGATTTCATCAATCATGCCGATTACGTAATCAAAATCCACTCATTCTTCCTATCTAATTCCTCTCAATAGTTTTGAACCGTTGATTAGGAAATTCTACTATGTGATCTCGATCGTTCATTTTGAAACACAAAATCTATATAAAAATCCTCTTCTTCCTCAAAAATGATTGGAGAATTGGCATCTTTTGTACAATCAATTAATGTGAAATTAATCATCAATTTCTTGGAAGCCTTTACATACATCTTTGATCAACATCACACAACTTTGAAGCTTTTGCAAGACACAAATGGAGGCTTCGCATTCATACAACAACAATCCAACATCATTGTGAATACACTTCGACATGGGATGGAAAAGTTTTCTTTTGTTTTTGAATTCATTATGTTATCTTAGGATTTCATTAGTTGATTTCAATAGCTTAAAAAATTCATTTCATGAGTAATGGGTATGAATCTAAATCTTTGTTTGAATTAGGTCTTGTTCAATTTGTTTAACATTGATTGTGTCACACATATTGATTTCCCCCTTATATAAGACTAAGTTTGATTCTGATGGAACCAAAAATTAAAATGCAGATTTGAGAAAGGGAAAATGATATGTTACTAGTCACCAAAAGTGTTTATTCAAAGCTAACTGAGGAATCATTCGCCCTATGGCAAATGGATCCTGGCTAGGGCTATGTAAAAATAGTTTTTGGGTTCTCTTCTACTATGTTTTCTCTCCTTGATCCTTAATTTTCAGAGTTGGACAACCAGAAATAAACCTTGCAGGTGAGCTTTCATGAAATTTCAAGAATGATGACAACAAATGTAAATTTTACAACGTTACAATTTTTCTCTCCAAAAGATCTTCCACCTAAAATCTACTAACACAAATCAAGAGGAAATTTATTTTTTTTGTTGGTGAATGGCGGTTTGCCTTGGTCAAACCCCATTTTGGTAATTAAACCTTGTAATGAAATGAAATCACATGGAAGGAATGATGAATGGACAATCCTATGTCACAACTCACCAAACCCATGTTTGAACCTTGGAATGTAGATCTGCAACTTGCATGAAATGGCTTCAATGTATGTGGATCTTGATCTTGAAACTTGGTTTGAAACAATTCCTTTAAATTCTTGAATGTATCTTGAACACTACATAAACATATTAACTCAAATAACATTCATAAATAAGGCACAATTGATTCCATTTAAATTAAAAGGGCCCTAAACTTGAATGGATTAATAGGAAACATAGATTAATTGGGCCCTAATAGATTGATCGAGTTTTGATTGTCCAATGCAATGTGGAACATGTCTAGGTTGTTTGTCCAACATGCTCACAATCAAAACTTGATTTCCACTATGCAAAAAAAAACACACGCTCACACGAGCTAATGGAAACTCACACCACCCACTAGGTGAGCCCCCAACAGGTGGAAAATGAGAAAATCTAATTAGGCTATCATATCATATCAAAGCTATCCTCCTCACAACTTCAATAAGGCACCACAATACAAAACTTTTTGCTTTAAAAGGCCTAAAAAGATGTGTTATGCTAAGAACTCATGAACATGGCTAAGGATCTACTAGTAAGCAAGGTGTGTTATGCTTGGTGACCTTGAATTTAGGGGTTCAAGCTTCACAAGGTTAACAAGTTGTATTATTCTAAACACTTATAAACATTGTATATATATAGGTTTGTTCAAAGGGACTTCACTTAGTTCATGTAAGGTCTCTTCTTAGGGATCATCATGCCTAATGTCTCCAAGAGAGGAAAAGTCTAGAATAAGAGAATTACAACTTAGGGAATGCAATGTGTAGCATCACCACTAAGAGGAAAGTCATACACTAAGAAATATCACACTCTTGGAGGACATCAAACCCAATGACACCACCAAGAAAAGGATGCATCATAAGAAGAAATAAAATCACACAAACAAACATGAGTGTCAAAAATAATGCCAATGTATGCCCCCACTTTAAAGTAATTGTTACACCATTTCTGTGAGCAATAACTTTAAAATAGAAAATAGTCTATGATAAAGAGGACATGAGAGCTTACTTAGAAAACCAAATGAAGCTACATCATGAAAAAGGAAGGGGTTTCCTCCAAAAACAAATAAGGGGTCCATGGATTCACGGTTAGTATATCTCTGCTACAATGTGACTATAGAGCTCAAAAGTGTTTTCATTCCCCAACTACTCGCAAAATAGGAAGGATGACACATAGAGAGTGAAAACAAAGAAAAATATTTTAAGTCAACATGGAAGAGACCTAAATGTCTTGATGCCTTACATCATCCCCAAAAGGAAAACACAATATAAAAGAAAAGATAAATGTTTATGACATATAGAAGAATGTAGGTACAAATAGAGGAATGCACATGAAGAGATAGATATATCAAACATAACAACATGGGGGATCACATTACACACACACAATACTAGTCAGGAAAATGTGATTCAACCTATAGCAGGTCATCCACATCCCAATCTTGTTCAGTATATGTAGAAGGCAGAAAACTAGGCAAAGAGACAACATCAAGTGCTGAACTAGGACAAACGCCAAGTTCAACACTCTTATTAGTAGAATCATCATTTAAGCTCATAGAAGAGAAAAAAATTAGATTTAACTCATTACGCACTTCCTCATTAGTCTTAGCAATTTCAATGTCATCATCCAAATTAATCACAACAAGAAGTCTAATGACAATATCCATAGAGGTTTGCTATTATTTATGTTCTGGCAAGGGAAAAGAGAAATCATACCTTCCTGGAGACAAGTTTGGATTTTGATTTTCTATGTTGTTTTTTATTATTTTTCTTGCAACAAACAATCAATAGCACGACATCTACACTTATTCTCTCTAGCATTTTGATTTCCTTTCATTTTATTTTCAAGTTGGGTTTGTGTAGGAGTGGGTTTATCAACCATAGGTTTCTTTTCTTCCCTTAAGGGAGGAACAGAAGGAACTATGGGAGGTTGTTCAACCACTTTCTCTTTAGCTTTGTAAACTTCTTTGAATTTAGGAGGTACAACAATATTTGTTTGGTTATCTCATGGTCTCTTATATAAAATGGGTGAAGGATTCATCATAGGTTGGTTTTGGATATTGGAAGGGATTTTGGTTGAATCATAATCTCATTAAGGATAGGTGGCTCAATTACGGGTTGAGGCATATTGCTAAGCAATAATTTTGCTATGCAATTTTCTTAAAATTTTTGATAGGATTTGAAAAATAAGTCTTCACGGGGTCTAATAGGTTGAATAGGCTCGGGCCAAAAGAAATCCAATAAAAGTTCCCACAGGGAGACACTAGATTAAAGCCACTATGATGTATGGTAAAGATATCATTTCCAAATGGAAACTTTAAGCATTATGCACCAACTAATGGGATGACATTCATGGAGCGAAGCCATGGATAGCCTAATTTCACACAAAATTGGTCTGATGATTGGATGATGGAGAATGAGACAGTTAATTCTTTTGGTCAAACCTTTAGAGGGAGATTTATCAATCCAATCATAAGGCATGTAAAACCATTATGCATTTTGATCCATGCTTTTGGTTTTTCATATGTATCTTGATAAATCTCATGCATAAATAGGAATTCTTTAGTGATCACATTCTCTACATACACACGATCAATTAATATCCAATTCGTAGGCTTATCATTGATTCTTCCATCTATGTAGAGAAGACCATCAAGTGTATGTTTAAGTATATCTTGTGAGAAAGAAATATCAAGTGGCATTTCAGTTGGTCCCTTACTAGGTTTAGAATCAATAAATTCAAATAAATCATCCATAAGGTTGTTCTCATTGTCATTCATGTTTTCATCATTTATATCAACATTCATCATATAATTCTTTGTTTCACTAGCTTTGATAAAGGATATATTATTATTAGGCATAGGATTGGAAAATATTTTTAGATTTTGATTAGGAGTTACAGATTTATTACCTTGATCATTTACACCTCCAATTAGGATATAATTAGAATCAATGAGTTCTTGCACAATATGTTTAAGATGCTTGCAATGTTTCATATCATTTGCATTTAGTCGATGGAAATGGAAATAAAATTTTGGTCTATAGTTGGTAGGTAAAGGCTTAGTAGGATCAAGAGCTCTAACAGGAGGAAAGGAAATCAAATTCTTCTCTAAGAGCTACAACATGGTATTATGAAGGGTATTAGGTAGAGGTGTAAATTATCTATTTCTATCTGCAAAGGAATATGGTTTTTTCATATTTATAGAAGCCACTTGGGTGTCAACATTTTAATTTGATTGAGGGTGATTAAGTTGTAGGAAGCCTTTATTTTGTTTCTTGAAAGGTTGGTAGTTGGTTTGAGGTGTTGATTCTGACTTTTTAGGATGATTAGAGGGAATTTTTACTTCATGACTACTCACAAAATTTTGGTAATCATGAAGGGCTATACATGACTATGTAAATGAAGAAAATATCAACGTTTCAAGATTAGTTTGGATATTTTCTAGAAAATTAGAAATAAACATTATTTGAAGGTCGACATCAAGAATCTTAATGTTTATTTGTGAATAAAGCATTTGATATTATAGTATTAAATTCGTTACCTTTTCATCAAACTTTTGTTTAGATGTCATCAAACAAGCTAAGGTCATCTTTGGACCCATGTAAATTTGGAAGTGGTTATAAAAGGAATCAATAAGTTCATTGAATGAACAAATTGAATTATTCAGTGAAACAAAGAAAAAAAGGGCGAGGATCCAAGACAGATTAACCAAATGGATGCAACCTATTTTTACTTGTATTTCATTCAATTATGAGGGTTATAATGTGTAAATGAGTTATAAAAATCAATCCTAACCCAAATACCAATCAAAAGGAAAGTTTTAAGGTCAAATGCTATGTACCTATTGCAAAAAGTGCTTTTTTGGGCATTGAGGACTCATTCACCCTATGGTGAATGGGTCATAGCCTGGGTTCTGGAAAAATGGTTTTTGGGTTTTTTTCTTCAATGTCTCCACTTCCAAATCCTAGCTGGAGATTATAAAAAACCCGAAAATAAATCCTCTAGTTCAATTTCCATGATTTTGCAAGAAAGATGTCAACTTTGACAACTTTGCAACTTTCTCCAGTTTTTCTCTCCAAATGATCTTCAACCTAATACCTGCAATCACACATCAAAGGAGAAGAAAAAAATTATTTTGTTAGGAAATACAGGTTTGCCTTGGTCAAACCCTATTTTGGTAATTAAACCTTGAAATGAATTGAAACATGAAATGAATGATGAATGAAAACAATGTGCAACAACTCACCAAACCTTAATTAAAACCTTGGATGTCAAATCTAGAAAGTTGCATGAAGTGGCCTCAATGAATGTAGATCTTGATCATGAATTTGATTTTAAACAATGCTTGAATAGGATATTGAAATGCTACATCAACACATTAGCTCAACAACAATGGATGATGCACTATGCCTTTGACACGATGAAATGACTCTTGATTTCTACAATATTCTTTAATGATCTACCCTTGAATGCCTTAGAAATTCTCTTGTGAACTCTTGGACTCATAAATTTTCTATTAGGATTTGAACACTTGAAATCTTAGATTCTTAGGATGAAACATAGTGAAATAACCTTATATTTATACATAACTTAAGATTAATTATTGAAATTCAAATAACACAAGCCAACATTATATCTTGAATTTTAAATTATTAAAATACCGCCAAAAACATATCCCAAGGGGGGGCCCTAGGTCTAAGTGAGGACCCATTCACCATGTGGTGAATGGGTCCTAAATCACTTAGCTAGGATAGACTTTGGGGATTCTGAAATGTTATGTGAAAATAGGGTCCTAGGACCTAGTGATGAGACATTCACCAAGTGGTGAATGGGTCCTACGTCACTAACCTAGGACACACACCTTGTAAAATTAAGTGTTGTGTAATATATTTATGAATGTCAAGCTTTATCTCTTAGAATTTGCAATTAATTAGGCTTGGATTTGAATTAAAAGGGCCAATTAAGCTCAATTAGGCTCAATTAACCTCAATTAATTAATAAAGCCCTAGATTAATGTGAAAGTGTAAAAAATACGCTTTACAACACCCTAAATAAGGCACCATTAAGTCCATTTACTTAAAAAGGGTCCTAAATTTAATGTGAATGCGTAAAACACAAAACAACGGTAAATCAAGGCATTATTAAGCTCATTTATTATTAATTATTTCCCAAATTAAGTGTGAAAAAGGGATACTTTTTCATACATTACATTCGGTAAGGAGAAAGCCCACTCTAAGGCAATGCCTTTCAAGGATCGAGGGAATAGCTTTACCAAGATTTTTTCTTCAAAAATGAAGTCACTACATAGGGTTGTATAATCAGAAACATGAATAATGGGATCTCCTTTCCCACCATATTTCCCAAACCTAGGAACCTCTATACCTTGTGGCATTTTTGTTCTCAAAATATCCAAGGGTAAGGTTTTTTTTTTTTATGTATTGTGAAGGTTGGTCATTGTTGTTTTGATTTAGGGTGGCAATTTATTGTTGAAGGGATGACATGTTTTGTAAAAGTGTGTTAAGGATGGCATCATTGTTGGTATTATGAGATGGAGGGCAATAAGGTGGAGTGGTGTATGTTTGCAGAGGGAAAGTGAATTATAGATTTGTGAGGAGGGTGATTGAGGAGATATGAGAATTGAATTCACAAAGCTTGAAGGGTTCCTAGTGGAAATACCTAAGGAAGTGTTGAAATTGCTAGTAGGTTGAATGGTTGTGGTAACATGAGTACTAGTGTATGTAGGAATAGAGCTAAGGGTTTTAGAAGGAGGAATTGAATTCCCACCTTGAATTTGAGTATACCCCAAAGCTTGAGCACAACTATTCAATGTAGGAACATTTGTATCAACAATATGAGCTAGACTTCACATAATCTATATTCCATGTTCATGTTCAAACATTTGCCTCACATTATCTAATGCAGTAGGAATGACACTACTAGCAATGTTATTGGTAGTCACAAATTTTTGCAATTTCTCTATTTCTTCATCTATCCCTCTTATGTTTTCTTGCGGGACATTAACAACATCATGCACATTGGTTATAGGTAAGGAAGTCATTGGAAATGAGGTATGAAGGCTATGATCCATAAAGGGTTGATTATCAACACTATTAGTGAAAGAGTTGGAGAACTCAATATCCATGGTGAATGGTATTTCGCAAGATTACATGAGTCTCAAAATACAACTCATAATAGTATTACTAATAGGACACCAAGTAGTACAACTCATATAATTTTCACAACCTTAATGTAAACCCAAAATGGAAAGAGATTGAAATGCAATGTAATGACCTAGAATGTAAATGCAATGTTTAGATTCTAAACAAGGTAATTTTCTGATTACACAATGCAAAAACCTTAAAATGATATCTTGTAAATGTAATTTTGAAATGACACAATGCAATGATGCAATACTATGTAAATGATTTGCAAAATGACCAATTTTTTTGTATTTTTCAGATTTAAAGAATGCAAAGATGCAATCCTAAAACCCCTTAAAATGAAGTGTAAAGTTAATACAAGATTAAAAAAACCCTAAGTGAGACTCAATTCAATGAAATGCATGCAAGTGAATGCAAGATCTAAATCTAGGGTGAAAATATACTCCAAAATCAAAAAATTACAATGATCAAAGTTGGGTTCACCAAAATGAAATAGTGAAAAATAGGTGTGAAGGTCAATGTGGAATGGGAAAAATAGGGTTATGATGGACCTATCTTTCACTATTTCATTAGGAAATGAGATCCACACAATGAAAGGACTATCAACCAAAGGATGAGTCAAGTCAAGGTGTGAATCTTCTGATTTCCTTTTTTGCAAGGATAGGGGTCCTAATTAAACAACACTTTAGGGAGAAAGATTAAAAGTGCCAAACTAACTCCAAAATTCAATCTATAAAGTGCATCTAATAGATTAATCTTAATCCTGATGGAACTAGAAATTAAAATACATATCTGAGAAAGGGAAAATGATATGTACCAGTCACCAAAAGTGATTTTTAAAAGTTAACTGAGGACTCATTCACCCTATGGAAAATGGGTCTTGGCTAGGGATCTGTAAAAATGGTTTTTTGGTTCTCTTCTACTATGTCTACATTCCTAGATCCCCAATTTTCACAATCAGATAGCCAAAAATAAATCTTGTAGGTGAGTTTATGTGAAATTGCAAGAATGATGAAAACAAATGCAACTTTGAAAACTTTGCAATTTTTCTCTTTAAGAGATCTTCCACCTAAAATTTGTAAACATAAATCACGAGGGAAAAATATTTTTTTGCTGGTGAATGGGGGTTTACCTTGGTCAAACCCCATTTTGGTAATTAAACCTTGTAATGAAACGAAATAGCATGGAAGGAATGATGAATGAACAAGCCTATGTCACAACTCACCAAAACCTTGTTTGAACCTTGGAATGCAGATCTACAAATTTCATGAAATGTCTTTAATGGATGTGGATCTTGATCTTAAGACTTGATTTTAAAAAATGCCTTTGAATGCTTGAATGGATCTTGAACACCACATATTAGAATTTCACATGATAATAGGATCTTGATTGCTGCAATAATTCTTCTATAAATCTACTTTTGAATGCCTTGAAATGCTCTTGATAATGCTCACTTGAATATCCTTAAATTGCTTGACATCCTCTAGGTGAAACATAGTGAAATGACCTTATATTTATACATATACTAACATTAATTCTTGAAATTCAAATGTAGACACTTACAAAGTCCTGATTGATACTATGCATTTGATTCTGATTAACTAACACCATTTCTTCCCAAATCACCTTGAACTAACCAATTAATTAAATAATGACCATTATTTAGATAAAACCAACAATTTCTACTATTAATCCAATAGTTAAATTTATTAGATTAATTTACCCTTCTTCTAACTAATGTTCATCATATTTAATTAAATCCCCCTAAGTCCTCTCATTTGATTAAATAAATCAAATCAAATTCCACAATCCCCTAACCCATTCAAATTAATTAATTCTAAATTAATTAATCCGAAATCACTTTCTAATCAGCATTAACAAATCCTCCAACTTTTAACTCCTCAAGAGTTAAATCAGCCCATGGTCAAATAACCAGGTTGCACATGAAATTCATTTCTTTTAATTATCTAATTCCTATATTTATCCTTACAATGGTATATTCCAAGGAATATTCCTCCCAACCACCTCCTCATTCAATTTCCCTCCAAAGGTTTTAAAAACCTCTTACATCCTCAATAACTTCTCTTACATCCTCATTTACTCCTCTTCCATCCTTTCAAATCTTCAACCACATTCAATAAATTCTTCATAGAACCTTTCAAATCCTCAACCATTTTCATTTATTTCTTTTACATCCTCCTTTATTCAACACATTCCCCAAAATGTGCTCCACTCTCAACCAATAGAATTGTGACAAGTGTCACATTCCTATTGGTTCCCTTTTTTATCCCATATTCACCAATCTCTCATTTCTCAACCCTTGAGTTCTATAAATAGAGGCTTTCTCTTCACAATATGGAGGCACAACTTCAAGCATTCTTGCTATAGGCATTTCAACTCATAGCATTTTTAATCATTTTCATCATTTTAGCTAAGTTTTATCATCACTTGGAGTCAACTCATGCACTTTGGATCATGAACATCATCAAATACTATCAAATGAATTGGGAAAGGGCTTCTTTCCACATCAAAGGAGAACCACTCCCCCTATAGGATAAACGTTTACCTATTTCAATTTGATTTCATCTTATCTTTTCTTGTTATGCTCTCATTTTCATGTCTTGTTCTTGATTTAGTTAAGAATTTCATAAGGAATACTAGATTTGGGTTTTGAAGATGATTAACTAGTGTTTTTTGATCTTGTGTTAGCCTATTGTAGGTTTGGTGTTCACATTTTTGTGCTAGGAGGGCTAACCCATTTTATTTTGCTATTTTTTTTCTTGAAAACACTATTTTTTGAAGCTATAGGGTAGTGACTACTTCTATTCAATATATCATGATCATTGCATACAACATGTCTCCTTCATCTCCAATACCGCTTTTACCATTTTGTGTCACTTTTGTAGGAGCATCACCTTTTGTCCTCTCATCTTTTCTCTTCTCTATCTAATTTCTGACAGACTATCACTTTTGATACTGCATCACTTTTGTTTCTATTGTGCCACATTTGTGATCTCTATTTTTTGTACAGTGTCACCTTTGCATTTCACCGAAACAACGCTTCCACTTTCAGCATTGCATTTGCCAATTGCAGAGCATCACCTTTGTTGCCCAACATTTCCTTTGTAGTAAAAGGAAGAAAATTGACTTGGAGACCTAAAAACATTTTTTAATGCTCATATTATTAACCTAGGCTTTCCAATTTTGTCTTTCATTTTCTGTTTTAGGGCCAACTAGAGTTACTTTGGGCTTAAAATTAACAATCAACTAAAGCTTTATCAAAGTTGTACTAAAATTGAACATTAGGAACTTACTAGACTTTGATGTTGGGCTAAAATTGAACAAGACAAACTCACAGTTAGCTTGGTGCTTTAAAATGAATTCATCTTTACTTTGGGTTTAAAAAGAACTTGTGTTTTCATTATTTTGTGATTTTTTGCAATCCTTGTCACTTGAATGTGTATGCACTTCTCTTGCACCACTCGGAAATCTTGAGAACCAAAAGCATTCCATTGACATTGGTTGTCTAAAATCACCCACACATTTAGATTTTGGATCTAAAATTGAACCCTCATGCTAGTGTGAAGAAAAGGCATTGTGTGTGTTCCCTCCTATCGCTTTACACAATCTAGGTGATTGAACTACAAATGCACTTCTTTTTCTTTTTTTTATCTTTAGAGGGCCTACCTCCCCACTTCGAAAGGAGGAAATGACCCAAGCGATAGCAAGCTAAAGCCAACTCTTCTGAACTGCTATCTAAATGTGTGGTTGCGATGAAATTTGGAATCAACAGGAAGTGATATGTGATAGCTCTCCCCTAGTATCTTTACGATACGTAAAGCCCTTGTTCTAAGGGTTGGGATACCTCTTCAGGGAGTTTACCATGGTATCCCCTAAACCATATATCCTTGCTACAACCCTTCATTGAAAAGAAAAAAAATCCTTAATACTTGTTGGTGCAAGAATGATCATTATGAAGCTACCCCACATTTGTACTATTCAAAGTAGAAACATAAAAATCCTTAAGGTCTTTGGATCCTCAATATTTTGAGATTTGGTGGTCTTGAGAAGTGTGATTCATGGATAGGATCTAGTGTCCCCAAATCTCTAACTATTCACTTTGTCTTAGTGTTTTGAGAAATTCGAGTGGGGACTCAACAAGTATATTCATTTCTAACCTATGCTTGTGTAATTTGTGAGTTTATCAAATACATTTCTTGGATCTCAAACTTTGAAACAAACATTCATCAAGTCATCAAAATTGCAGACCCTTTAGAAAGAGAAAATATCCTTGAAGAGTCCAATTATTACTACTTTCCTTAGGGATTTTATCCTTATAGGTTTCTAAATATTTGGGCCCATATCTCAATTTTTTCTCTCCAAAGTCAACCTAGGAAACTATGACCTTGATTCTTTGATTTTCACATAATGGACCTTGTGGAATGAAAAGGAGTTAAGACATAGGCAATTAGTTTCAAAACTAAACAAGAGGTGTTGATGTGGTAAAAAGAATCCATTTAATCAAGATAAAATTCAATTGAACCCCACATATGTGTTTGTTCTCATGATTTCCCGCAAAATCAAAATTCCAAAACTAAGGTCTACTAATCATCATAAGCATCTTAGTCCAAAGGCTCTCAAGAAACACCTTTTAGCACTTCAGGAAACTAGATATAGGTTGGTATACAATTTTTACAAAGGTGCTTCAAGAAATAATCCAAACTTGTATTCCTTCTATTATTGTCAGAATCCTGGTCTTTTCCAACATTTTGAATTTATCACATAGAGTTGAAAGCTTTAAATGTATAGCATGTTCTTCAACACCTTGGTCTTGTAAAAAAATTCTTTCTAGGTTCGTCTAGGATCACAATCAACACTTTCATTTATCACATCATCCATCAAATATCATCTCACAGACAACTTTTAGAACCTTGGAAAAATCATTTATCCTAGAATTTTGGTAAAACCTTCAATCAAAATCAAAATCACTTTGTTTGGCTAAGTGTGTGGGGATGAATCCTTTCTCACCCATTTAGTTAAATTATCACCCCCTTTGGACAATTTTACCCCAAGATAACATCTAACATCTTGGGATCTACAAGTCCATTATTGAAATCAAAATCCTAAATCCTAAAGTCTAGTATTCCTCCAAAGTTCTCAAAAGTTCAAACATCGATATCATTCATCCCTCATTTATCGCATCACCATCATTTGATCCTTGACATCCTATATTTTCTTTTTTGTACCTAAATTTTAGACCAACCGAAGGAGTTAGAGGTTTAGCTGCTATATTCCTAAAAGTTGATCCTTATTTTATGGTCCAAATAAGATCACAACACAAGAAGATCATGGAGAAAAATAAAGAAACATCCACTTCAAGTGATTTAAGCCAAACTACATTAGAATTCAACCTTAGAGAATCTATCAACCCTCCACTTAACCCCCCTCAACTACTACAAGATCTTCAAGAGGGAGGTTGCCAAGTGGAGGATGTTACCAACAACTTCCAAGGGATGACCCAAGATGAAATAATTGAACTAGACCAAAATATTGAAACACACAAGATTTTCAACATGGTCATGAGGTTCAATCCCACACAATACTTTCTAGCATTAGCAAAGGAAGGGGCTAAAGTCCCTTCTAATTTTGATGTGAGAACTATTATTGAACAACCTCTTGGGAACATGCCACTGACATCATTCCCAAGCATCATCCAATCCATCATACAACCAACATCTTCTCATGTTCCAAGTCAACCCATGATCACCAAGGGAAGCTCATTACTCCAAGCCCTTCAAGGGCATCCACTTGTTAACAACCAAAATTTAGAGGTTAACACAATCTTGGGTATGCCTAGCACCATCCCACAAGATCAAAAACATCCACATGTGCCACTCATTTTCCATGATACAAACAATCCCTCCACCTTTTTTCACAACACCAGCATACCCTCTTGATACACAAGGATTTCTCCCCATTATATCACAAGGAAAAGTGGATTTATTTGGAAAATTGGGTGCTTTCAATGCTTCCATCCCACAAGGGAACACATGTCAATTCTTCCCATCCTTCTCTCTTTTGAAATAAACATCCACACCAATCCAAGGTATAGGGAAACTTTGTTTATCCAACACATCAATCCAAAACCAATCAAATCAAATCAACCACCCAATCACAAATCAAATCAGTACGTCTATCATACCTGTGTTGTAAATATGTTAGTATCAAAATAAAAAAACATAAAACACATGAAATGAAACTTTAAACTAAAGAAACAAAAGAAACAAGCATAGCTTTCTTCAGAGCTGTTCCATTTTTCTCTATCTCCAGGGATTTGTTTGAAGCTGCCACTCTCAGATTGTGTAAGCAAGGCTTCTCCGAATGGCAACCTGTAGAACGAGTATGCAAAAAGAAAATTACTTCTATCCTATATGCTGATGGAGTGAAATTGTGAAATGTTGATACGGATATGCACAGGGGCTATAGATTTTGCACAGGGGCTGTGGATTGTGGATGCTTCTAAAACTAAACTATGAAGATGATTGGCCATGATATGAAATGATTCTACAATCTATGAATGCTAAAATACTATGCTATGGATGCTTGAAATTTATTTGACTATAATTTTCCTGTATGAAAGCTTCTGTCCATTTCAAAGACCCGACAATCCTTTTTATAGCTTTTTGCAGGCAAGAGCCTGGCTGGCAAAGATCAACAACTGTGAGATTGTCTGGTAGAATTGAATAGTAGAAGATAGAGAGGTTGAGAGGAAGATGGAGAATGTTGGGAGGTTGGAGAGAAAAATGGAGCCTTGTCTTCAACCCACGAGAACAAGCTTGCACAGGAACAGACAAATTAATTTTTCTGTTTTGGCAGTTTGTTTCACGGTTGTTTGAAGATAATGCAAATCAATTAAATAAACAAATAAATTTATTTAATTTTGTGTGAATTTTAAGGAAATTAAATATTTTTGAAATATTTAATTTTAGGACTATAGAAGAGTCAATTAAATATTTAGAATATTTAATTGTGCATAAATTTTTGAAGAATTTAATTAAATATGGAATTTAGAAGAATTAACTAAATATTGGGAATATTTAATTGTGAATAGATTTTAGAAGAAAATAATACTTAATCTTTATTTGAATAAAATATTCAAGTCAATATTAAATGATAATTAATATAAATAAATCGTAATGTTTATTTAATTAATTTTAGAAATGGATAAGAAAAGTGATTAAATAAACTTATTTATTTAATCGAAAATGAAAGAATGAACAATATAAATAAATTATTTAAATTTATTTATACGTAGATCGAATTTAGAGTTTTAATTAGATATTAAAAATATTTAATTAATTACTAGACTATTGTGATGTGACCATTTTTAGGTGTACACATTTTGCCCCTCTTTGAAGTGATGTGTTTTACGCATTGCTTCAAAGAATTTTGAATTTTTTCCCAGATGTTGACTGTCAAATGTTAATAGGTATATGCCCCCTCGAACGATGAATCGATAAGATTATGATTTTTTTGAATTTTTTTTTTTGAATTTTGAGATTTTTTTTTTATTCTTTATTTTTTTATGATTTTGAAGACGTCGATTCATCGTTAAAAAATGATGATGTAAAGAAATGACTCGAAAAGATGTGAAATGAAAATTTATGACTAAAATTGCCCCTGCTATGATAAAAAAATGCCCCAATTTTGCTTGTAAATAGGTTAAAAATGTCATTTTCCATGTCATTTTCCATTTTAACCTAGTAAAAATTATAAATTTTGAGCTCTGGAGTGAAAAAGATGGCACTTCCCATTCACCAACACCATTTCGAGCACATCCGACGACATCAGCGACTAGTGCACTATGGAACCGCAGTATGTTCCCCGTTAAACTTCTGCCTTTTGAAAATTTTCGTTTAGTGCACGTTTATCCATGTTTTATGTAGTAAAATTTTGTTTTAGCGCCCTTCAATATTTTCATAGTGCCTGTGATAATTTCCATAGTGCATATAATTCTATAGCACCGGTGAGATTTTATGTAGCGCCCTTGATATTTTTTGTAGCGCCCTTGATTATGTAGCACCCATGATGTGTGCTGTAGCGCCCTTGATTACATGTTGTGAGTGATAAATTTGTTCCCAAAGTTGTTGGAAAATAAATAATAACTGATAAATTTGCTTTTAAAGTTGTTAAAAACAAATAGGATCGATAAGTTTGTTTCTAAAGTTTTAAAAACAAATAGGATGTCGATAAATCTGCTTTCCATGATAATGAAAAACAAATTGTTGATTGATATGTTTGATTCTAAGGTTGTTAAAAACAAACATGATTATGATATATTCGCTTTCCATGAAAATGAAAAACAAATAGTTTGATTGATATGTAGATTTGATTGATGAATTGTGATGATTTGATATTGATTTTGTTTTGTCATGATGATGTGTCAACAGGAGAGATTAGGCATTTTGCAGTCATGAGAGACATTCCTGAGGACATGGGGATTGATTCCACAGCTATTACAGTCAGATCAGGATGTGATCGAGGCATGTGGATTGACTTCGTTGCTTGACATGCCTAAGGTGCGCCAAAAATGTGTTTATAAATATGTTAGTATCAAAGTAAAATAGTAAAAACACATAAAATGAAACTTTAAACTTAAAGAAACAAAAGAAACAAACAGAGCTTCTTCAGAACCATTCCATTTTCCTCTATCTCCAGGGATTTTTTTGAAGCTGTTGATCTCAGATTGTGTAAGCAAGGCTTCTCCGAATGGCAACCTGCAAAATGAGTATGCAAAAGGAAGAGTACTTCTATCCTATATGCTAGTGGGGTGAAGATGCTGATACAGATATACACAGGGGCTGTAGATTATGCACAGGGGCTGTGGATTGTGGATGCTTCTAAAACTAAACTATGAAGATGATTGGCCATGATATGAAATGATTCTACAATCTATGAATGCTAAAAGACTATGCTATGGATGCTTGAAATTTATTTGACTATAATTTTCCTGTATGAAAGCTTTTGTCCATTTCAAAGACCTGTCAGTCCTTTTTATAGCTTTTTGTAGGCAAGAGCCTGGCTGGCAAAGATCAACGGCTGTGAGATTGTCTGGTAGAATTGAATGGTAGAAGATAGAGAGGTTGAGAGGAAGATGGAGAATGTTGGGAGGTTGGAGAGAAGAATGGAGCCTTGTCTTCAACCCACGGGAACAAGCTTGCATAGGAACAGAGAAATTAATTTTTTTGTTTTGGCAGTTTGTTTCACAGTTGTTGAAGATAATGCAAATTAATTAAATAAATAAATAAATTTATTTAATTTTGTGTGAATTTTAAGGAAATTAAATATTTTTGAAATATTTAATTTTAGAACTATAGAAGACTCAATTAAATATTTGGAATATACTAACTTTCAAGCATCCATAGCATAGTCTTTTAGCATTCATAGATTGTAGAATCATTTCATATCATGGCCAATCATCTTCATAGTTTAGTTTTAGAAGCATCCACAATCCACAGCCCCTGTGTATAATCTACAGCCCCTGTGCATATCTGTATCAGCATTTCACAATTTCACTCCATCAGCATATAGGATAGAAGTACTTTTCTTTTTGCATACTCGTTCTGCAGGTTGCCATTCGGAGAATCCTTGCTTACACAATATGAGAGCAGTAGCTTCAAACAAATCCCTGGAGATAGAGAAAAATTGAACGACTATGAAGAAAGCTCCGTTTGTTTCTTTTGTTTCTTTAGTTTAAAGTTTCATTTCGTGTGTTTTTATGTGTTTTATTTTGATACTAACATATTTACAACACATTTTTGGCACCCAATTCAAAAAAATCATAATCTTATCGATTCACAAACACTAGATAACAATGCTTGATCTTTGTAAAGTGAAAAAAAAAGTAGGAGAATCCTTTATTACATTTTTGCAAAGGTGGAGAAGGTTGTTTGCACGATATTCCCGTCCTATTCCTGAAAAGGAAAAGATGGATATCTTCATCAATAGCTTAGATCAAGAATTAAGCTACAAGCTCAATCTTCATTGTCCTCCTACCTTTGAAAATTAATTGAGAATGCAATCACCATTGAAGGGGCCTTGGTTAAAAGAGGAGTGATAAAACTTGATAATCCAAGTTCATCCAACCAAAACAACAACGATAAAACAAGGTTTTGGAATAGGAATAAAAATGTTTTCAATGATGGTATAATAGATGCAAATAATCTACAAACAAGATCATCTATCTTCAACCTATCAAGTGCTCCACGAACCAATCAACAAGGAAACACCAATCAACAAGGAAACAACAAACAACAAGGACAAAACTCCAATCAAGAAAGCATGACCAATCAAAATCGTGGTAATTTCAATAACAATCTTGGCAATACCCAAACATCAAATCTGTCCAGACCTCCATTTTTTTCAAATCGACGAAATTTTACCACTTTGGGTCAATCTCTTGAGTCTGCTCTCAAGGAGCTTCTTGATAATAAGGTTATCACCTTACCACCATAAAGAGATTATGAGCCATGAGTCAAACCACCATCATGGAATGACTTGTATTATTACAATTATCATCAATGTAAAGGTCATAGAATGAATAATTGTCAAGCTTTGCGAAATCTAGTACAAGATTTAATTGACAATGGCACTAGTACAATTGAAGGACATCATACTAATGACAATCATCAAGCATTCAAAGATCCTTTACCAAACTATCAAAAGGGGGAAACATCAGATACCAAAGCAAAAGGTATACATAATGTTGAACACAATATAATTCATCACATCTATGCAGATGATCAGTGAGTTAATGTTATTAAAATCAAGGGAAAACAAGAATATCAACAAGTTAATGTGACTACGAGAGGACAAGCAAAAGTTGTTTTAAAAGGAATTTCATCTAAGACAACTATTCCTCCTCCAAGTCAATATAATCTAGTTGATCAACTGAGAAAAACATCAGCTCAAATCTCCATTCCTGAACTTCTCAAAATATCTCCTATACACAAGAATATTTTAGAAGAAGCTCTTGTAAACACAACTATTGACACTGATCTGGATGTAAACAAATTTCAAGACATGGTGGGACATTTTTCTTCTCCCACTTGTCTTTCTTTTTCCGAAAAAGATGATGCCTCTATGACACATCCGCATAATTCATCGCTCTATCTTGAAGTCATGATCCATAAACACCAAATCAGACGTGTCTTAATAGATGGAGGAGCTGATTTAAACATTTGTACCTTAAAGCTAATACATGCCTTAGGAATATCAAAAAATTCCATTAATCCACGAAGGAAAATAACTATCAAGGCATATGATGATGAAGAAAGAGCTTCTAAAGGATTAATAATGTTACCTATCAGAGTGGGACCTGTTGTGAAGAATACATTTTGTCAGGTTCTAGATCGGGATCTTTCCTATAACATACTTTTGGGTCATCCATGGATTCATGATATGCAGGTAGTACCATCAACGTATCATCAATGCCTCAAGTTTCCATGTGATGGACAGGAAATAACTATACAAGCTGATTACAATAGCACCCAAACTTGTTCAAATCTTTGAGCAACTCAAGATGCCTTTGTGTCACATAATAGGGAGGCTCTTTCTATTTCTTCTTCCAATCTACAAGGTCAATTGCAAGAATTAACAAAGAATCTTGACACTAAGCTAAATTTTAAAGACAAAGGAGTAGGTGAATATTCGCTATCCCTTTCTACTTTACCTCCTTCTCCGAGGTCACATGGTCAGCCAACCCTATCAAATCAAAAGATTGCAACAGCTTCTACGTCCCAAGCTTCTGTGCGAATCACAAAGTTTGATGGACAATTCATTAAAGCCAACACCACTGAGGAAGAAGCTGAAGATAGGGACATCCTAGGTTGGCTATACAAAGATGAAGATGAATCTCTCTTGCACATTAAGCTACCTATAGAACAATATGGTAAGGGGTACGCTATCATGCAGAAAATGGGCTATGAAGGAAATGGTCCTATAGGAAAAAGAAGAGAAGGAATCATGGAACCAATTCAAACTATTTCAATACATCCAAATGATAAAATAGGATTGGGATATGGTAAGGATATAGAAGAGTCAATTTTACAGCAAGCACAACAAACTCATGAAAGTGAATCAATTTCAGATAAACACTATGAAGATGTCACTCTACAAAAATCTTATGGATCATTTTTCCAATTACAGAATGGTTCAGATACTGATTCTAATGAATATGAATGGGACACCATTTATAATGATGAATTTTGGAGAGACAAACAAGTTGATACCATACACAAATATGCACCCGTTCTCATACAAGGAGAAAGCTCAGGAATACAATCACTTGAATTTGATTCACAATACAATGATGACTCAACTGAGGACAATTTAGATTTTCACGAGATTGATGATCGACAAGAGAATACCATCATAGACCTTGTCTACCATGAAAATGACAACCACATCATGACTTTGACAGCTCAAGACCTTACCTAGCCTAATGATCCTATGCCTTTAGTTTATCCGAAACTTATTGATTGGGACAATGATGCACCTATCCATATCCCTACATTTCATGATGATGAAGACATTATAAATTTCCTTTGTTCTTCTAATGAGGAAAACAATTATTTTATCCAAGAATTTCATACTCATGATTTTGATAAGGAGGGTGTCAACTCTCTTAGCTGCAAAATAAATGAAATAAAAGATGGATCTATCGGTGAAAACCGAAAAATGGCAGTGGTAGATCACAACAAGAGAAAAATAAAGAGCGAATCTGACAGTGAAAACCTTTCTGAGGCATTGAAAGATGAGAAACTTGACACTCTTCCCAAGCATTATCATGAAAGATCTTCTATTTTGATCGAACCAACAGAATCAATCAACATAAGTACAGCAGAGCAGCCAAAAATCTTGCAACTTGCAGCATCATTAACAGTTGAAGAAGTACTGAAATTCATGGAGTTCTTGAAGGAGAATCAAATCAACTTCGCTTGGTCATATGCTGATATGCTAGGGTTAGATCCTAATCTAATAATGCATCATTTATCTATAAACGTAGGGGAAAAACCTGTGAAGCAAAAACTCAGAAAAATGCATCCACATGTTGCATTATTGGTCAAAGAAGAATTAAAGAAGCTTTTAGATGCTGGGTTCATTCGGACTATTGACTATGTAGAATGGATTTCCACTATTGTACCTATTTCAAAGCCAGATGGAAGGATTAGAATTTGTACAAATTTTAGAGATTTGAACAAAGCTTATCCCAAAGATGACTTTCCTTTGCCAAACATAGATATGATCGTTGATTTAACTGTTGGTCATGCAATGTATTCATTAATGGATAGATTTTTAGGATACAACCAGATAAAGATTGCACCAGAGGATCAAGATAAAACAGTGTTCACATGCCCTTGGGGTACCTATTGCTGGAACGTAATGCCATTTGGGTTAAAGAACTCCGGAGCTACTTATCAAAGAGCAATGACAACCATTTTTCATGACATGATGCACACATTCATGGAAGACTATGTGGATGACTTATTAGCCAAATCTCACACATGAGAAGGACATCTAGGAATCTTGTCAAAAATCTATATCAGAATGGAGAAGTTCAATGTTTGACTCAATCCAAAGAAATGTGTCTTCGGCATTACATCTGGAAAACTCCTAGGATACATTGTTTCAGAAAAGGGTATAGAGGTTGATCCAGAAAAAGTACAAGCTATAATGGACATGCCACCACCACAAAATATCAGTCAGCTTTGATCATTGCAAGGGCGACTACAATCCATCAAGCGGTTTATAGCTCAACTGGTAGACAAAAGCTTACCATTTACACATTTACTACAAAAAAATGTCCCATTCAAATGGGAAGAAAAATGTGAAGCAACATTCAATTAGATCAAGCAATATCTTATGAACCCACCAGTTTTAATTCCACCCATTCCAGGAAAGCCACTCCTACTCTATATTTCCGCAACAGAAGAATCCTTGGGAGCATTACTAGGACAAGAGGATTCTACAGGCAAAGAAAGGGCCATATACTATATCAGCAGAACTTTAACAAGTCATGAATTATACTACACTTTCATTGAAAAGGCTTGCCTTGCAGTAGTGTTTGCTTCTCAAAATTTGTGACACTATATGTTGGCTCATACAGTTAAGCTGATAACCAAAATTGATCCACTAAAATACCTTTTAAGCAGAGCTACTTTAATAGGAAGACTTGCAAAATGGGTAATGATCTTAAGTGAGTTTGACATTCACTATGTAGATCGAAAAGCTATTAAAGGACATGTCATCGCAGATCAGTTGGCTAAAGCAACTTTACAAGGAGAAAATCTGATGCACATTGAGTTTCCTGATGCAAACGTCTTCCCAGCAATAATTAAGAACTCATGGACATTATACTTTGATGGATCCTACACGCAACAAGGCTCGGGGGCAGGAATTCTTTTTGTCACACTTGAAGGACATACAATTCTAAAATCATATCGGTTGATGTTTCCTTTCAAAAATAACATAGTTGAATATGAGGCATTGCTCATAGGATTGAAAATAGCATTGGAATGGAAAATTATAGAGTTGCAAGTCTATGGTGATTCACAACTTACCATTAATCAAATCAATGATGATTATCAGACTAAAGATGATAAGTTGCTACCTTACAAGAACATGGTGGATGATTTTAAAAGGTATTTTGTGTCAATCAAATTTTCACAAATTCCAAGGATTGATAATAAAGCTGCAGACGCAATGGCTACAATTGCTTCCTTATTACAACTATCAGAAGATCAAATCAAGCATGAATTCTTGGTGGAACAATTGTTTTCTCCCGCCTATGATAATCCTGAGATCCAAGTCATATGTCATTTAACCGGTTCTGATTCACCCTTATATGGCAAGATTTATACCTATCTGAAAAATAATATCTTACCTCCGGATTTATCCCGAAACCAAAAAAGGAATTTCATACGCCAATCATCCCGTTATACCTTGATCATTGACATCCTTTACCGACGTGGTCTTGATGGTACGCTCCTTCGATGTCTTGAACATGACGAATCTGAAAAAGCCTTACAAGAGGTTCATGGTGGTATTTGTGGAACTCATTCAAGTGGTCTGACCTTAGCTAAGAAACTTGTTAGAATGGGATATTATTGGCCTACCATGGAGAAAGATTCTTTTAGTTTTGTCAAGAAGTGTTCAAAATGCCAAATCCATGGGAATCTTATTCATGCACCTGCACAGGAATTGCAACCTTTTACTTCAACATGGCCTTTTTCTTAGTGGGGGCTAGATCTTGTTGGAAAAATTCATCCTTCATCATCAAATGGGAATAAGTTCATCATCACGACTACAAAATATTTTACAAAATGGATCGAGGCTATTCCTTTGACAACTGTGACAGGTAAACAAATATCTTCATTTATCCTAAATTACATCATTTGTTGATATGGAATTCCTAATTCTATCATCACTGATAATGGAAGGCCTTTCAAGAATCAAGATGTTGATGAACTTTGTGAAAGATTTCACATCCAACACAGGTTCTCTACACCTTACTATCCACAAGGCAATGGTCAATCAGAAGCTTCCAACAAAATAATCTTGAAGATCTTAAAGAAGATGGTAAGTGACGCCGGTCATGATTGGCATGTCCAATTAAATCCAGCTTTGTGGGCATACAGAACCAGTATTCGCACACCCATAGGAGCTACCCCATATGCCTTGGTCTATGGAGCAGAAGCAATTTTACCACTAGAGGTTGAAATACCTTCTCTTAGGGTCTCACTCAAGGGATTGATAAATGATGAAGATTACAGAGTTTCTCATCTACAAGAGTTGGAACTGTTAGATGAAAGACGTCAACATGTAGCTGACCATTTGAAGGGTTATCAACAGGTTATGTCCCGTAGCTATAATCACAGAGTTAAACCACAGACATTTCAAGTAGGTGACTTAGTCTCGAGAGAAAATCCACATAATCAGCAAGACAGAGAAAAGAAAGGAAAATTTGAACCAAACTGGCTTGGTGCATTTGTCATCATTGCAGCATACGGTTCGGGGGCATATCAGTTGTCTACGTCAGAAGGGGACCTGTTTGAAGAGCCGATGAATAGCATTCATTTGAAAAAGTTCTATGTCTGAAATCATCAAAACTGAAAAAATCAAAAAAATTAGAAAAAGTCCTAAAAAAATCAAAAAAATCAGAAAAAGTCCTAAAAAAATCAAAAAAATAAAAAAAGTCCTGAAATAATTCATAAAAATCAAAAAGTCTTACAAAAGTGCAATAAAAACAAGTGGTGAAAACCTAGCAAACAGGCGTTATTTGTGATCAAAATGGGCTCCTCTATCTATTGGCTTATGTCTTGCATTCACTTTTGGCATCATCTATTCATATTTATCACCTGCACATATCTTTCATATCCATATCAAGCAACGACAATCCTTATGTTTCATCATGGCTTGGTGAAATTTGTACAAATCCATAATTTTTAGGTTGTGTTTACACTAGGGGCAGCAACATAGACTGAACAAGAGAGGACCAATGAGCTTTTCAAACATCACAAACAGACACAAGATGGTTTTCCAAAATGCAACATATATTGCCGCATCAAATCAACCATAACATGCTTATTCAATGCCAATTGAAATCAAAACAACAGGATCCAAACAAATGTTACATCAAAACAAAAACATCAATGTTGACAACCAACTTGGATGATCTTAATCTGAATAATGTTTGAAATATTTTAGGCAAGATTTGAATGGTTGTTTGATTTTCTATCATATCATTGGAGCAATTCAATGATGTACTGAACTAGAAAAGCAAGGAGTATGATTTTTATTTGTCTGTTGTTTGTGAGAGAATCATTAGTACTATGCAAATTGGTCGCGAGACATGCTCTACTATGTATCATTGATGACATTTCAGAATTTGCATGGGAAAAGGGTTAACTCTTGTCTGTTTATGCAAGCGATACTCAGGTCATCTCGGTTCAATTATACCTAGATGCTTGTATTATCTTGCTATATCAAAAATCATGAAAGCAATACTCAAGTCATCAGTGTTGCTAACATACCCTTTGATGCTTGTATTAACTTTCAACATTTCAATGCTCTATGATGATACAAAAAGCACAAATAAGCTCTCAGAATGGCAATATTGTACAAATACCCTACATGGTTTGTATAGATTGCATTCATGTTAGAATTTTCATTTTGTATTTATGAATTATTCAAAAAGCTGGCAAAGTATTAAATATTTCATGTCTTTCCAATAAAATGACTGAGTACATTTTGACATTCACAAAAACATCATTTCATACATTTTTCATATATATTTGCATCAAAAAATCAGAAAAACAAAGAATACATCATAATCAAAACATTTATAAGCATTCATAAATTGTATCATCCATCATATTCATACAATCATGCATCAATAGATTTCTCTCATCTCATAAATCATGCATACATCTACATCATAAGCATAAACATTGGGAAACCATCATATCATAAACATCATGCATATAGACAATCAAACCATTCATCATAAATCATCTCTGCATTTCATATATCTCAAAAATGAATGTCAAAATATACAAAGATGTCAACTATACATCATATAACATCATCAAAAATGAGATCATCTCAGGGTGTATACAAATGTCTCAACAAAATATCACTAAAACATCATGTACAATGCACTAGTCTTTTACAAATATTTACCATTTTTAGGTGTAAATATGTTAGTATCAAAATAAAACACATAAAACACACGAAATGAAAACATAAAAACATATTTAATCACTATTTCATCCATATTTAATTGTGATTTTTGGATGATCTTTACTAAATTAATGTTTTGAAAACACATCAAGCAAGTTGTAGATATGTTAGTATCAAAATAAAACACATAAAAACACACGAAATGAAACTTTAAACTAAAGAAACTAAAGAAACAAACAGAGCTTTCTTCAGAGCCATTCCATTTTTCTCTATCTCTAGGGATTTGTTTGAAGTTGTTGCTCTCAGATTGTGTAAGCAAGGCTTCTCTGAATGGCAACCTGTAGAACGAGTATGCAAAAAGAAAAGTACTTCTATCCTATATGCTGATGGAGTGAAATTGTGAAATGCTGATATGGATATGCACATGGGCTATAGATTATGCACAAGGGTTGTGGATTGTGGATGCTTCCAAAACTAAACTATGAAGATGATTGGCCATGATATGAAATGATTCTACAATCTATGAATGCTAAAAGACTGTGTTGTGGATGCTTGAAATTTATTTGACTATAATTTTCCTGTATGAAAGCTTTTGTCCATTTCAAAGACCCGGCAATCCTTTTTATAGCTTTTTACAGGCAAGAGCCTGGCTGGCAAAGATCAACGGCTGTGAGATTGTCTGGTAGAATTGAATGGTAGAAGATAGAGAGGTTGAGAGGAAGATGGAGAATGTTGGGAGGTTAAAGAGAAGAATGGAGCCTTGTCTTTAACCCACAGGAACAAGCTTGCATAGGAACAGAGAAATTATTTTTTCTATTTTAGCAGTTTGTTTCACGGTTGCTGAAGATAATGCAAATTAATTAATTAAATAAATAAATTTATTTAATTTTGTGTGAATTTTAAGGAAATTAAATAGTTTTGAAATATTTAATTTTAGGACTATAGAAGAGTCAATTAAATATTTAGAATATTTAATTGTACATAAACTTTTGAAGAATTTAATTAAATATGGAATTTAGAAGAATTAATTAAATATTGGGAATATTTAATTGTGAATGGACTTTAGAAGAAAAGAATACTTAATCTTTATTTGAATAAAATATTCAAGTCAAGATTAAATGATAATTAATATAAATAAATCGTAATGTTTATTTAATTAATTAAGAAATGGATAAGAAAAGTGATTAAATAAACTTATTTATTTAATCAAAAATGAAAGAATGAACAATATAAATATGTTTTAAACATATTTAATCTTGGTTTTGGAACAGGAATAAAAATGTTGTCAATGATGGTATAGTAGATGCAAATAATCTATGAACAAGATCATCTATCTTCAACCTATCAAGTGCTCCACGAACCAATCAACAAGGAAACACCAATCAACAAGGAAACAACAAACAACAAGGACAAAACTCCAATCAAGAAAGCATGACAAATCAAAATACCAATCAAAATCATGGTAATTTCAATGACAATCTTGGCAATACCCAAACATCAAATCCGTCCAGACCTCCATTTTTTTCAAATCGACAGAATAGAAAAATGTGTTGTAAATATGTTAGTATCAAAATAAAACACATAAAAACACACGAAATGAAACTTTAAACTAAAGAAACAAAAGAAACAAACAGAGCTTTCTTCAGAGCCGTTCCATTTTTCTCTATCTCCTGGGATTTGTTTGAAGTTGCTGCTCTCAGATTGTGTAAGCAAGGCTTCTCCTAATGGCAACCTGCAGAACGAGTATGCAAAAAGAAAAGTACTTCTATTCTATATGCTAATGGGGTGAAATTGTGAAATATTGATACGGATATGCACAAGGGCTATAGATTATGCACAGGGGCTGTGGATTGTGGATGCTTCTAAAACTAAACTATGGAGATGATTGGCCATGATATGAAATGATTCTACAATCTATGAATGCCAAAAGACTATGCTATAGATGCTTGAAAGTTATTTGACTATAATTTTCCTGTATGAAAGCTTTTGTCCATTTCAAAGACCCGACAGTCCTTTTTATAGCTTTTTGCAGGCAAGAGCCTGGCTGGCAAAGATCAACGGCTGTGAGATTGTCTGGTAGAATTGAATGGTAGAAGATAGAGAGGTTGAGAGGAATATGGAGAATGTTGGGAGGTTGGAGAGAAGAATGGAGCCTTGTCTTCAACCCACGGGAACAAGCTTGCACAAGAACAGAGAAATTAATTTTTCTGTTTTGGCAGTTTGTTTCACGGTTGTTGAAGATAATGCAAATTAATTAATTAAATAAATAAATTTATTTAATTTTGTGTGAATTTTAAGGAAATTAAATAGTTTTGAAATATTTAATTTTAGAACTATAGAAGACTCAATTAAATATTTGGAATATACTAACTTTCAAGCATCCATAGCATAGTCTTTTTCAAGTTAGTATATTAAATATTTACCATTTTTAGGTGTATACAATACCAAATCCTCTAATCATTCCAATGATATCGCAACACCAAGTGGCACCAATCCAAACATCTCAACCAATCCTCACATCATCTACAACACCTCAAACTTCCCAAAACATGGTCTCCCAAGGACCAAACACATCAATTATACCATCTACCACACAACCCCTTGTCATCACTCAACAAATACCTCAATGGCCACCCCAAAAATCTCTCATCACACCATCTCAAACCATCCCACAAAATCCCCCGCCTCCACCACCAAATCCAAATATGGGAAACCAATAGAGTATCACATTACAAGTAGTGTAGAAAGCTTACCAAAAGGCCTTGCAGAAATTTCAAACACAACAAGCTCAAGATAAAACTAAAGCATAACAAGCTCAAGCACAAGCACAAGAACAATCCTTTCTACAAGCTGCACAAGCTGCACAAGCCACACAAGCTGCATAAGTTGCACAACAAGCACAAGCTCAAGTGCAATTTCAAGCTCAAGCTCAAGCACAAGCTCAATACCAAGCACAACAAGCCCAAGCACAAGCCTTGTTAAAACAAAAATCCTATCAGTAAGCCTTGGAACAACACACACAACAAGCACTAATAGGTCAAAAACAACAAGCCCTATTTCCTCAACAACAAGCATTGTTGGCACAACAACAATTGCAGGCATACCAACAAGCATTGCTCACACAACAAAACTTATAGCAACCTCTCATGAACACACAATTAAATTCCTTGAACACAAACATACAAGTCACCCCAACATTCATCCAACAAATCATACTACCTTGAAATGTTCACATCCCACCACCGGATCCAGAAAATCACCTAACTAGGTCAAATTTCTCTCACAACAGGTATAGGAAATCCAATCTAGAAAGGTGAAAAGATCACACACACAAGGAAATTTGTGCTCCTATCCATTTGATAGAAACATTGCTATGGTTCCATTCCCACAAGGATTTGAGATACCAAAATTTGACAAATACCGTGCGAAGGGAAATCTGGAAGACCATATCAAAGAGTTCTACATACACTGTATGGAAGTGGCATATGATTATTCTTATCTTATGTAGCTTTTCCTTGAAGCTTTTTTGGTCCCTCCATGGAGTGGTTCTCTTGCTTACCTCCCGAAATAAAAAAGTTTTGAGAAATCATGGATTTATTCATTGAAAACTACTCTTCCAACCTAGACATGGAGGTAAGCCTAGAAGAACTATTTGGCCTCAAACAAGCCAAAGGAGATACATTCACAACCTTCCTGCAACGATGGAGATCTAGAGCTAGCAAGAGCAAATGGTTCATGCCCGAGGAACAAAAAATTGGGACCATTATCTCCAACCTTGAAGGGAGCTTGTGCTTCCACTTGAAATTTCAATGTATTACAACATACAACCAACTAATACCCAAAGATCTCAACATCGAAAGAGCCCTTATAGCACAAGGGGGCACACCTTTGTATCAAGAAAATCGACCATCAAAAAGTTACAATGACAAACCTTGCATGTGGGCCAAGAACAAGAATGTTACTGATGATGGTTTCATTGATGCCAAAGTTGTCATTAGTGCCCCAAGGCAGAATTCACAACCGAAAACATACCAACAATTGCAAATCAATACCTCAGGCACCCCACAAATCAACCCATCATCACAACAACAACCCAACAATCAAACTAACAACAACATAAATGCTCAAGGGGGCCTACCCCCAAAGAACAAATATCCCCTTTAAAAAAAACATACACCACTTGGGGAACCAATAAAATATGTCATGCAATAGCTGGTACAGGTGAATCTCATCAAACTCCTTGTTTACAAAAATTACCAAGAGCCTCAAGTTAAACCACCATGGTATAACAAGAAGCACCTTTGTGAATTTCACAAAATAAAGGGACAAATGACAGCTAGTTGTATGAGACTCAATAATCTGATCCAAGATCTCATTGATGATAATGTTATAAACATTGAACAACTAGTAGGGAATCAAAACCTTAAAATATACACAAATCTAATGTCAGATCACAATAAAGTAAACAACACTAGTAAAGGAAAAAGTTACCACAATGTGAACCATATTTATGACCATGTTGTTGCATCCTTGGATGAATGGGTAACAGTTGTCAATATCAAGGGACCTAGAGTTGAGTGTAGAGTCACCACATGTAGTAGCAGAATTTCCATCCCAAGACCTTCACCACCACCCAAGGCACCCATCGCCAATCTAAAGTCAATCCCTAATGGTTACAATGTCTTAGAACAACTGAAAAAGACCCCCACCCAAATCTCCATCATGGAGTTGCTCAAGATATCGCTTGCACATAAGGACATCCTAGAAAAGGAATTGGTTGCATCCTCTATCCCCACAAACCTTGATGCAAACTAGTTCCAAGCTATGGTCAGGAATATCACTAGACCACATCTCCTCATATTCTCTAAGCATGATCTCCCAACCCAATCATCTCATAATTGTGCACTCCATCTTGAAGTCTTAGTCCACAAGAACAAAGTCAAGTGATTCATGGTGAATGGAGGTGTGGATTTGAATATTTGTACTCTACAACTAATAAAGAATATGGGATTCTCAAAAGATTTCATCAAAAAAGGAAAAGGTATCACTATCAAGGCTTATGATGATCAACAATGGGTGTCTCAAGGCACCATTCAACTCCCTATCCAAGTAGGGCCAACAATCATGGAGAATACTTGCTAGGTTCTTAACCTTGAACTCCCATAAAATATCCTCCTAGGGTACCCATGGATCCATGGGATGCAAGCTGTCGCATCCACTTTCCACCAATGTGTTAAATTACCTCACCAGAATCAAGAAGTCACGATCCATGGTGATCCCAAACCCTTCTATTATTGCAAAAATCTAGAGGCCATGTATTATAAGATCCCCCAAGTCCCAAAAAATGATGGACCTGCATCTCCTTATGTAGACCCATCCACCTTAGCCTTCACCTTTGAGACAAAGACACCTTCAATTCAGAACATCCCAGATGTTAAGGTTGTAATCCAAGATAATGGGTGTGGGGACTGTAAAATGAAAAAGAGTGTCTTTATGATAGGAGAGTTACCTCAATCTCCTGGATCTCATGGGAGACCATAGCTAATCAACACAACATCCTAGACCTTCAAAGAAAAACTTACCACTTTTAGAAAATGGGGAGACACAAGCAAAGAAGTGGTATACGAAAAGGATGTATCAAGCCTATTGTATCAAGATGAAAGACCTGTACCTGAACTTCCCATGGACGATGATAACAAAGGACTACAGTTAATGTTTGGATGAGGCTACAACAAAAATGAGAAGCTTGGGAAAAATAGCAGCCTATTAGAACCTATCATTCTTGAGAAGCACCTAAAGAATCTTGTCCTTGGATGTAGCCCTACAAAGATAACCATTCTTGGAAAGCATGCCCTTGTTAAAGAAGTCAAAGCTCCTACTCAATTACCGCTATCCACTAGCCTACCCCTAAATAACTATACATTCAATATAACTGACCTATATGATGAGGATTCCTCTCTCTTTATGATAACTACCATTTCTTTTGAGTCAAATACCCAAGCCACTGAACTAAAATTCATTTACCCCCAACTCATCAATTGTGACCAAGGAGGACCACCAATCTTAGATACATTCAAAAACAATGAAGCTCTCTCAAAATTCATGGGACTAAGGGATACTCTACCTTATCGAGACCAAAAAGTAGGGTTTGATATTGAGCTGGACACACATGTGTACTATGGGGAAATGATTGAATCTCTTAGTAGCAAAATAGAAAATCTAAGAGTAATGTCTAGGTCTCTAAGTGAAAACCACATTGTGGCACTTTCTGACCCAAAAATAGTAAAAAGAAAGGATGTATTGGATGGTGAAAACCTCCTTGAGATGCCAAAGGATGAGGGATTCAATCTTCCCCTTAGTGCCATCCATCAAGAAAAATCAACAGTCCTAGCAAAAAACTACAACCCTATCAATTTGGGAACTGAAGAGACACCCCACATCACTTTCTATGCTAAGTCACTTTTGATTGAGGAAGAAGAAAACCTAGTGGAATTTTTAAATAATGGAAAGTGAATTTTTCATGGACCTATGTTGACATGCAAGGCCTAGATCCAGAGGTATTAGTCCATCACCTAGCCATCTATCTAGAGGAGAAACTAGTAAGACATAAATTGAGAAAGATGCATCCACAGATCACATTATTGGTCAGACTTGAGCTGTAGAAACTCCTTGATGTTGGCTTCATACAACTCATTGACTATCCCAAATGGGTTTCCAACCTTGTACCTACTTCTAAACCCACTAGGGGTATCTATATTTTCACCGACTTTAGGGACCTGAACAAAGCATGCCCTAAGGATGATTTTCATCTTCCTAACATTGACATGACTATAGATATAATGGTAGGGAACAAAATGTTATCATTGATGGATGGGCTTTCAGGATATAACCAGATCATGATTGCGAAGGATGAATAACACAAAACATCTTTCACTTGTCCATGGGGCACCTACTATTGGAACATGATGTCATTCGGGTTAAAGAATGTTGGAGCTACCTAACAAAGGGCGATGAATCTGATTTCACATGATATGATCAAAAAATCTATAGAGGATTATGTGGACAACATAAAATGTCAAGAACACATATCAACACTGGGCCCAATCTTTGATAGAATAGAAGAATATAAGGTACAACTCAACCCCAAGAAATGTGTCTTTGGCGTAAAATCAAGAAAGCTCCTAGGATATATTGTATCAATGAGGGGAATTGAGATAGACCATGTGAAATTCAAAGCAATCCTTGACATGGAAGCACCATGAACATTGAAGTAGTTAATGGGTTTGCATTGAAGGCTTCAATCCATTTGCAGATTCATAGCACAGTTAGCAGATAAAACCATCTCATATTCTCATCTACTCCACAAGGGGGTAGCATACAAATGGGATGAGAAGTGTGATTAAGAATTCAAACAAATCAAGGAATACTTGTTGACATCGCTAGTCCTCATGCCACCAATCTAGAACAAACCATTGATACTCTACATATCAGCAATGATGGCAGCACTTGGGGCTCTATTAGCTCAACATGATGAAACAAGGAAATAAAGAATTATTTACTATATCAGTAGAATATTGGTGGGATATGAGATAAACTACACGTTCGTTGAGAAGGCTTGCCTCACAGTAGTGTTTTCCTCACAAAATTTTAGGCAATACATGTTGGTTCATCAAATAAAGATCACTTCCAAGATAGACCCCCTCAAGTATCTACTTTCTAAAGAAACACTCATAGGATGAATGGATAAGTGGGTCATGATCCTAACAAAATATGACATTGAATATGTAGAATGAAAATCAATCAAGGGACAAATAATCGTAGATCAATTGGAAAAGACACCTATATATTCTAAGAACCTAGCACTAGAATCAAAATTTTTAGATGAGTCTATTTTCAATCTTAGCGCAATAGATCATTGGAAGGTATATTTCAATAGTTCATACACACAACATGGATTAGGAGCAGGAGTCCTCTTCATCACACCACAAGGGTATTGGATCCCAAAATCATACACGTTGTCTTTCTCATGCACCAACAACATTGTTGAGTACGAGGCTCTTGTAATAGGACTCTAGATTGTAGTACAATGGAAATTCATGGCACTCAAGGTTTATGGGAAGTCATAGCTAATTAGCAACTAGGTTAATGATGAATATCAAATGAAGGATGAAAAACTTACCCCATACAAGAAATTGATGGATCCCATCTCAAGGGGTTCTTCATCAACATAACATTTGAGCAAATACCAAGGGTAAACAATAGGGAATCTAATGTTATGCTACAATCAGTTCATTGTTAGATATCCCACGCAACATCCATAAACATGAATTCTTGGTAGAGAAACTTCTCATACCATCTTTCAAGGTACTAGATTCTAAGTTCATGTGTGAAATTGTTGGTCCTAGTGATCCTTGGTACCATGACATATTCACCTACCTAAAAATAGGAGTCCTCCCTATTGAAATCACCCCAAATCTCAAAAGAACCTTTATTAAGAATTCATCATGTTTCATCATCTTAGGAGACACCCTTTACCGTAGGAGTATCAAAGGAACCCTCTTGCAATGATTTAACCCTGAGGAATCTTTGAGTGCTTTAATAGAGGTACACGATGGCATTTTTGGTTCACATTCTAGTGGTATGACCTTGGCCAAGAAACTATTGAGGATGGGATAGTACTAGCCTATAGTGGAGAAAGTATCCCACAACTATATCCAAAAGTGTATGCAATGTCAACAACATGGAGACCTCATCCATGCACCAGCTCAGGAGTTTCAGCTGATTGTAACACCTTGGCCTTTCTCACAATGGGGGCTCAACCTCATTGGAAAAATCACACCCACCTCATCTAATGGACACAAGTTCATTATCATTGCCACAAAATACTTCACAAAGTGGGTAGAAGCCATCCCCATGACCTATATCACAAGGAATTAGATCTCAAAATTCATCCTAAACTATGTCATTTCCCATTACGGTGTCCCACAAGCCCTTATCTCAGATAATGGGACACCTTTCAAAAACCAATATGTTTGTGAGCTATGCCAAAAATTCAATATCCAACATCACTTCTCCACTCCATACTACCCCCATGGTAATGACTAGGTTGAGGCTTCTAATAAAACCATCGTCAAAATCCTCAAGAAATATTCAATGAAGCTGGTCCTAATTGGCACCTATAGTTGAATCCTTCCTTATGGGCCTACCAAAAAAGTATCTACATGCCTATAGGTGCAATACTCTTCTCCCTAGTCTATGGATTAGAAGCCATCCTTCGCATTGAGATCGAGCTCCCATCCCTGAGAATGTCACTATAGAATCTTATTACTGATGAGGAGTATTAGCTATCATAGTTGAACGAGCTAGAACTATTGGATGAGCAGCGCATGGATGCTTTGAATCACCTATAGGTCTATCAAAACTATCTTAAAAGGAGCTATAATAAGAAAAGCATGAATTATTCATTTCAAGTCGAAGAGCTTGTGTTGAAGGAAAATCATAAGAATGTACCGAATCCAGATAGCAAGGGAAAATTTGAACCCAACTAGTTGGGACCCTTTGTCGTCACTACAAGTTATAAATTAGAAGCATATCAATTGTCAACACAAGGAGGGGAGCCTCTGTAAGAGCCCATCAATAGCTCCCATCTCAAAAAAAAATATGCCTAAGCTTGGTAGGTATAAAACGTAAAATACAAAAAAAAAATTTAAAAATGTAAAATTTAAAATAATCAGAAATAGGATTAAAAACAAAAAAGAAAAAAATTGTCCTCTAGTGAAAACCACTTTGGTGGCGCTTTGGGAAAGTACCTTCATGAAAACCTCACAATCAGGTTCCTTGTGTAAATAAATTACTTTCCATCCACCATCGATTCTTTGGCTTGTTTCACATCACTTTCCATCGCATTCACTACATTCCATATTTGTATTCCATATCATTTGTGTCTACATCATTGCTTGATTATGTGTCGATATCATGTCCCATCCTAGAACTACTTGGCACATTCCTAAGTTCATTTTTTCCTACCTATATCGAGGTAGTCTATCGCATCACATTGGGGGCATGTTCTTATACCTGCATCAGATCAAATTCATGTATATCCTTGACATTTCAAAACATATCAAAAATTCGAAAATAGGTCAAAAATAGAAAAATTCAAAAACATAGTCACCATGTCAAACTATGAGGCGTCTACATGTATAACGTAGGCAAGGCTAATATTTGATAAGCCCTTGAGGCCCCTAGAATAGGTCGTGTAGTTGTCCATCATAATAAATTGACAATCCAACATTGTTCATATCTCATCAATAAACGGGTCTATGTCAGTCAAACTACGTGGTCTCTACATGTATAACGTAGGCAAGGCTAATATTTGATCAGCCCCTAAGGCCCTTAGGATAGGTCCTTAGGTTAGGTTCTTGGTCAAAATCTTAGAAAACATCAAAAACATTTAAAAATTTGAAAATCAAAACATTCGTAAAACATCTCAAAAATCCTAAAACATTAAAACATTTCAAAATACCAAAAACATTCAAAAAACCAAAAATCATCCATCCCATTTTTCATTCACTTGCAATAAACATCCACTCACAATAAATGATTGTCATCTCCAACCTTTGGCAAAAAATCCGAAACAAGTATAACAAATTTAAAAGTGAACTCAAATGTTAAGGTCTTAAGTCTAGGTCAAATAGATAAATAAGTTGGTCAACTCTTGGTATCAATAGCCTTCATCCAATTAATCCCAAAATCATCTGATAACATCATGTCCTAGGATATGTCTTTCCTACAATGGACATCAACATCAGACATCACCGTAGTTTAGTCTTGGCTAGAGGTATGAAGAACATTAGCTTGTTTGTTTACTTGATCTTTTATTTTGATTTATCTTATTGTGCTCATTCCAATGACCTCTTGATGATGTCTAATCAAAAAAATTTAGAGAGAAAGGAATGCAGAATTGATCATTATCTTTTGTCTGCTATGCTTGTGGGATATTCTTGTAATATAACCTTGGTTAGGCTAATTTTGTTTGGTGTTAGGGAGGGTGTTTTGGAAATCTTGTTGACTATTACATTGGGAGATTTTTCCTCTTTGTGTTTTGGTTCGAGATGTTCAAAATGTCTAAAGTACATGCTAATAAATTTTTATATGCCAGGTGTGAACAAGGATACTCCTATCTGATTGTCAAGTCAAATTCCATCTCACTAGATATAATTCCATCCTAGTTTTATATACCTTGATGCATCGTACCTATGTGTGTTATCAAACATAAGGAAACTAATGCTCTTCACATCCCCAATCCTTGGATAAGCAATATATCATCATCACTCATCATCATATCTAATAAAGTCTCAATGACTTGTAGACTTGTTGGACTTCTACATCGTCTTGAACTCAAGGGTTGATCTCTCTTTCTTCTATCTTCTCTATGTACTAACATGGTATCATGACATTCAAAACAAAAATCTTTTGCATCCACAAACTATCAACATACTGCATATCATACATATAATCATAATAGGAAACATCATTGCATTAATCATTTAAGGTGTTTAGCATAATAAAGCTTGGTTATTCTAAGCATCTCATAAACAACACATTTGCATTATCATCCATCACATAACCATATAGGAATTATCAAAATCATCACATATTTCATCATCATATTGCACATGAAAGACTAAAAAATAAATTAAAATATCATTACATTGCATCCATCATCCATCAGAGTATAATATAGATTTTCATCTATCACATAAAAGTACATTCATATTACAATATCACATCATGAAACATAAAACATCATAGAATAAACATTAAATGCATCAATCCATATCATATGCATTCATAACACATAAGGTACAATAAAATAGCATCACATCATAAATCGGATCGAAGTCATCTCATGTATATGTATATCAAAAAAGTTGAATGTCATGATACAATTGGAATTAGATATATAATGTCATCATTAGAATTTACAAGAGGCTAATCAAAACTCAGCCAATGAATGTATACACATTGAATATATTAGGTTGTACATCCAAAAAGTGTCTAAGGCACTATCTATGCCCTAAGCTCCCCTTGCTCTAGAGATCACTATGGTGGTTGTCTTGGCTCTGATGGTGAGATCCTAATGGTCTACCCAATGACCCTAGCAAGACCTGATTCAGAGCAACCTGGTTGATGTGGGAGAAGTCGGTCTCCCGTCACTCCTATGGGAAAGATTTGTAATATAATAATCTATAATACGATGCCTCCTACATCACTCGATTGTATGTCTCTATCAAGGCTGTCACTTGTCCATGCACCGGTTGCATTGCTGCCTCTAGCTATTGTCTTTGTATTGTCTCCTGGGCCAAGCTAAGATCAACATCTTATCTCTATTGGCGCTTCTATGTCACCTCCTGTCTCACCTAATCCCTCTCCTAGATCAAGGTCTGAATCTAGGCTTGTGCCTACTATACCTGCCTTGTTAGTGCTTGTACCTATGCCTACAATGCTACTATATATCCATCCCTAGGGTTGGGACCTGGTTGTGGCTGATGTGGTTATTGTGGTGCCCTCTATGCAACCAGCTGAACCAAAGGTGGTAATTTCCTTGCATGACCATCTTGTATATCCTACCCATCCTAGGGCTACTAGGGTGGCTGTTGTGGCACCTATCCTATCTAAGGTCCTCTAACCCGTCCTCTACCTGTTGTGGGCACAATAGGTAATGTTAATCTAATCAGAACATGAGCCTGCCAGTATGCATCATATGCCTATGTGGTGCCCACATCTGTGGAGCAATTGAAGTACACCCAAGGCTGTACCACCAACTACCTAAAGTCATCAATGGCCAATTGAGGCTAGATTCACTACCCCCAAGTTGTCTCTCATGACTTGCATTCAAAAATGGCTCTATATGCAAGGTTGCGTGCATCCTACACCTCCCTGAATTGACAAGCAACCTTGTCAATAAGGTATCTCTCTATCATATGGTGCTCGTGGCCCTGCATATATTTAGTCTAATGATAGTGAAACAAATAAGCATCATCATAATTTCATCTATGATAATGGAGCTAGGGTCTCCATCAGAAAACTGTCATCTCATCGATCACACGCCTCTAGTGCAGGATGCATGTAATACCTGTGTAGTGGAGGGTAGTCATCCCCCTGTATCTGTAGACCATTGGATCATCATGATCTATCTGTACATCTACAATAGTGGGCCTCAATACAGCTATGTGATCATTGTATCTCTGGAAATTTATGTTTGATCGGGTTAGAATTGCTAAATCTAAAAAATCCAAAGAGATAATGGAGAGCAAATGAGAAAACATAAAAATAAATGAAGCAAAGTTACCCAAATCTCCAATCTCCATGGCTGACCTCCATTACACCTTCTAGCTTGTTGCAAGTTGAAGAGTGCCCTCAGATTCTTCGAGCAACTTTGAGATTATGCCATGTCCTACACAAGTGTTGAAGGATTTTTCTATGCAAAATGACTCTAAATGACTAAGAGAAGCTCTAAGTATGTGTAAAAATGGATGAAAACAAGAAAGACAGAAAGTTCACATGAATGCTTGAGAGAGAGAAGAGGAAGAAGACCAAATGAATTCGAAATTACCATTTTATAAGAAAAGGCAATTTCGAATGGAGGAATGAGATTGAAGGTCGAATCGATGATCCAAAATTGATGCACCAAGAATATGCCATGCATGGAAAAAACTATGATGCCAATGGCTATGACGGACATGCAAGACATGCAGGCTATGACAAACATGCAGACTATGACATGAAATGATGATAGGGTATCTTTGACCAAGTGGAGGTGCATAAATAATTTATTTAAATTATTTATTCAAAATGGAGGAAAATGACAAGTGGCAAATAAAAAATTTATCCAAATTATTTATTTAGATAAAATGAAAAGAAGAGCATTTAATTAAATTTATCAATTTAATTAAACGGAATGATGAAAATTAGACCTTAAATAATTAATTTAGATTAATTATTTAATAGGGAAGGTGGCATGGGATAGTTAAATGATTTTAATAATTATTTAACTATGGAAGAATTAAAGGACCATGAATAGATAAATATTTGATGGTAATTGTTTAACTATAGATGAAAGATGACAAAATAATTAAATAAATAATAATTCATTTAACTATTGAAGAAGAGGGAGAAATTAGTGACGCAATTAGTTTGTTTAATCGGTCATGATAGAATAAAGATTAGAAAGTGAGTTAATTAAACAATTATTAAAAATTATTTAATTAATAGAGGAATATAATCAAACATAATTGAATAACTAAAATTATTCAATTATCGAAGGATGAGGATGAAGAAAAATGACGCTCAAAGGCTTAGGACATTTTTATGTGTCTACATTTTGCCCCTCTTTGTCATAATGCAACCTATCGCATTGTGACAAAGAAAAATAAGTCAAAGTCATGTCCCAGTACAAAATAAGATGAGGAAGAATGACAAGGAGGGTAGCGGTATGCCCCCTCGAGAGGACAGATGGGTTCCAAGAACACGGGTGTGCTCTCGAAATTGATGAGAAGACTAGAATATGAAGAGACAAAGAAATGTTAGTGCAAAAGATATGGATGATGATATGGATGCCATGCCTATATGATATTATCTTGAGAGAAGATGACAAGGCAGAAGGAGATGCATGTTAGTAAGACGAAAAAAAATTAAAAAATCCTTCAACACATTGTTGTAGGACTACTAATTGTTTCTCTTAATCATCATTGGGAAGATTATCGTGATGGCCAAAAAACACCATGATATGACGTAAATCAAGGTGTGCAAGGTCATACCATCACTTGACATAAATAGTCATAGACAAGGATGATCATGACTCATACTAAAAGGCGTATTTTCCCCAGTCTTTTTGTCATAATCAACTATAGACAGTGAAAACAAGCAAGACAAATCATGAAACTTCATTGCTCTTCTAAATCCTGTTGTTAGGACATCCTCGAGGAACTAGTAACATGAATGTCAAAAATACACAACAAACACTGTAAAATTAAATGCCAAGTGCCTGTGAAGTGTATGGATGTCAAAATGTCAAGTTTATCCAAAAATGTTGAATATCTTGCTGTCAAAGTGCCAGAGTTGAAAATGTAAAGATGCCAGATTAGTGTCAAGTTTAGGAAGGAAACATCCTAAATGATCTCGGGATGAAAGACTCAAAAAGGACACATTCTGAATGATGTCGATGCCGGAGTGATACCAAATTCGGGAAGGACACATCCCGAATGAGGTCGATGTCTAGATGTTGAATTGATGACAAGTTTAGGAAGGACACATCCTAGAAAATGTCAATGTCGAGATGTCGAATTGATGTCAAGTTTGGGAAGGACACATCCCAAATGATGCTGATGTCACAATATCAGATTTAGGAAGGACACATCCTGAATAATGTCGATGCCAAGTTAATGTCAAGATTCGGGAAGGACACATCCCAAACAAGGTCGATGTCAAGATATCGAATTCAGGAAGGACACATCTAGAATAATGTCGCTGCCAAAATGTCGAATTCAAGAAGGACACATCCTGAATAATGTCAATGTCAAGAGGAACATATCTTGAATGTTGTGAGAATCCTCAAAATGCCAGATGACTGTGATGATGCCTAAGAAGGACATATCCTAGGGAATGATTAAATGACGGGCTACCCTTCAGAAGGACACATTTGAAGAGTAAGCAAAATTTGACTGGTTTGACAAAGTTTGACTGATTTTGATATGCCAAGATGATTGTCATGTTCCGTTGACAGATTGTCGAAGTTCACTTGGGTAGATCATTTGTTCGAATTTAAAGACTATTTCATGTGTGTGAGAAAATTGTGCAATGAACCCTAATGGACTGACCTAGTGTGGCCATAGGGGCTCATCGACAGATGGCCTTCCTACGTCATTTAGAGACCTCGTAGTTTGACAATGACAAAGACTAATCAAGACTTGAATGGACGTGACTGTGTTGACTGACATGACTCCGTTTTTTGGAATTTTTGTGTTTTCTTTAGGACTTTTTTCAATTTTTAGGTCTTTTTTTAGGACATTTTTTGATTTTTAGGTCTTTTTTCAGGACATTTTTCAATTTTTAGGTCTTTTTTTAAGGACATTTTTCAATTTTTAGGTCTTTTTTAAAGACATTTTTTGATTTTTAGGTCTTTTTTAAGGACATTTTATGATTTTTAGGTCTTTTTCAGGACATTTTTTAATTTTTAGGTCTTTTTTAGGACATTTTTTGATTTGTAGGTCTTTTTCAGGACATTTTTCAATTTTTAGGTCTTTTTTTCAGGACATTTTCTGATTTTCAGGATCACGTGTGGTACCCACTACAACCTCATGATAAAATTTTGCCAAGAGTCAAGTTGAGAATGAGCCAAGAAAAATGGAATGTAAAGAAAAGACATGATTAGTATGGACAATTGACAGTATGCAAGACTTGATTTCAACCATTGTCAGCCATGGATGGAAATGTCATGATGTCAAGGTAAAGAGTTATGACAAATGTCAGAAAAGAGTATGTTTCTCAGGGACAATGGTAGATAGAGTGACAGTAGATGGCACAGCAATGACTGACTACACATGGTGCATGTTTTCTAGGTTTTCACCATGGTACCTATCCAAAGAACCTGTTTACCAGGTTTTCACTATTGGATGAATTATTTCTCTTTATTTTTGTCATTTTACTTTTTTTTTTATGTCACCAGGATGCCTGTTTGCCAGGTTTTCATCAAGGTGACAATTTTTTGCATTTTTCATTTTTTGGGTATTTTTACTAGTTTTTGGACAAGCTTTTTGATGCTATGCATAGAATTTATGCAAATGTAGACTATTCATTGGCTCTTTCAACTGTTCACCTTCAGGAGTAGTAAATTGATATGCTTCAGAACCAAATGATGCTATGATGACATAAGGGCCCAGCCAATTGGGCTCAAATTTTCCTGGCTTTTCTCTATCTGACTGATTCTTGGGATTCTGCATGAGAACTAGGTCGCCAATGTCAAACTTTTGAGTCATCACCTTTTTGTTATAACTTCTGCATATACGGTTTTGGTATGCTTGCAAATGATTCAATGCATTGTGTTTGCGTTCATCTAGAATTTCTTACTCATGTAGTCTTGATTGTTTGTATTCTTCATCAGTGGTAAGGCCTTTCATGGAGATTCGCAAAGATGGAATTTCAACCTCTATGGGCAAGATGGCTTTGACTCCAAAGACAAGGGTGAAAGGCATGGCACTGGTGGGGGTATGGATGCTCGTACGGTATGCCTCAACTTGACCATTTCTCTGTGGGTAATATGGCATGGAAAAGTGGTGGCCTATATGGAAACATTGACACAGTTCACAGACCTCCTGATTTTTGAAGGGATTCCCATTATCTGTGATGATGGAATGTGGAATGCCATATCGACAAATGATCTAATTGAGGATGAACTTGGAGATCTATTTGTCGGTAATGTAAGTGAGTGGAATGGCCTCGATCCACTTAGTAAAATACTCAGTGGCGGTGATAATGAATTTGTGTCCATTGGAGGATGTAGGGTGAATCTTGCCCATGAGATCAAGTCCCCATTGTGCAAAAGGCCAAGGAGAAGTGATCGGCCTCAACTCTTGTGTCAGAGCATGATTAAATCAATGTGAATCTAACATTGGTGACATGTTCTTACAAATTCCAATGCATCCTTTTCTAGTGTCGGCCAATAGTACCCAAGTCTTGTAATCTTTTTAGCTAAGGTCGAGCCACTCAAATGGGACCCACATATACCCTCATGCACTTCTCGTAAGGTCATTTTTTCTTCATTAGTGTCAAGACAATGGAGAAGGGTATTGTCAAAGCTACGGTGGTAAAGGGTGTCGTTGATGATGGTATAATGTTCAGCTTTGCAGATAAAGGACTTCCTTTGGTTATTAGAAAGGTTTTGAGGAAGGATCTATGAATGAAGGTAGTCGAAAGTGTCCTTATACTAGGGGGAACTGGAACCAACAAGCTCATAGACCATTTTGGATTCGAGGACATCATAAGTAGGAACCAATAACTGCTCAACCAAAAACTCAAATTGTGGGACATTGTTGGGAATATCAAGCAAAGATCTGATTGCTACCATAGCGTCAGCAGCCTTGTTCTGTGTTCTTGGAACCAATTCAAAGGATATCCTATGAAAATATGTCAGAAAACTATCATCCATCCGTTTATAAGGGATTAGCTTCTCATCTTTGGTTTCGTACTCATCATTGACTTGGTTGATAACTAACTAAGAATCATCGAGGACTTGTAAATTCCTGATTTTCCACTTGATAGCCATTCAAAGTCCTGTAATTAGTGCTTCATACTCTCCCATGTTATTAGTGCATGGAAATGCAATGTGGAATGACCTTGGGATGGAATCTCCTTGTGGAGTAATGAATAGTATTCCAGCTCCTGAGCCATGATTAGTGTGAGATCCATCGAAGTATAATTGCCAAGGCTGTTGGGGCTCCGCTTGAAATATAAACTCATCTAGAAATTCTATTATAAGAGGATGGCTATCTAGTATTGTTGCATCTACAAGCTGGTCTACTATTACCTGTCCCTTGATGGCTTTCCCCTCGACATATTTAATATCATATTCACTGAGGATTGTGACCCATTTTTCCAAACGTCCTGTCAATGTTGCTTGACTCAAGAGGTACTTCAAGGGATCGATCTTGGCTACCAAGTGTGTCTTATGATTTAACATGTAATGCCTTAATTTTTGGGCTACGAATACAACTTCCAAACAAGCACATTCAATGGGTGTGTAATTTATCTCATACCCCACCAGTGTTCGACTGATATAATATATAGCTCGTCCTTTTTCTTCATAGTCATTATGTGCTAGTAATGCCCCCAATGTTGAAGTAGTTGTAGAGATGTACAAAATTAATGGCTTTCCTTCGATGGGAGGCATGAGAACTGGAGGTGACAATAAGTATTGTTTGATCTGATTGAATGCTTCCTGACACTTATTTTTCCACACAAAGGGGATCCCTTTGCGTAGAAGATACTAAAATGGTTGACACCTATTCGTGAGTTAAGCGATGAACTGTCTGATAGATTGAAGCTTGCCTTGTAGCATTCTTAGGTCACTAATTCCCTTAGGACGAGGCATAGCCAATATAGCTCTAACTTTGGTGGGGTCAACTTCAATTCCTCTACGAGAGACTATGTACCCCAACAACTTTCCTGATGTTACACCAAAAACACACTTTTTCGGGTTTAACCAGACCTTATACTCTTCCAGCCTCCTGAAAACTTTGTCTAATACTGAAAGGTGGTCTTTTCTTGTCAATGACTCTGCTAGAAGGTCATCCACATAGTCCTCCATTAATGTGTGCAGCATGTCATGGAATATTGTTGTCATTGCCCTTTGATATGTAGCACCTGTATTTTTAAGACCAAACAACATTACAGTCCAACAGTATGTACCCCAAGGGCATGTGAAAGTAGTTTTGTGTTGGTCTTCAGGGGCAATACGAATCTGATTATAACCAGAAAAACCATCCATAAGGGACAACATCTCATATCCAGTTGTAAGCTCCACACTGATATCGATATTTGGCAGAGGGAAATCATCTTTAGGGCATGCTCTATTGAGATATCGGAAGTCTGTGCATATGCGAATTTGTCCAGTAGGCTTGGTGATAGGGACGAGGTTGGATATCCATTTAGCATAGTCAATTGACCTGATAAAACCTACATCCAATAACTTTCTAAGTTCGACTTTAACCAACAATGCAACTTGCGGGTGCATTTTTCTTAGCTTTTGTTTTACTGACTTGGTATCTGGCAATAATGGAAAGTGATGTAACACTAACTCAGGATCTAACCTTGGAATATCAGCATAAGACCATGCAAATTTTATCTTGCGTTTCGAGAAGAACTTTTGAGATTCTGGGTGTTTAGCTTTTGTCAATGATGCCGCAAAGAGAACCATTTTGGGGCCGTCCATAGTAGCTATATTAACTGGTATGGTGTCTTCTACGAGCATTGCTTATTTTTCTCTATCTACGGGGAGAAAGTCCAATCCCCCACCCTTAGGTGTCTCAGGGAGGTTTTCACCCTTGGGTACGTCCTTTATTTTTACTATTTTGTCATCAAAAGGTGCCTTTCGGTTTTCACCTAGAGATGTGCCATTTTTTGTTTTATTTTTATTTTTAATTTTGCGACTAGAGGATGGTGCAGTCTCCCTAAAATAAGTAGCACAATCCAATTCAATAGCAAATCCAGCTTTGTGATCCCCATTTGGAATGCCCTCACGTAGTCCTAGAAATTCTACTAAAGCCTCATCATTTTGAAAAGTGTCCATTACTGGTGGGCCTTGTTGGTTCCAGTCAATTAGGTCAGGGTAAACTAAGGATATTCCATCATCAGAATTTGCAAATTAAGGAGATGACACATAGAGCATGCAAATGGATGTCGAGACGTTAAAAATGAAGTTGTCATCATCTGGCTCTATGTCATATTCTATCTAGTATTCTCCTCTGCTTGTTTCATACTCACGAGCAAAGTAAGGGACAAAGGGAGTAGTATTAGAGTTAGGATCAATAGTGGCAAGTGATGGCTTAGGCGATTCCGAATGATGGTTGTCAGCTTGGGATGACTGGGCTAGTATGTCGGGGCTAGAAAGAATGGGAATAGAATATGATCTGGACTTGACATCATTTGGTGTTGTATCGATCTTAAACATTTTCCAGAATCATTCCTCAAATGTAGGCTCGCTTGGTTCAAGGAATAATTCGTCAAGGTAGCAATCACTTAAGGATAGTTGAGAGACAAATTACCATTCATGAGAGTCAGTTTCAGAGGAGGTTTCCTCAATTGTCTCAACACAGTTTGAAGCATACACTAACTCACATGGAAGCACATTGGTACTTGGATCGCGATTCTCATGGACCTAACCCTAACCCAAGATGTTTTGGTCTTTCTGAAACTGATAGTGGCTCACACCTTCCATTTTATCCTTGCCAAGACCACTTTTTCCATCATAACCTTTTTCTTTTATCATGATGTATCCTTTTCCATATATTTTTACTGGCAAGGTAGTTAAGCCTCATGGTTCTCTATAAATCTAGGATAGTATATCATCTATGTCCTCTTGACTCATTTCACCCCACTTTATGAAAACTGTATTTGGAGGAACCCTGAAAGTTTCTTTTGCTTGTATTCTAAAACAAGGTTTTCCATAGACCTGGGGAGACTTGGGAATCTTGGTTATGCAATAGGCTGTATTTAGCTTGTACTCTCCACATCCTTGATCCTAAATCTGGAACCTCAGGTTGACGCTTGGGGTGATACATGAAGTGGAAAGTGTTATGGAGATGATCATGGTGGTGGAAGAAGCAGAAGCGGATGTGGTCGATGAAGAGGCAAGAGACTTCACGAGTGCTAAGGGATCAATGAATTTGGAAGAAAAAGACGTCAGAGCTTCCCTATTGATAGGGACTTGACGTTCTGAGACACCCTGTAAGTTGGTGCAATATTGGAATGGATCAAGGTATTCGTATATAGTAATCTCAGTTCCTTCAAAAGAAAATTTCAAGCACTGGTGATATGTGGAGGGAATGGCTTTCAAAGCGTGGATCCAAGGTCGACTGAGTAAAATGTTGTATGGCAGGTCCAAATCCAAAACTTGACAAGTGGTGTCAACAATGACTAGCCCGATCCGAACTGGGAGTGTAATTACGCCTCGAGAGGAACGTTCTTCATCATCATATGCTTTGATAACAATGCTTCTTGTGGCATCTACACAAGCATCAAAAAAATCTAATGCCTTGACCAATTTTAAGGAACATATATTTAGTCTTGCTCTGCCATCTACTAAGATTCGTCTGACCTTATGTTTATGAACAAGGACTTCAATATGAAGGGCATCATTATGGTTGGATTTGGATGACAAATAGTCCTAGTCAGAAAAGGTTATATGGTGGGGTGTCATGAGATATCCTACCATGGCTTTGAATTGGTTGACATCAATATCTTGGGGAACGGAGGATTCTTGCAGTGTTTTGTCTAGGATGGCCTTATGGGCAGGTGAGATGCATAACAACTCAAGAATAGAGATTTGTGTAGGCATTTTTCCAAGCTAGTCAATAAGATTAAAGTTTCCTTTAGGTTGGGATTACTTGTTTTGTGGACACGATTGCGACTGTGAAGTGGATAGGCCAGCTATTTTTACCTTTGGTTGTCTAGGGGGAGGAGGGTTGGCTATGGTGATCTTTCCGCTACAAGTGGTGACATTGCATTCAAGGACCTTTCTAATGGTGACCGTGCAGAAATTTTCATTAGTTGTTCTAATGTGATGTATAATAGGTCCCCCAGAATAGTCATACCCAATACGAGCATGGTTGGCTTGAGTATTGTTATTAAGGTTTGACGTAGAAGGGTTTCATGAACCATGATCCTGCAGTGGGTTCTTGTGTATTATATGATCCACATTAGAAGAAAATTGTGACCTACCAACTTCAATGATATGCTTTTCAATAAGGTCTTGTACCAGATTTTTCAATTGTTTATAGGAAGATGTTTTGTGTCCTTTTATTTGGTGATAGTCACAAAATGCATTATCATCCCACCAAGATGGTTGAAACTTCCCAGGGTCGTATGGTTTGGGGTCCTGAAGTGTGATGACACCATTATGAATGCATTTCTTGAGGACTTCGTTAATAGGTTCACCCAAAGGGGTATATGTGCGACTTCTAGGGAATTGTCTTGGTTGTCTAGGCTGCCCTTGAATTTGATTGTTTTGATTGCCTTGTTTATTCTGATTTGTATGGATAGCATTAGTAGTATAGGTTTGTGTCATCATCTATGTGTTTTGCGGTTGTGTCCCTTTTAGAGTAATCATAGGACCCATAGTGTTGATAGCCTTAGCATCAACTACACCATAGTTGGTGACATGTTTGTTCTTAACCCAAAATTTGGTTTTGTTAGCAAAAGGAGGGTTTGCATTTGTGCTTTTAGGACCATAATTTAGTCTTCCTTTAGCTATGAGGGCTTGTTCAACTTGGACACCTCGTTCAACTAGGTCCACAAAAGTTGTGCAACAATGAACACGCAAGCCATTTTTTAGTGGGCCTAATAACATTTGTACGAACATGTCAACCTTTTCCTTTTCAGGTATGTCTATATGACAATGACTTGCTAGGCCCATCCATTTTTGAAAGAATGGTAAAATGGTTTCACCTGAATCTTCTTGTGTGAGCTAGCATAGATTGGTAATGGTGTCTGTGTCAATGTTGTATGTGTAATTTTTCACGAATTTTTTAGCAAGTTCTTTCCATGATTGAATTTTGGGTTGCAGTGTATCGAACCATTATAGGGCTGGTCCTGTAAGGCTTTTAGGAAACAGTCACATTGGATATGTGTGCTCATGAGCGATATCCACACAACTTGTTACAAACTCTCTGATGTGGTCAAGTGGATTTGTTTTACCCTTGTATTTTTTGAAGTTTGGAGCCACATAACCATGTGGAAATGGTGGCATGTACAACATTGTATCAAAAGGATATGGAAATAAGTCATATGGCATTTGCATCTTCTTGTCAAAGGTTTTCATATTCTCCATCTGTTTTTGAAGGTCATCCACTTTTGCTAGCAAGGTGTGTACAACGGGATCATTGGTTGCCTGAAAGTAAGGTATGTTTTGCTGATATTTCCAATTGTGATTGGGGATATGTTGTTGAGTATGAATCTGGGATGAGTATGTAGGAATATGTGACCCAGCCATGTGTGACTTTATTTGAGGTCCCTGACTTGTTTGATGTCCAAAGGTATGCATTTGTTGCGTCATTTGAGTTCCTTGTCCTTGTTGATAGAATTGTCCGTGTGGCATGGTAGTGTGTGGTCCTTGAAAGTGTCCATGTGATATATGTGTATTGTGCCCTTGTCCATGTGGGTTGTTCATTTGCAATGATGTGTTAATGTTGTGTTGAGGACCTTGGATGAAAACGCTTCATGAATTTCGTCCAAAGGGATTAAATAAGGTTCCACTATAAATATTTGATGAAGATGCCCCCATTGTAATAGATGAAGAACCAATCATAGGATTTGATGAGGTGGTTCCTATTGATGTAGATGCAAAGGTGGCTCCTATCATTTGTGAAGATGATGTGGATGTTGTCGGCATGGACTGTGAAAAGGTAGCTCCTATTGTTTGTAAAGATGTGGACATTGTAGGCATGGTCATAGTAGATGTTCCTCCAACAGATGTCATATTAGTTGAGCTTGAGGTGTTTTGATTTATGGTGCCACTAGATGTTGCATTAATAGTGGTATGGCAACTTGCATAGTAATGACAATGTTATTGATCAAGGTATTGTTCTTGTCATGTTGGGATGTTGTGTTTTGTGTCGTATTATTAGGAGAGACAGGTTGTATGGTATTAATGTCGAAGCCTCTTGGTAATCTTGTGCCTTGGTCTAAAATCATAGTAAGGTATTTTTCGGGATTGTTCAAGACCAATTCTTCTACAAACGAAGCGACTTTAGGATTTTGGGTTGTTGCCTCTAAGTTTTCAACATAGACTTGTCCATTTTGATCTCTTTGTATGAATTGTTCAAAAAGTGGATTTTGAAAGGAATTGGACATGTTCATGGAAGATTGTGCATTCAAATTTCCAAATGGGTCATCAAAGATCCAGTCATTGGGATTGGTGTTGTTGTTGGTGTTGTTGTCAAAGTCTTGTCCAAAGTCTGCCATTTGTCTTTTCTTTCTTTGAAGTTTTGTTTCCACCATCAAAGAGATTTCTCAAATGAAGATGATGACAATGCAAATATGACACTAGTCTATGCTTTTGTCTTTTTGTATGATAATGGATGACAATGTGTACCTAAGGAAATGTGTAATGCCGAAAAGCGAAAGTGACGATTATGAATAGGATGACAATGATAACAAGGTGCAAAATAAGGACTAAGATGATTATGTCAACTAAAGATGCAACTAATGCAAAGTCTAGGTTCAAAATAACAACTAGGATGAATAATGTTTTTGTATTTTTTTTTTTGGGGAATAAAGTATGCAAGGTATAAACTAGAATGCAATTGCGAGACAAGGATACCTAAACACTCTAAGCTTAGTCTTTGTTTTCGATTTTGGTTACCAAAGGACTTGTTGAAAATGACAAGGTGACAAAGTCAAAAGGACTAGTGAGTTTTCCTAGCTAGACTGCTGAGTTGGACAGCCTCACAAAAAGTGGCAATGATTGAAGATAGAAGTGAATGACGAAGTCCAAGATAACCTAGTTTCGAAAGCAATGATTTTGCAAATTGTGATGAGGTTCACCTAATCCAAAGCATGCAAAGATGATGATTATGAACCTAATGGATAAAAGTAAAATTTGAAAGATTAAGTCTATGATCAACAATGCAAACTAATAGATGAAAAATAATGATTTTGAGCAATTTGAAAGTTGGTTTCTGACATAGACCTCTTGGAAGAATTGTTTGACAGCAAGTTGACAATGTTTAGACTTAGATTCTAGTTTGCATCAGGGTTTTGTTTCCATTACGTGAATGCATCGTTTGAGGAAGCAAATGTGTCACAGTATGGTGGATGCGTTTCAGTTTAAGTGAATGCAGTTGTAATAGTTGCGCCACAGTTTGTTAAAATTGAGTTTTTCGGATCTATTGAGAGAAAATCTGATCTGTCAAAGGTTGAATATTTTGTCCAGAAGTGTAAATGTGGTGAACAATGTTTGAAAATCTAGCAAGCACTTGACAAGCACAATTTTTTGGTGTATGCAAACACACATGAGACAAGCACAATCCTAATAGGCCAATAGGCCAAGGGTTTGTATACTTGATATAGCCCACCGATATACCCTGGATTGGTGCTAAACACCTTTCCTTCTCAAGAGCGGATAGCTTAGAAGTTTGGTGGTACTGGCTCCCCTCCACGGCTCATTAACGTCATTCGAGCACACCAACTTTGGATTCTTGGGTAGTCACTTCCCAAGAACTGCTATCTCTACTCAAGGGGATCAGTAGTGAGTATCTTCGGGCATGATACTATACCCTGCACTATACCAAACAACGGCTGAAAATGGTTGGCCTCTAAAACAAAAGGTGTCTAGTAAGCGCATTCTATTCGTAGGGCATGATCCATGCGGCGAGAATCCCCTTTCGGATCCATCTCATCAGAACCATACGTGTGATTCTTGGGATTTCCCCAAGAATCCACTTTTATATACTGGTTGGAAGTCCCTCGGGTTCAGGGTGCTACTAGTCTGAGTCGTCCTGGGGTGAGTACTTTTTCCCACCAGAACAGGCCCAAGTTCTAGAGTCAGTAACTGTTCCTCTTACACCCAGGATTGCCTGAAAGCACAAGGGGAGAGGATACTTTGATTACTAAGTCTTGAGGGTGACAAAAAATAAGGTGGGTTTGGTTTTCTAATCACCTAGTTTTCACAAGGTGAGAGCATAATCACCTACCACCTTCAAGCACAGTCAGACATAATCAAACACGTGTTCATTTTAATGCACCAATGGAAGTGTTTTCTAAACTATAAATCGTAAACACATTGTTTGAGAAATGATTCTTTGACTAACGGAGCTGCAAAACCACAAATTAGTAGTTTCATAAATGTCTTGGACCAACGAGACAGCTACAAAAAACTAAGTTAGAGCAAGAGATTAAAAACCAAACTAAAACTTAAAAGTCAGTAAATAACTAAACTAGAAAATGAAGAGACTAAACTAAACTAAGAAAAATAAATTAAAGAAAACTAAAAACTAAGAGCTCAATTTTTTTGTTGCTCCAAAATAAGCAATTTTTGGGAGCCCCACTCCAAAGCCACATGCTACAAACAGAAGATTAGTAAACCAAAAAAAAAAACTTGAATGAAAACAACAAACTAAAATAGTGATAACTTTCTCAAAACAAAACAAAATTTTAAACCGTAGATATCTACGGAAAGCGAAGACATAGAGCTTTAAAACCCAGAAAAAGTTTTTCAAAATCCTACAAGACAAAAGTGCTATAAACAAAAGAAAATTCGGATCTTAATAGCTAAATCTTAAAAAGCTATGATCACTAAAACGGCCATAACTTTCTCAAATCTTAAAAAAAAATTAAACCATTTGAAGTTCTGGAAAGCTAAGAACGAGGCTTACAAAACTTAGATAATCATTTTAAAATATTTTATGCACCCATTTTTTTGTGCTCAAAATAATATGATGGGATTTTGTATGAATTATTGGCTGTAACCTGCAAAACAGCAAAAAGAAACAAGAAAACAAACCAATTTCTCTACAAGAAAACAATCATTGGGTTCACCAAATGTATCTCTAGAAATTTATGTTTGATTAGGTTAGAATTGCTAAATCTAAAAAAATCAAAGAGATAATGGAGAGCAAAGGAGAAAACATGAAAATAAATGAAGCAAAGTTACCCAAATCTCCAATCTCCATGGCTGACCTCCATTACACCTTCTAGCTTGCTGCAAGTTGAAGAGTGCCCTCAGATTCTTCGAGCAACTTTAAGATTATGCCATGTTCTACACAAGTGTTGAAGGATTCTTCTATGCAAAATGACTCTAAATGACTAAGAGAAGCTCTAATTATGTGTAAAAATGGATGAAAACAAGAACGCCAAAAAGTTCACATGAATGCTTGAGAGAGAGAAGAGGAAGAAGACCAAATGAATTTGAAATTGCCATTTTATAAGAAAAGACAATTTCGAATGGATGGATGAGATTGAAGGTTGAATCGACGGTCCATAATTGATGCACCAAGAATATGCCATGCATGGAAAAAACTATGACGCCAACGGCTATGACGGACATGCAAGACATGCAGATTATGATATGAAATAATGATAGGGTATCTTTGACCAAGTGGAGGTGCATAAATAATTTATTTTAAATAATTTATCCAAATTATTTATGTAGATAAAATGAAAAGAAGAGCATTTAATTAAATTTATCAATTTGATTAAATGGAGAGATGAAAATTAGACCTTAAATAATTAATTTATATTAATTATTTAATAGGGAAGGTGGCATGGGATAGTTAAATGATTTTAATAATTATTTAACTATGGAAGAATTAAAGGACCATGAATAGCTAAATATTTGATGGTAATTATTTAACTATAGATGAAAGATGACAAAATAATTAAATAAATAATAATTCATTTAACTATTGAAGAAGAGGGAGAAATTAGTGACGCAATTAGTTTGTTTAATCGGTCAGGATAGAATAAAGATTAGAAAGTGAATTAATTAAATAATTATTAAAAATTATTTATTAATAGAGGAATATAATGAAACATAATTGAATAACTAAAATTATTCAATTATCGAAGGACGAGGATGAAGAAAAATGACACTTGAAGGCTTAGGACATTTTTATGTGTCTACACTCATAGGCCCAGACATGGAGAAGTGTCACTCCTGCCCCAATGTTGCAGGCCCCGCTATACACAACCTAGTGCATATCATGATATAACGAAGCTAGGAAAATTGACCCCTAGGTGCAGACAGTCATCTCCTCCATCATCCTCAACTAGACAACGCCCCATCCAACACTACAACCTTTGGCTCACCTATCAGGAATGAGGACTCCTAAGATCAATGCACCGACAAATAGGGTCAAATCTGGGGCAATCCCCTTATATTGAGTAAGGTCGATCTACCCACTATCCACCTCATACTAATCAACTCCAAACAAATGGAATATGGCATCACCATCAACCTTGACATCATATATAATGTGCTCGCCATGTATGGGGATCCACAGGATCTGCCATACGTCGTCCAAGGTCACCGTGGCCTCTCTAGTCGATAGATGGAATGACGAAGACTCACTCCTCCATCTCTCCACTAGTGTTATCATCATTGCTAAGTGCGTACTAACCTCAAGCATATGTGCCATGTGTCTGAATCCAATTGAACCCTAGAAAAGTAGTGCCTCATTTGATAAATTCCTTGCTTAGCACAGTATTGGACCTTTGTGATCCTTTGAGTTGAGCACTTGAAGGACCTCCTGCATCCAAAATTCCCACAATGTCAAATTTAATCAACTTGATACATTTTTGAAATTTAAACCTAAAAAAGAAAAGGTGAGCTGACATTTGCAAAGGTGATGCTCTATGTTTTCACAAAAAGTGATGCTATAAACAAAGGCGACGCCATATTGCAAAGGCGAATTGATATTTCTAGGTGACCTTGGACTCTTTTGGGCTCACACGATGCTATCATGCACAAGTGGGTTGGTATTTTCTACACAACTCTAAGACCTTCTAGCACCGTGCGACACTATTCTGCAAAGGCGAGTTGACATCGACAAAAGTGATGCCAACCATAACATTTGTGATGTCCTAGAGAGCCACTTTTGGCCGACCTAATTAGAACCTAATAAATGCACCTAAAACGTGAAAAAATGAGAAAAGTTTCAAAAGGTGTGTCGGGGGTCCTGCATCCTAAGGCCTTTGAAACTCTCAAACCCACTCCATCTTATGTCTAGGAAGCATACGAGATGCCATTCTATCAGCACCTCAGAGCAAAATCTCAAAAAATCTAGAAGGTTGAGTGTGCAAATGATTTGAAAATGGCCCCTTCAACCCTATTTATGCTATTTTTTAGGGTTCTTGAGCCCATTAATCCATTTTTTGTCAAATCAAGCCTGTTTTGACTCGTTTTCATCACTGTAAGCCTATTTTTGCATTTCGTGGGCTAATTTTTATGCCTGAATCCTTGTTGAACCTTTTTTGTGAGCTCACCCCAAATTTTGCAATTTTTGCCTGATCTCTCGAGGGGGCAGTGTAGCAGCATAATTTTTTCCATTGGGACAGTAGTGGGCCATCTGAAAAGATTAGAGATTTTTTGAATTTTGATATCGACAGTGTTATTCTTTGACTAATGCAACAAGTACCTTACTTCAAAGAGGGGAAAAATATAGACACTTAAAAAATCCTAATCGTACTATGCATTTGATTTTGATTAACTAACACTATTTCTTCCTAAATCATCTGAAACTAACCAATTAATTAAATAATCAACATTATTTAGTTAAAATCAGTAATTTCTACTATTAATCAAATTATTAAATTTATTAGATTAATTTACCCTTCTTCTAAATAATGTTCATCATATTTAATTAAATCAAGTCATTTAAATTTTTTAGCATTTTTGGGGGTATTTTTAGGGATTTTGAGCCCATTAATCCATTTTTTACCGAACGAAGCCCATTTTGACTCATTTTCATCGCTATAAGCCTATTTTCGCATCTCGTGGGCTAATTTTTGTGCCTAAATCCTTGTTGAACCTTTTGTGCAAGCTCAACCCAAATTTTGTATTTTTTGCCCAATCTCTCAAGGGGGCAGTGTAGCAACATAATTTCTTCTACTGGGGAAGCAGTGGGGCATTCAAAAAAATCATAATTTTTTTGAATTTTGATATCAACAATGTTATTCTTTGAACCAATGCAATAGGTACCTCACTTCAAAGAAGGGAAAAATGTAAACACTTAAGTCCTGATTGATACTATGTATTTGATTCTGACTAACTAACACCATTTCTTCCTAAATCACCTTGAACTAACCAGTTAATTAAATAATCAACATTTAGTTAAAATCAACAATTTCTACTATTAATCAAATAATTAAATTTATTAGATTAATTCACCCTTCTAACTAATTTTCATCATATTTAATTAAATCTTCCTAAGTCCTCTCATTTGATTAAATAAATCAAATCAAATGCCACAATCCCCTAATGCATTCAAATTAATTAATCTTAAATCACTTTCTAATCAACATTAAAAAATCTTTGAACTTTTAACTCAAGAGTTAAATCAATCCATGGTCAACTAACCAAGTTCCACATGAAATTCATTTCTTTTAATTATCTAATTCCTATATTTATCCTCACAATGATATATTCTAAGGAATATTCCTCCCAACCACCTCCTCATTCAATTTCCCTCCAAAGGTTTTAAAAATCTCTTACATCCTCAATAACTTATATTACATCCTCATTTACTCCTCTTACATCCTTTCAAATCTTCAACCACATTCAATAAATTCCTTACAACCTTTCAAATCCTCAACCATTTTCATTTATTTCTCTTATATCCTCCTTTACTCAACACATTCCCCAAAATGTGCTCCACCCTCACCCAATAGAATTGTGACAAGTGTCACATTCATATTGGCTCCCTTGTTATCCCACATTCACCAATTTCTCTCATTTCTCAACCCTTGAGTTCTATAAATAGAGGCCTTCTTTTCCCAATATGGAGGCACAACTTCAAGAATTTTTACTATAGGAATTTCAACTCATAGCATTTCATCATTTTTGTCATTTTAGCTAAGTTTTATCATCACTTGGAGTCAACTCATGCACGTTGGATCATCAACATCATCAAATCTTATCAAAAGGATTGGGAAAAGGATTCTTTCCACATCAAAGGAGCACCACTCCCCCTATGGGATGAAGGTTTAGCTATTTCAATTTGATTTCATGCTATCTTTGGTTGTTATGCTCTCATTTTTATGTCTTCTTCTTGATTTAGCTAAGAATTTAATAGGGAATGCTATATTTGGGTTTCTAACATGATTAACTAGTGTTTGTTGATCTTGTGTTAGCTTATTGCAAGTTTGGTGTTCACATCAAATAACACAAGTCGACATGTGAATATACATTTGAAATCATTGAAATACCACCAAAAATATAAGTTAAATTAGGGTCCTTGGTCTAATTGAGGACCCATTCTCCCTTGGGAAAATGGGTCCTAGGTCACTTACCTAGGACATGCATTCTCTAATGATAAGTGTTTTGTCATGGCATTAATAAATGTCGGGTTTTCCTCTTTGAAAATTGTAATTAATTAGGCTTGGATTTGAACTAAAGGGGCCAATTAAGGAAAATTAATCTCAATTAATTAATAAATTCTAATATAATTGTGAAAGTGTAAAGATACACTTTACAATACCATAAATAAGGCACAATTAAGTCCATTTTAATTAATAGGGCCCTAAACTTAATGTGAATATGTAAAACAAATATTACAACACTAAAAATTAAGACAATTTAGTTCTTTTAATTATTAATATTTCCCAAAGTAAGTGTGAAAAAGGGATAATTTTTCGTACACTACAAGAATATGTAACACCTACCACTTTGGACCATTTCATGGATTAAAAGTTTAACTCAAAGTATTTGAAAATTACCTCTCAATAAAGAAAAAGAGGATTATCTTTTTTGTAATGAATTTGGGAAGTGCAAACTCAAATTGAATTTTCTTGATAGTCCTAATGAAGAACACATGAATAAATTCCTCTTTGTGTTCATAGAGCATAGACACAAATAAAGGACCAAGGTTGAACATGACTAGATTAGAATTAAATATTTACACTAGTGTTACTTTCTCCTTCCTCAAGTGTTCACCTAATCATCTATTTATTCTCTTGATATAATAATGCACTACAAGGTTTAAGATTTAAATTGTCTCATTTTAAGGGGACAATTTAGGAAAATATCTAACTTATAAATTTGAGATTGTAATTATGTCCACTTATTTTAGAAAAGTAATGTAAAACCCAAAATTATCACTAAAAATTTAATGCTTAGAGATGTTTATTAATTAGGGGCCCTTAGATCCTTAGAATCTAGGTTGACTTGTCAAATGTGAAAATGTAAAACTACCCCTATAAAAGAAGGTGTGCCACACATTATAAAGGTTTGGGAGTCTTTATGAGGAAATGATAATGATTTTCTTAATACATATTTATCTTTCTAAGAGTTATAATGTACACATTATTTGACAGTCAATAAAAAATATTCAACATTATTTTGATCATTCATTGCAATAAGTGATGATGTATTTTGTTTTTTTCTTTTATAAATTTTAAATTATTTCTTGAAGTTTTATAGAAGTCCTAAAAATCATGTCATTATGGTGGAATTGTGTAGTGTATAACATCTACATGTGTAATACACTGGTCTTATGTATTTATTTCTAATTCTAAGAAAATACTTTGAATATTGCATTTATAATGTCAATGGTAGGGTATAAAATTATCACAAAACTATAGGTTAATTTAATTTATTGAATTCTTTAAAGTGAAGAATTGAAAACCAAGTGCATTGTTGAATATTTTATTTTCATTTTGTTGGTTAATTTTAACGAACCAATCAAGCCTTAGAAAGTACCTATGATTTTTCCAAACCCAATTCTCAAATACTTTCTAGACGAGTGGCCAACAAATGAGACAAAGCATTTATTACTTTATCTCCTACACTTCAGGTTCTACAAAAACCAGGAGGGTATTCCCACAATGTCAAATATATAACCTATTTCAACAATTTGCACATACATTGTAAATCAAGGCAGACAAATTCTCATTAATAGCAAATAAAAGGAAATCACTCACAAAGATGGAAATTCTTTGAGTTAATTATACATCTTAAGCTAAGAATGTAAAACAACAACAAACAATAGGTGGGTCAATGATTATTTTAAAGATTTCTCTCAAGTTGGGTGACTGAAATCACAAGAAAGGTTTGATGGGTTAAAGATTAGTGCCATTATCTATGGGCTAGGAGTCTGTGCAAATTGAAACATAAGGCGTGTTTAATTCTGAGCAATTATGATCTAGTGATATTACCTTGTAATTTACAAATCAATGACTGGGCACTAAAGAATACTTATCAAATCCAAATGACTTCATAGATGAACCCATGATGTAATCCAACCATTTTAACTCATTCCATGAACAAGAGTAAAAACTAGATCACATATCAAAGTATAACACTATGACAATTAATGAGATGATTGTTGATCAGTATTTTCATTAATGATTCTAATACAAAACTAGAATGGAGAGACTATAGACTCAGAAAATCTCCATTATCATTAAAATATACTCAGAAACCATACATTTAACTAAATTTATTGTCTAGAGTCAAAGCATTAGATAAAGACTCAACATATCTACTTTGTGTTCTATATCTCTCTTTGTAGCTCCAAAATTTCAACAAAAGATCTGCACAAATGGCCCTGAATTCCCTTTTATAGAATAAGGGAGAAAAAAAAACCACATGCCAAATGTACACATGTCATACTTCAATTGGACCGCTCAAAGGTATATTCCTAAATTCAGTTATATTTGTAATAAAAAATACACCTAAGACAAAGAATATTTACATTTGCAGTAAAGAGCAACCTTTCCTTTTCAAAAGCACATGTCAAAGGAACACATCCAATTGATCAAGAAAAATGACAAAATGATGTAGACCATAAGTAAGTCAACATCTCAATCAGCATTCCACATCATCAACAGTTGATACTTCTCTTTGAAACATATGTTTTAACATTGTAACCTCTGAGGCCAGACCTAGACAATACGTGACCCAGTATATGTTTCACAAGCCAAACCTACCAACATATAGCCTTCCCCATTCTTCATAATCTTCCTCAGATGGCCAATCAAAATCCATAATTTTTCCCATGGTTTTCCTCGAAGGGGAGTACTTAGTAACCAACGCATTGGACTCCCTATCAAAATCCTATAGAAAGCTGATAAGAAATGTTAACCTCCCTAGAATGTTATTGAAGACATCAATATTAACCTCTTTGCAAATGTTATCCACCTGGGAATCAATAACTTCATCCAGTTCCCTCTTCTACACCTGCAATGATTTCACTTCATAATTGGTCACCTCAATATCTAGTAGTGTTGCCAAATTAGTGTGGTTATATTGAGCTATCAATTATATTATCTTTTGCTCCAATGTGGCTACATATCCCTGAAACTTCAGCTCGCTTAATTCACACACAAAATCATAAACTGGAAGTGCTAGAGGGTACTTATCTTCATGTTGGCTAGCTCCCACTAATATCAAATTCAATCTATCAACTCTTGGGACCTATTTATTCAAATTTGGTATGGCCAACACCTTATCTCTTTGGGATAATCTCATTACATGCACCATCAAAGCATAGTTGTCATGCACACTATTGAGTCTATCCTGAATCTTCTCATTTAGATACTTTAAGGCAGTGTGAAAAACTTTTGATATGTTCTCATACATTGAGTCTTGAGCTTTCTCTAGCATTTTCTTATGTCTCAATTTGTAGAAGCAATTGATCTTTGTCAGGTGAGCTAGAGCTTGGCCTACTTATTTCTTCCTCTGTAATTGATTCTTGTCCCTGACTATATGGTACTATTGCTAAAGCCTGGCTATGAAATGAATGTTGCACAGATGTCATTGGAGAAGCCGAAGGTGGATGGCTTGAGCTAGGCTAACCTTGTTCTCTTTGTATTTATTCTCTTTATTTATAGAATGCCAATCCAATTTCTAATGTAGCCACTTTCTGTTGGTTGTTGTCACATTCATCTAGGATTTCTCTGTATTTAACTCTAAGATTATCTCTTTCCAAGGTGAGGCCCTCCATAGTTGACTAGGTAAACCTAGCAGCATTAACAACCATATCTGTAGCTTCCAAAGCTGGGGTATCAACAACTCTTTTTACAAGCAGTTGTCCACTAAGTTTTGATGGCTCTGTTAGGGCTAGTTTCCTAGATGCTGAAGATAGTGACCATATGGCTAGTGCATTCCAATCCTCGCTAAAGGCTGAACCTCAAAGTTCCATTTCTAGATCTTTGTTTGTTTGTACAAGAGGTCTCTCATCCCTTCTTATAGCATCCAAAACAATAGCATCAGAAATGTTCCATTCTGGCAACAACAACACACCACTCTTCTTTACAAGCTCTCTACCCTCTTGAAACTAATCTTTTTAAACTCATTTCTCATAATGCTTCTTACATTTTCCTAAATAACATTTTCAGACAATTTAGGGTGCAAGCTTCTTTCCATGGAAACTTTCTTTGCATAAGCTGTAGTCTTGGATTTCCACAAGAAATCCTAGAATGTTGAGGTTTCAATGAAGCAATCATCTTCCATAAACTCTTTGTTGGCCTCTACCCTCAAGTCATCTGCAGTATTCAATCAACAAATTTCAAGCATCCCTAATTTGAGGATGCTCTGTCCTAAACTTGAAGCAATTTCTCCATCATGAGGAGGCATTCCAATCTGCATTTCCTAAGGGGTGACATAGATGTCATCTTAATCTGTGTCAAAATAATCAACTACTCCTCTTGATTCAGTTCTTTTCTTCTTTCAAGGTGGTTTCTCAGGAGGGGTAGAACTTCCAAGAGGTGCATCAAGATCAATTACAGGAAAAGAGGCCTATGCAGGAGGAGTTGGTACTACATTCTTAGGAGAGTCTTCTTTTGGCTCTTCAGAGGTGACAGGGGCTATTGAGCTCCTTTCCTCACTTGCTACTTTCTTCCTCCTAGGATAAATCCTCAACTATTTGGGTGGTTGATATGAAGGTCTTTCTTCTAATGTCATTTCAGCACTTTCTTCAACCACCACTGCCTTTCCTTTATCTGGAACCTCCCACTGTTCTCCCAAAACACCAACAACATTCTCAAAGTTGTCCATAACATGCATAACTTTATTGAAATCACCTTGTATATTTGGGAGAGGGTCATATTTGGGATTATTCTTCTTCTTAGCTTCTACCATCTTTCTATAAGCTAGGTATTTGGCTTTTCTTTCATCTTGTTCCTCAAAATTAAAAACATTCCTAATAACATCCTTAGGGTAATCAAAGCATGTATAAAGGTACCCATTTTCTTATCTATTTTGAGTTTACCAATGAAGCCTTCAGGATCATGATTCCTCAAGCTCATAGCCATCAGTTTATAAGGAGCTAGCAAGTATTCTAATTCATTCACTACCCCTTTTGTCACAATGTAATCTACAAATATTGTCTACTCTAAGAAGAACAAACCATTCCTTCTTGATTCAGGTAAATGTGCTTCTTGTGAAGCACCTAACTACCTCATGATCTCAAGAAACCCTATTCTCAAAGGAACATTTGCAGGAAAAACATATGGGCCCAAACCACTACCATATATCCTGAAAATTGTCTTATTAGGATACTAAATTAAATCTCCCCAATTATGGCTCAAATTCAAATCTGGCCTCAGCTCCCTAGGTCTCAAGAATTCATGGATTTCTCTAGGGATTTTAGGTGGTTGATATACCAAGGCCCTCTTTATCTTTGATGCAAAATAATTTCTAAACATTACAAAGTTGTACCTCTTGTCATCTTTATCCAAGATTTGGGTCTAACACTAAATAGGCAAGTCAACATCATCCTTCTTCCTTTCCAAGGTAATCTCCTTTTAAAAGGCTCTTTGTCATTTATATAAGAACATATGCATTAACAATGAGTACCACAAGAACTTCACCTATTTTTTTCCTTCTTTCAATTCAACTAAGCCTTTATGAATATGCTCAGCTAGATAAGTCCCATAGTCATAAACAATACTATACAGTGGGTGTTGCAGATGTGTGGCCAAATAGCTATAATCCTTCTGCAATTTGTTTGGTAGATTGACACCAACAATTTGGTACAGAGAGTATACATTCTTTCTGAAATAACTAGAAAAATATCTCATTTGGAAAGGTTCAAGCTCTCTATCATCAATCCTAACCTTCCTCCTTTGTTTCCCAGTTCCAGTCACTGTAGTATGTAGAGGCAACATCTTTTTTTTGATAATCACCTTAGTATTATTGTACTATGTTCCAATACTATCCATGTTCAAAGGGATCATGTCTCAATTCCATTCATGCAAGTCAAAGACTTTTTCAATTTCTTGGTTATTTCTACCATAACCACCCCATCAAATTCCCTGACTTCCCTAGAAACTAGGTCATTTTGTGACACAATATCTTTTAGGAGATGCACATACATGTACATATTTGAAACAATCAGTTTCCCCATATCCAATTTCCATGGGTTACTAAAAAGGGCCCCAAGGTTCCTATTTCTAAACCAGTGCTGAAACATTTTCCATCCTGTGTAAGGTACCTCGACATCCTTGATGAAACAAGCCTTATCTGTTAACCCTTCCTTCATAGTAGGGCCATGATAAAAGACCCTAGCCTCTAGTTTCTTGCTTGTAGACTGGGGTATAAAATCAATCACATCCTGAGAAATGGTTCTAGACTGGGTAGAGGAAGAAGCACCTTGAATTTTGGGAGCCATGGGCTTGAATATACAAGAGTTCCTATGGGCGAATTTTAAGTATTCACTTCCTAATTGTAGTTTACAGCTTAGGATGAGAGCTAATTCTGGATAATTTATAGGGCTATAACTTTTCAAAGCAATGATTAACCCTAATTTAAAAGCAATGAAAGCATAATGATTAAACACACTTGTTTTAAAGCAAATTAAAGCAAACCCTAACTCAGAAAATTGAAAAGGCATAAAATTTCACTTATTGTACTTCTTTCAATCATAACAAACCCTAATGCTAACCAGGAGAACTTCTACAATTTTCTTCTCAACTCTTCATACTGCCTTGGACATGTCTTTAAATCTCATATAAGCAAGAATCAACTGCATGCACAATTTTTGAAGGGAATTGAATAGGTTTACAAGTCACCTCCGCCATTAATTACCATTTGCACGAAGGAAAGCAATTGCAATAGGCATACTTTTCAATTTTGAATACATGTCGTTGATTCATAGCTGAGTTGAGCATCTCGAATGACTTAGATTGAGTCAAACATATTTGAATTCACAAAACCGCTCCAACTCGAATGAACAACCAATAGAAATTTTCTTATAGGACTCTCCCCATGTACATGAGGGCCCCACCCCATAGTAGTCATAGAATGCATGTGGTAGCATCTTGCGAG
>VDFB02281492.1:618896591-619016591 GCA_007258455.2 Sequoia sempervirens
TTTGAGGGGGAGCACGGCCAAAATTCTGCTTTTTAGGAAGTGCCCACTTAGAAAATTAATAAAAAATCAAATATTCATTAAAAAATTATTAGAAAATATCCAGTCCTTACTACATACTGTTAACTAACTTCTGACCGGAGTGATTTTAAAAATATTACAAAAAATTCCACCATGCTCGGGTCACACAAGAGTTGTTATGTTATGTTTTTCTAACAGAAACAACAACAATTTGTGTGTGTCCCTCTTTTGAACCCCTTAATCTCAACCATTTTCAAAATAAATTAGTAGTTTGGAAAGTAGACTCGGAGCACTGCGGTCCTTTTTTTTGTTCCATCAAAAATTTTGAGTGTAGCTATCCTCAATTTCACATCCAAGGTCAGTATTTCCTGATTTCAAAAAAAAAGTGGCCACTTAAGCCCCTTTTTTGGGAACCATCTTGGTGCACTTACCCTAAGCCATAAGCAAGGTGGAAGGTGAGAGGTGTTGCACTATTGAAGAGTGTTATTGAAGGGGGTGTGAAGTGCAGGCCCAATAATTTGGATGAAATGGAGAATGAACCATGACATTATCATTAGGATGATGACCCATAAGAAACTTAAACCCATTCATATTTAACTCACACCCATTCACTAGCAGCTAAGTTGACCCAACCGTGATTCGTTGGCAACCAGCCTCATTTGGATGTAGCCTCTCACACCTCACATGATCCCTATGCAGGCCTTTTCTTTAGCAATCTAAGCCACACTGTGGCCTACATATAATTTACAAGTTGAAGCCAATTTTCTCAAATCATCCCACTCACATGAAGCACCCAAATCCATTTGCAAGTCATCAAATTTGGAGTGGAATCTTTTGGGATTGTTCAATATGCATTTTGGTAGATTTTTTATGTCAGCGTGGAAACTAGGGATTATGTGAGTGGAAGGGGGACAAGCCATGTTGACTTTTAGCCCCTAGTCACATGGTTTTTTAGCCCCTGGTCTTTTCCAACCCAAGGGGATTTAATTTCATTTGAATTTTTTCTTCTCTCAAATATTTGGGTAAAAAAACATTCCCATACAATCTAAAAAATTATTTTAAGAAGGAAAGTTTTATTTGTAAGGTTGAAAATTTTCAAAGATTAATAGATTTTGTATCACAACTCAGATTTGAATGTCATGTTTTTGCAAAAGTGCTTGTTTTTCGCCATGAATATAATGGGCATAATATCACACTTCACCTATAAAGTGTCATTTTATGCCTCATTTGGACTATTTACAAAGTACTCCTATAAAGTGTCAAATCATGGGGGAAACAAATAATCAAAGGGGGGATTTTCAATTTTTATATTTATCATTTTATTAAGGTTTGAAAGGAATACTTAATCTATATCTTCTTTATCCACCTCATGACATAAACTTGTAAGAAATCATAATAATAAATAAGTTCGTAAATGCACTCACATAAAGTGCCACAAAAACTAAATGTGTGTCCCTTAAGAAGGGAAGTTTGTACTTACATTGAACTACAAAGTGTAATGGGGGGTTGTGTATTGTCTTGACTTTTCATCATAGTAATGGATCCTTGTGATTTATGCTCATGATTTTATTTCCTTCATTTTCCATCACAAAAATGGATCCTTGTGATTCTCACCTCATGCGTGTGTTCCTTGATGCACACTCTTTTTCTATTTTTTGTACATCTTTTTGGATGATCTATTTTGGGTCTAAATTCCATGCACACTTTTATGCTCAATTTCAGTTGGTATACTTATACCTCTTAGCATTAAGAGAGGATTATGAGAGTGTTATACTGATGATTCTTTCAATGGAGTGGCTTCTTTTAATGGAGCAATGTAGGAACCTTCTACTTTGAGGGATCACATAGACCTTCTATCTTTATCTCTCATATAGGGGATTATTTTAGTGGATCATATTTTGTGAGATTATAGTACTTATGTAGATCACCATGATGCACATTTTAGTAGTGTACACATGTCAATCATGCATTAATTGACCATAATACAAAATCATAGTACTATCTATATTTTTAACTTCACAGGAATTTGTATGTTCATGGTTGAGTAGTGTTCCATATGCTCACTCATGTAGTGTTTTGTATCTCTTATCTTGATCTACATTTATTGGAGGTTGATTGATTCTAGCAAAAACCAATTCATCTTCGGCAAAGTTTACAACTTTGACATGCTTCATGAGTTCTTCTTCATCACGTTCCTTTCATCATGGGACATCTTTTTAGGAGGTCTTATCCTTCTCTTTCTCTTTTTTGGAGAGGATTCTTGTTCCCATTTGGTTTTCTCCTTTCTCTCCATTTAGGAGAGATTGCATTACACATTGGTACCTATTGATGCAGATGTTGTACACACACACCAACATGCAAATAAATTGTAATAGAGTACTGTGAGAACCTACCTTTCTTGAAAGATCCACCAAGAAAACCTAAATCTAAGGCAATCTCAACTCAATCCCAAGGCTTGGGAATGTCAGGTCTTGACACACTAGGTTCACTCAGGGTTCATTGTGATATTGTTGTTAAACATGATGGGCCTCTGGTTGTCACAAATTAGCTAGTATCTGAAAGATTGAAACATAATCTAAGTCTGATCATTCATATGTCACTCAATAACTTCATGAAATCAAAGAATTTGTAATAATATTTTATGAAACTCAAATTACTTGCATACATTCAAGTAGATTTAGCATTAAGCACTCAACAACTTCATGGAATCGAAATATTTATGATAAAACTCCATGTATTCATTAATTTTGGAACATTTTTTGAAAGTATAGAGCATCTACTTAAAATAAAGCATAAAAATATTGAAATATAAAATTTCTCCAAGGTATTATCCATGCATTCCTCAAGAAATAACTAAATCAAAGAAAACCATTATATACTTTACTAGATTGCTTCATAGCTAGGTATAGAATGATGTGTGAGTTTAAAGAAATTTGGATCATTTTCCACATAATAGTGTCAATATGCACCCTTACACAACACAACACACAATATTTTTTGATAGGAACAAACAATCAACTACATATGATTTCATATCAATAAATAGATTTGAATTTGGCTTCAATATTAGTTAACTTCAAATGAAATATACAAGTTTTTAATTTAGAATGGAACAAAAAATAAGAAAAAGAATCAAACTTGGAAAAGTTTTAATTCTTTGGAATCCACAAAATTTGAAGTTAGCTAAAATAATACAACTCCCATCCTTTTATAAGAACAATACACTTGAGAAATTCAAACAAAACATGAGATAGAATCCAAGGGATGAATCATAGCAAAGCATGTGGCACGTGAAAGTTGGCAAGAGAAATGTAGGAACTTCCTTTGCTAGATATTCAAATCGATTAGGTGGAACTGGATATTTCAATCCACCAACACTTATGTTCTTGCTTTCACATTCAGGGTTCAGTAAAAATCACTTGGAAGCATATCACCTCAAAGCTAAGCACCCTCCTTCATTGCATCTAAAATATCAGGTCCCTGGTTCCCCAGTTACCGACGTTTCTCCTCCATAAGCTTTATCCTCGCATGAGATTTTAGAGTGTGCCACCAAACCTGGTAACATCATTGGATCTACTCGTGATCCAAATTTGTTTGATCGTCCATACAAAAATTTTATCCAACAACCTATTTCTCTTGCACATAAAATTCCATATATCAATCCCTTTTTAAAATAATAATAAAACTCTCATCATCATAAAACCATCATTATTATCTATCCTTTTTAACACAATTCATAAATAACACACTTTGATGTATTTTTGTGTAATTATCACCTTAGGTGGGCTACTAGATGTATTTTAGGCCTTGAGTAAAAATCAAACAATAAACTTTAAACACTTCAACATCAATGGACCATTTAACTAGGTACCAAGGTACCTGACTCCCAACATATTCCTCATTTATCGAAATAAAACTTGATCCAGCTCCCAAATTATACTAGAACTTTGACATCCCTGGGCTTCTAACTCCCAAATTTAGCAACTTTCCAAACTTCCTCTACAAACTCCAATTGCCCAATTTCCTGACACCCAATTACTTAACACCCGATATATTTACACCATGAATTTTAAATATTTTTACCTTTATATTATTTCTCATTGATCATCAACCAACCAACGCATACCATAAGTATTAGTTTTCAACTTGATTCCCCAACCCTTATATTCTTGGGGCATGTTGTGAGACCACACAACAACTTGCAACCAACAAAACTAAATTTAAAAGAAAATCCGGGAATCAACCACCTATTGTAAATTATAACTTATGCATATTTTCCCATAATAGCTCTTACCTTCACTTGAATCTCAACATAAAAATTGTAAAACTCCATTGAAAAGTATCAATGTGTGCATTGATTCATTCCCATCTCTAGAACTTGGTGAAAAAGATTAGTTCATCAACATTGAGCTACCTAATTTAGTAATCCTTCATAGCCAACCTTGGATAGAGCCTTGCTGCTAGTCAAGCATCCATAGCCCTGACAAGGTTATCTCTGTAACCCCCCCAAAGCATAGCTCTACTACTAACTAGGGATTTATAGCCTCGATAGAGATATTTGGATAGCCTAAAGAGTTGAATTTTCTATTTTGATATTTCTTTGATATTCATTTTCATCTTTTCATTATAAGCTCTTTTGCTTCAACTTGTACGAAATGAAGCCCACTATTAGGTTGGGAATTACATTGATAACAAAGGTTACTTTTTAAATTTTTCACCTTAATGTAAATATCCTTCATCATTTTCACCAATTCCCAAAATATTCACTTAATAAATTTCCTGTATGTGAAACTTTCTAGCAAAATTTTACCATCCTTATGCCAAGCTTCAACCAAATGCAATTTACTATCTGCTAAAAAAAATAGGCATAAGTTAAAATTTAGCTGCAAGTTATCAAATCACCTAATTACTTCTAAATTTAGAGACATTAGTTGTCACCCATCCATTTTATTTTATCCATGGCAACCCACTAAATTAAACCTAGTTGGCAACTTCAAATTTGGTAGCTTTGCACTTACATTAATGCATAAGGCTTGCCATAATTATACTTAAGCTTGACCATCACACTCTTCATTTAATTCACACACCTAATCACACATGTATTACCTTTCTCAAAGTTTTCAACATGCCAATGTGTACCACCTCATCAATTCAACTCTCCTTTTGAATAGCACACATGGACAAATCATAATTAATATGGCTCAATCAGATGAATTGAAATGACCACCATTTAATTCTATAATCTCGAATTCATTTTTTTCATGCTCTTCGTATTGGCCATCCTTGAAGAATTGAGTACCAATTTTGTGAGAATTTATTTTATTTAACTTTCAATTTTGGAGAAAAGTGTATTGTTGCCACCTCAAATTGCATTCCCAAGATTTGATCTCCAGGCAACTATGTATCACAGATTTCTCATGGATTTCTATAAATAAAACACTTTCCTTTATATTCCAAACTTCTATCTTCAAATTTTAATTTCTCTTTTACATTTTCTCTTGCCTTTAGGCTATGGATACTCCCATTTTCCTTATTAGTGTTTATTTCCAGATCAATTTTTTGGGTTGAGTTACCAGCTAGCGGCTTGAAAAAGTATTTTTCCTTAGGACTTCTTCCACCAAATATTTTCTACATATGGTCCTCAGGGAAACTTTCAAGAATGTTGAGTCTTATTACAGAGTAAATTCATACCTAGCTTCATGGTTCTTGGCCTCTCTCCTAGACCTTGGTCTTTTGTAGTTGAATTTTATTTTGTTACAGTAATGATAGTGCGATCAGAGTATCTAGGAAATCTAGATATTGTTCTGGTCGTTTCTCAACCCACCATAGGAATTCAATGGTTCAAGACATTCCACGATTCATGCACCAGAGAGAAATAGTTCCTCTCCCACCTTTCTTCACTGCATTGCACACTCCCAACCTTGACAACCATAGAGACAATGCCTACCTGGGGTATATGTTTCTCTGAGATGAAGTAGAGAAAATTGATTAACTAGTATGCCAACTGCTTCAACATAGTGCCTTGAACATCTAGCCCATTTTTTCCTTTTTACAACAAGAATTTTGTATTTTCATGTATATACGAGATTATTACTATAAAATATAATGAAATTTTTTCTTTTCTCCATTCATGCACATATTTGCTTCAAATAGTTTTACATTTTCTAGTTTTTGGTAGAATGTTTTCACGATTCAATTATCATGTGATTTAGATTAAGGAGAATTCGTTAATCCCAGGACCAAGACCAAAACATAAGGAAAAAAGAGAAAAATACTAAAGAAAACTAACCTAACACACACAAATTTACCCTAATCAAACCATTTACCTTAATTAAGAAACTTACCCTAATTTCTATCCACTAACTTCATAATGTTCTTAGTTTGAATCTTAATAGGTTTATCTTTAAATTCACCCAAATAACTTTTGGATAACCTATTGTAACAACAAATTATTTGAATTTTAATGTGTTCAATAAATAAAAATTTGAAGGCGTTCTTACCCACAATTTTGCTAAAATGTATGGAAATGACCTAATTAATGGTCAATTGCACACACCTTTCCATTGTCTCAGACCTATACCTTCCTCCAACCTTCATTCATGGTTTTCCATTTCCTTTTGCTTCATTCCATGAACCGTTGCATTTACTCGATTGCCTTTCCCTTTAGGACTTCATAAAAAAATTTCCTTGTTTTCAACCTTGATATCTACCACTAATTATTTTATTAGGGAAAGCTTCAATACAATTTGCACAATTATTACAAAGAGGGAAAATAAAATCCTAAAGCTCTATCATTTATGTAAAATCAAAGTTTTCCTCCCTTTTAAGTCATGGATTCACATTAGGGGTGAAAAGCATACATCTCATGCTTGTTTCACCCATTCTTTCTTCTCACTATCATCCACATGTGTGAAGAATGGTAACTTGCTTCTTTCAAATTCATTCTTAAAACATGATATTCCTAAATTCTCATGACCTTGCTTCTTTTCCTGCAAAACTTCTAGAATTTCTTCATAGCAATTACGGTTAGTAAACCCATTTGATCTAACTTTTAGACTGATAAAAATTCTATCTCCACTAGGGTTATACATTCTCTCAAAATTTAAACAACTATCAAATAGAGATCCCTCCTTTTCACACTTAAGGACACCTTCGTTAGCGAATGTCACGACCCCTATTTTTATTGTTCGTAATTTTATAATGTTTGGTTAAAAAAAATTATAATGAAACAAAAGAATTAATTATAGTTCAATTAAATATTTTTTTGAAAAAAAGAGGAGAAGATTGCAAATTAAATGACTTCCTTATTATTATTTTTGAAGGATAAAATACTTCATATGCAATAAAAAAGAAGATTTTTATTATTGTTTCTTTGTGAAATAAATAATAAACATAACCAAAAAAAAATATTATTGGAATTTCAAGATTCGGTTATGGGGAATGTGAAAAGAAAATTTTAAGAGGAGGGAAAGAATCTTTTTAGAGGAAGGCAGTTGGCCCAATACATCTAAGCACTTACAATTTCCTCCAACTGGGATTATTCTCAGGAAGAGGAAACAAATTTTGGAAGGGGCTTTTCAGAGAGTTTCTTGTACAGCTCTATGGGGAATAATCATGCAGGTTCTTGAAAATTGTTCTTGGAAGTTTGGAAAACTGAGTTGCTGAGTTGCAGTAGGAGACTAGATTTGAGCTCTGCTTCAATCTTCAATCCATTGACTGATTTAAATCCAGGTTCCACTACTTCTTAATTCTACCTTTGTTTGTTCTAATAGTGAAATCAATTTTTCAAGAAGGATTCCTATAGAAGAATTTTGTGAATATCTTTGTGACATGTTTGGGTGTATGTCGCAAAACTGTATTAGATGGATTCTGTAGTTTTAGAAGTTTCATTCCTTCTTTTTGTGCTTGGCATTTAGTTAAGTCTTGAAATGGGGAAATTCCCTGTTGTTTCTTTTCACCTCTTTATTTGAGACAATTTTTAATGGATCTTTGTGGTTTCTGCACATTTATTTTTCCTTGGTATCTATTCGTGCCAATTGAAGCATGTAGCATTGGTGCTCTCTTTTATTTCCCATAATGTACTCAACGGATCAATATAGAGATAGAAAGGGTGTCACCCCTATTTCATGCATCCTCCCTTCAAGCATTAAATCTTATTTAAGTTGTAGTTTGGTTGCAAGAATAAATACCCTTTAGATTCGTTGAGGCAAGGGTTGTAATCAACTCAATGTGAGTCTTCCTTGAACGACATCCTACGAGTGTTGTTTAATCAACCAAGTCTATACATAGCCGATGCTTAAATGTGTTTGTTATTTACCCTTTTGATATTTAATGTTATTGTAAGTTATTCTAGGAGGTGTTTTTGGATTAGCTTTCGATAATCTTGAATTAGCAAACAACTTTTCCCACTCTAGAGCCGTCGTTGACTGGAGGTTATGGTAGAATCCTTTGGGCATGGCGCCCTTTGCATCTGAAATTAGGTTTCACTGGATTATTTTTGACAACTAAAGTTTTCTCCTGAGTTCCAACATAGCTCTCTCTATCACTTTAGACCCTTTCACTATTGTAAATCATCTATGGGAATAATTCTTTGTACTACATGTGTAATGGGCATCAAATCCTTGGTCTAAAGGAAACTTCTTAAGCATTTATACTATTAGCTATGAGAAATCGACCTTCAGGTTCTTCCGATGGGTAGGGCAACATTTGGGATTTTCACACAATTCTTTGACTTTAAATGTGATGATGAGTAGGTTGGACAACTGATATATTTGTATTATTCGATTTAATTCCTTCTATGAAATTATCATAAAAGTTTTATCTTGTAACTGTTATAGATAAGTTTCAAAGCAGCTGGTATATAATAAATCAACTCCCTCTTCACTATCGAAATGCTTTATGTAGACCCATGTTCATTTGTAGGCATCATTGAAACTATAGTGGACCTCTGCTTAAGTCACAGACTACCATATTTGGTGGTGATACCATTCTGGGTGAGATTTGGCCTCCAAATAAGAGTGTTGGGTCTTCTTTTTCCCTTCCACAACTCTCCTATTGGATATGTGAACTCCACACGTTAGCTTCATTTAACCAGCGATAGACCAGTAATGTTATGTGTCCTCTATGACTGAATTGAACCCTTAACCATGATTGTTAAGATCAATAAAGAGGTGGCACATTTAATCCTAGATGGCAGTTAGTTCTCACTAAAAAATCATACTTTGAAATAAGGTGTTTCGCTACTCTGTTTGCATAGAATGTGTTATAATGGTGATCAATAAATACATGAGATGCCTTGAATTCATTGTAATTGATATTTCAATATGTTCATTTAATGTGTAATTGATTTTTTTTATGGTTTATATATGATATTCAATAGGGCGGTTCATTTTATTTGCTTAAAATGCATTTATGGAATATTTAATGTTACAAAGAGTTGGGTTTTGACTATGTAATTCATGAAGCAAATGATTATAACTAGTATGTTGTGAGCGATTATCAAGTAAATGTTAGTGATCATTTTATATTGCGTATTAGGTATAATCCCTTGGTTATGTATTTAAAGCAAAATTAAGACTTTTCCTTATACAATCTAACATTGGTGGAAGTTGTATATTATTGAATATGAATATACATATAGTTATCAGTATGATCTGAGTAAATAACTATCTTTGTTAAAATATGATACTTCTCACTTGTTTTTACATTGTATTGAACATCATTATGTAGGGTATTAGTAAATAATTTCCTTATACATTCTACTGTGTGGTGAAATATTGTTTGGAATATAAAATAGCTTCATTAGTAGTTTGATTAGAAATAAATAAATTATCCTTTCTAAAGATAAATTGTTCTCACAAGTAGTATTGATTTTATACCACTTGATAACCCATCTAACGTTGGCTTAATTATTTTGTGCACTGGCCACAAGGACATGGTGAGAATAGACAAGAAGGTACACATCATTAAAGTTGTTTGATATAAGAATATGGGAATTGATTCTAATGAGTTTGTAGAAATGTGTTATCCATTTATCTATAATGTGGTTGTTACCTGTCTATAAAGTACTTTTTTTATGTGCGATAGATTCTACTGACATTGTTGTAATAGTAACAATGTTGATCCGTCATGAATATATCATGTGTATATTTAAGCTAACATTTGTGATGAAGATTTCCTTATCCAAGAAACATTCAAGTCAAGATCTATCACAATCAAGCAAGAGTTCAATGCTAGATTTTCGGTGAGTTGTAACATCATAAAGTGATCTTTCTTCTTTCATTTATCGTATTTCATTTCATGCCGAGGTTTGAATACCAAAACGGGGTTTGACCGAGGAAAACCCCTATTCACTAACATTTTCTTGTAGGGTTAGGTGGTTGACATATGGATGAGCTATCCTTTTCTTGTGTAAGCATCCTTAGGTTGGTCAGTTATGTTGTACCTGTAAGTTATTTATTTTAAATAAAAATAATCCTCATTTATACTGATAAACTGCTTATCTGAGATTCTTTTGATTTATTGATATGCATGTTATTCCATTTGAATAAGAAATTGAAAATTATTTAATTATTCCTCTTTATTTCCACCATTATATAATTATGTGGTTTTATTAAATTATTTTGGAAATTGAGGGTTATGTTTTGTAGTGAGTTATTTGGTTTCTTTACAACAATCACCTTATGCATAGCCAAACTTACCATAGTCAAGAAAATCTTACAATCAATTTCACTATGATTAGTTGTATCATGAATTTTGTACTCTGTATCTCAACCAAAAGTGAAAAAACTCAAGGGTGAAAACCTCTAGTTAAGAATTTTTTGAGTCTTTTCAATCTCTTTTTCACTCTCCATTATAAGCTTACTTAGACCTCTAACTCACAAGCAAACCTTAGCTATGTGATCGAGATAACAATACTAGCTTGGGGACACAAAGTTACCTCCTTCTAGTGCCACTTCTATTGAAGCAGATGTTATACATGCACACCAACAGAAAAATAAATTCTCATAAAGTACCACAGGAACCTACCTTTCTTGAAAGATCCACCAGGAAAACCTAAATCTAAGGCAATCTTAGCTCGATCCCAAGGCTCAAGAATGTTTGATATTGATGCACTAGGTTCACTCAGGGTTCATTATGATATTGTTTTTAAACAAAAGGGGCCTATGGTTGTCACAAATTAGCTAGTATTTGAAAGATTGAAACATAATCTAAGTCTGATCATTCATATGTCACTCAATAACTTCATGAAATCAAAGAATTTTCAATAATATTTCATGAAACTCAAATTACTTGCATACATTCAAGAAGATTTAGCATTAAGCACTCAACAAATTCATGGAATTGAAAAATTTATGATAAAAATCCATGTATTCATCAATTTTGGAACACTTTATGAAAATATAAAGCATCTACTTTAAAATCAAGCATAAAAATACTGAAATATAAAATATCTCCAAGGTATTATCCATGCATGCCTCAAGAAATAACTAAATCAAAGAAAACCATTCTATACTTCATCAAATTGCTTCATAGCTAGGTGTAGAATGATGTGAGAGTTTAAAGAAATTTGGATCATTTGCCATTAAATAGTGTTAGTATGCACCTATACACAATGCAACACACAAATTTTCTGATAGGAACAAACAATCAGCTATGTATGATTTCATATCAAGAAATAGCTTTGAATTTGGCTTTGATATTAGTTAACTTCAAATGAAACATATAGGTTTTTAATCTTAAATGGAAGAAAAAATAGGAAAAAGAATAAAACTTGAAAAAGTTTAATTCTCTGGAATCCACAAATTTTGAACTTGGCTAAAATAATACAACTCCTGGCCTTTTATAAGAACAAGACACTCGAGAAATTTAAACAAAAAATGAGAGAAAATCCAAGGGATGAATCATATCAAAGAACATGGCATGTGTTAGTTGGCAAGAGAAAATTTTGAATAAGTCAACAAACCTTGACCCTCTTCAACACTTATAACTTTTGGGATTATGTCTTTGAAATTTGATTAAGACATCAAACTGGATTGAGCAAGTTTTTCAAAAAAAATGTAGGAACTTCCTTTGCTGGATATTCAGAGTGATCAGGTGGAACTAGATATTCTAATCAACCAACACTTATGTTCTTGCATTCAATTTCAGGCTTCAAGAAATTTTTTTTTGAAAGTATATCACCCTAGACCTAAGCACCCTCCTTCATCACATGTGTAATACTCGAGCCCCTAGTTCCCCAGTTAATGGTGTTTCTCCTCCATAATCTTTGTCCCTACATGAGATTTTAGAGTGCACCACCAAACCTAGTAACATCATTATATCTACTTGGGATCCAAATTTTCCTAACTATCCATACTGAAATGGTGTCCAACAACCTATTTCTCTTGCACATAAAATTCCATATATCAATCTGTTTTTAAAACATTAATAAAAATATCATTATCATAAAACCATCATTATTATTAATATTTTTTTAACATAATTCATAAATAACATGCTTTGATGCATTCTTTTGTAATTATCACTTTAGGCGGGCTACCAGACATTTTAGGACTTTGGGAAAAATCAAACAATAAACTTTGAACTACCATTTACCTAGGTACCCAACTCTTGACATTTTCCTCATTTTTCTAGAACAAAACTTAACCTAGCTCCTGACATTTACTAGAACTTTCACATCCTCGGACTTCTAACTCTTGACTTCAACAACTCACCAAAATTCCCTTACAAACTCCAATACCTAGTTTCTTGACACCTTGTATACTTAACACTCGGTACATTTAAACCATGAATTATTTTATAGAGTTTCACCTTTGCATTATTTCTCTGTGATCATCAGCCAACCAATGCCTTCCATAAGCATTAATTTTTAACTCAGGTCCCCAAGCCTTATATTCTTGAGGTGTTTTGTGAGAGTACACAATAGTACCTAACCACACCTCATAGTCGAGACCAATTTCTTTATATCTATTGTACTTTTGTGATCTCCCCCAAGAAACACTTTAGGGGGTGTTAGAGTGAATAATTTATCTATTCACTATAGCTCAAGTACTTAGTTTGATGAGATCTTTTCTAACTAAATTGCAACCTTTTGGGCCTCTACAGGTTACCTATTTGTTTGTTAAACCTCATGTGCATACCTTTTGAGGTTGGAAGACCTTCCATCTAACCTCAAAGGTAACTTATTTAGTCATTTGGTACTTGTCACCAAGGATGATGACTTAGTCAAATAGGTTGTTGGTTTGCACATTCCAATTGATCCAAAGGTTGACACCTATAAGACACTTGCCTAATTATTTGTGCCACATCATGGGGAACTTGTCAATCCACATGATAGGTGAATTGCCTCTTCCTTGCCTATATATGCAAAGATTTCTCATTATACATCTAGTCAAATTTATACATCATGGAAAACTTATGATCGAGAGAACGTCAAGAGAAACATTTCAGGATTTTATTGTACCAATTCAAGATCCTAACATCATGTCAAATCCTATGTTTATATATGTTTATGTTATCATTTTTTGTGAAGGCTAACCCTTGTTGTAGGTCTCCAAGCAATTCAAGCAATCAAGAAAACACAATCCTAGACCTTGAAGTGATGTGCATGAATTCAGTCCTTCAAGGAAGTCATTGAAGGGTGGTGAGTTGCAACACTTTGTTGATTCATCATTCCTTCCTATCATATATCTTTCCTATCATTCACATTTCCATTGTCGAAGTAGAAACACTAACATAGGTTCTGACTAAGGCAAGCCCCTAAATGGCACAATATTTGTTCTCTCTTTGAATGTGTAGATTGAAGGAATTTTTAAGATCATTAGTTCATTGTTGCATTTAAAGTCCTACATCTTTTCAACTCATAGAAACTCACCTATAGAATTATTTGATAGTGATATGACAATTTTCTAAGCTAAAACATGGATCTCAAATTTGACATCAAAGGGTTGTAAAAGTAGTTTTAGAACATGAATACAAGGACCTAGATTCCCTTTGGTGACTTTGTCCTCATATTTAGACCAACACCAAACTTTTAGGACAGGTACACAACACTCTGCCCTTCCTAGATTAGCTTGCAAATCTCTATTTTAGTCTATCAATTATTAGAAGCTTACATTTTTCATATTAGGTTGGATAGTTTAATTAGGTTAATCAAGGAAAATCAATTCCAATCCATTCCAAGACTCAAAAATATGTAGATCTAGGTCAGATTGGCTCACCTCCATGGTTGAAAGTCAATCTAATCGCCTTGTTGGTCTCCCTCTTAATGAAACACTACAAAAAGACCACACACAAAATTTGAATCCAAGGTTTATCACATTAGACCTAGGGTTCTATTTTTCTTTGTTCCATTTTGGTGAACCCGACATACTAACATTACATACTTTATGAAATTCACCCTAGATCTAAGTTTTGCATTGCATTTTTTTGCATTGTTCATTTATGGTTTCATTTTTGCATTATAAAAGACATAAAACTTTAAAAAATTGCATATCATAGTGCATCATAGGTTGCCTCAAGTTTTATTTCAATCATTAAGTCAAATCTATGTATCAAAAATTGCATTCATAATTGTCATTTTTAGTTCAAATATTATTAGAAATTTATGTTTGAGTCACAATGACTTAAATTGAGCAAATTTTGGAGAAATATTGACTTTGAGAATTGTTTGCAAACATAAATAGAGAACTCAGACAATTTAATAAACATTCATTTTTTTAGTTTTTAGACACCCCATCAAGGATGTAGACACCCTTGGGCACCTTTGTCCTTCTACACTTGGATCAACAAAATTTTGCACAATACTTTGTCTCTGCGTCTTCAATTTTTGTTTACTTGCATATATATGTTTTGGAATTTTTAATTGCATTCATTTAGGCATCTTTCATATAGCTCAAAAAGTGAAAAAAATGTATTATTTTGTTTCAAAATTGCATCAAAATCATCATTTTCAAACTAGGCATTTAACAATTAGTCAATTTTTACATTTTAGATTAGAAAAATTGCATTCAAAATTGTCATTTACTATTCTCACATTGTTACACACTTGCATTGGCATAAATTGAGTAAATTATGGAAACACATTTACTGTTAAACTTGTTTACAACTAGATTTAGAAACCTTGAACAATATTAAACACAGTCAATTGTTGAATTTCTTGAAACCCTACCTAGGGCAAGGAAAACCTTGGGTGACTTTTTCCTCCTCTTGTTGGCTCAAAAATTTTGTGACAAAGTTCTGTCAAGATCCTCTATCCAATTTTTTTGTATATCTTCCAATCACCTGTTGCATAACAATCTAAACCATATTAAAAGCATCATCATGATGACTCAATGTTTTGGTAAGATGTTGACATATTTAAAATCCTTGGTTGATATTTCAAGTTGTGTGCTTGGTAATGACCAAATAATTCCAATGATAATATTCATGATCCTTCACATCCCAATGCATGTCCTTGTGATGTAGATATATTGAGACAAGATGAGGAGAGCATGAATGAATTCATACATAATTATTTATCCAATCTTGAGAAAAATGTGGCCTTTTATCCTTCCATGAGATTGCCTAATTACCCATACCAACAACTAGCAAGACCTATCATGCCACCACTTGAAAAAAATTTCACATTGCATAAGAAAATTTACTTGCAATTCATACCTCAACCAATGCACATGGAAACACCTATCAATAATAATCACAAGGAAATCACTGAAACATAGAAAGAGGTGATCCTAAGTCTAATGCAAAGAACCTAGTATCAATTGTGGCCTTTTTCTAGGGTTGATTAGATTGACTTTCAACCATGAAGGTGAGCCAATCAGACCTGGATCTACATCTTAGTAAGTCTTGGAATTGATTAGAATTGATTTTCCTTTACTAACCTAACTAGACTATATGACTTAACATGAAAAATGCAAGCTTCCAACAATTGATAAACATAAAAAAAGAATTGTAGGCAGATCTAGAAAGGGGAGAACACTATGAACCTATCCAAAAAGTTTGCATTTGATCAATTTAGGAGGATAGATTCACCCAAGGGTGTCTAGGTCCTTGTATGTATCTTCTTCTATGTTTTTGCAACCCTCTGATAACAGATTTGAGATCCCTATTTTCACTTGTAGACTTGTCAAATAATTATGTGATTTTCTATTAGTTGAAAAGATGTAGGGCTTCAAATGCAACAATAATAAATGTTCCTCAAACTTCCTTTGACCCTCTCTAAACCTAAAATATAAACATTCAAAAAGAGAATAAATGTTGTTCCATTTAGGGGATTACCTTAGTTAAACCTTATATTAGTGTTTCCACTTCCACAATGGTAATGCCAATGATAACAAAGGATAAATGATAGGAAATAATGATGAATAAAAAAAGTGGTGAAACTCAACACCCTTCAATGGCTTTCTTGAAGACTAAAGTCATCCACATCACTTAAAGGTTTTGGATCTTGTTTTCTTGATTCCTTGAATTTCTTGGAGACCTAAAACAAGGGTTAGCCTTCACAAAAAATGATAACATAAAAACATATGAAATCACATAAGTGTTGACATTATGTTAAGATCTTGAATTGGTGCAATAAAGATCTAAAATGGTCATCTTGACTTGCTTCATAGTGCTCTTGATCATAAGTTCACCAATAGTTTTCTTGTTCTTTTTTTGAAACGATGCAATAATTAGGTATTTATAGCCATTTTTCTAATTTCTCAAAAATTAAATCTTGATAGCTGACATTTGCAACATGAATTTAAAATGTTAAAATACTAACACCAAAGTATTCAAATTTGAGTCCTGAAAAAATAGGACAGGGACATCCAAGGGTGTCCTAGTTGTGACCCTATTTTCTAGGACTTAAGGTGTTGGGGGAAATACATTAAATAAATGAATTTCAATGCTTGAAATTTCTCAGAAAATGATAAAAATGGGCTATAGAATTCATAATTTAGGAAAATGGGGACTCACTTAGGCTCGATAATTTAGGGGGGACAAAACATAGTGTGAAATTGTCAAGGGTGACAATTTATGAGGCTACATTTAGCCCCCACTTTAGTGAGAGTATGAACTTATGATCAAACTCACACTAAAGTAGAAAATCTATGTCAAGAGGGGTTTGATTGTCCAAATTTTGAAGATATCAAATGACTAATGCAAATTTTTTGCAAGAGTTTCAAGAGATTGTTTCTAACAATGCACCTGAGGGGTTGCCATTTTGTGAGGAAGATAAGTCATCAAATTGATCTAATACTAGGAGCATGTTTTCCTAAAAAATCACCCCATAGAATTTCTTCAGCCAAGAGTGAAGAGTTGAACAAGCAAGTTCAAGAATTGTTGTAGAAAAGCTTTATTTAGGAGAGCCTAAGCCCATGTGCAAGGCCTATTGTTTTGGCACCAAAGAAAGGAAGAGAATGGAGGATGTGCAAAAATCAATGGATATCAATAAGATCACCATCAAATACATATTTCTATTACCTAGAATGGATGATATTATGGATTGTTTGAGTGGGGATGAATAATTCACCAAGATTGACTTGAAGAGTCATTACAATAAAATACAAATCTGAGAAGGTGATGAGTGGAAGACAACTTTCAAGACCAAGTAAGGTTTGTATGAATGGTTGGTCATGCCTTTTGGACTAACCAATGCTCCTAGTACATTTATGAGATTGATGAATGAGGTATTGAAAGAGTTTTTGGGCATATTTGTTATTGTTTATTTAGATGATATATTGATCTTTAGTAAGACACTAGAGGAGCATTTGTTGCATATCAGATTTGTTTTTGAAAATTTAAGGAAAGAAAAGATACTCATTGACTTGAAAAAATGTAGCTTTATGAAGAGGGAATTGCTATACTTTGGTTTCGTTGTTTCAAGAGAAGGTCTCAAGATGGACCTAGAAAAGGTGAGAGCTATTTTAGAATGGCCTACACTTAGAAGTGCTACCAAGGCGAGATCATTTTATGGTTTGGAAAGTTTTAATAGAAAATTTATTAGAGGTTTTAGTAGTATTTGTGCACCACTAACTGATACCATGAGAGGTGATAAAAGAGAATTTAGATGGACTATAGGAGCAACAAGAATTTTTGATTTGTTGAAGGCCAAAGTGACAGAGCAACCTATTTTAGTACTTCCATATTTTAACAAGGTATTCCAAGTTGATTATGATGCAAGTGGAAATTCAATTGGAGTTTTCCTATGTCAATAAGGTAAAACCATTGCTTACTTTAGTGAGAAATTAAATGACGTAAAAATAAAATATTCAGTGTATGATCAAGAATTTTATGCTATTGTGCAAGCATTGAATAAGTGGAGACACTATCTTTTACCTAAGGAGTTTATTTTATTTACTGATCATCCAACACTTCAGTATTTGAGTAGTCAAGGGAAGTTAAATCAAAGGAATATGAAATGGGTAGAGTTCTTGCAAAGTTATACTTCTATTTTGAAACATAGGAGTGGGAAGTCTAACAGGGTTGTAGATTCTTTAAGTAGAAGATGGGGTTTGTTGATTGAAATGCAGGTTATGATTATGGGATTCAATGAGTTGAAGGAGTTGTATGAAGAAGATCTAGATTTTGGAGAGGCTTGGAAGGCTTGCAAAGAGCCTATTGTTGGTGATAGAACCAAGTGCTTGGATTATTTAATCCAAGATGGTATGTTTCTCAGAGGTAATAAGTTGTGTATTCCTAGAAGTTCAATGAGAGTAAATTTGATTAAGGAAAAACATAATGGAGGACTTGCAAGGAATTTCAGTTTTGATAAAACCATAGCACTTGTTGGGGAGAAATATTATTGTCCTTAGTTGCAGCAAGATATCAAAAAATATGTGCAAGGTTGTAGAATTTGTCAAGTGGCAAAAGGAAGTAGTCCAAACACAAGTTTATACTAGCCACTACCAGTACCTGAGAGGCCATGGGAAGAGATTATTATGGATTTTTGTTTGGGTTTTCCAAGGACCCAAAGAGGACATGATTCAATATTTTTTGTAGTAGATATATTTTCCAAATATGCCTCATTTTATTCCATGCAAGAAGATTGATGATGTTGTGAATGTTGTAGAATTGTTTTTTCAAGGAAGTTGTGTGGTTACATGGTCTTTTGAAGAGCATTGTTTTAGATAGAGATACAAGGTTTGTGGGGTAATTTTGGAGGACATTATGGCAGAAGGTGAAGACTGATTTGAAGTTTTTTCAGCATACCATCCACAAACAGATGGTCAAACAGAGGTGGTAAATAGAAGATTGGGTAATTTGTTGATATGCCTAGTTGGAGATAAGTCAAAGGGGTGGTATTTGATTCTACCTCAAGTATAATTTGCATATAACAACTCAGTGAATAGTAGTATAGGTAAATACCCATTCCAAAAAAATTATGGAAGTAGCCCAAGAGTTGTTTCAAATATGAAAAAGGATGGATAGTGTTGATAAAAAGAGTGCAGAAGCAAAGGACTTTGTTGATCACATGAAGAGCGTACATGAGGAGGTACAAAAAACATCAACAAAATGAATTCTCAATACAAGTCCAAAGCTTATTTGAAGAGGATACATAAGAAGTTCTAAGTTGGTGATGACGTAATGGTACATAGGGAGTAGATTTCTAGATGGTACCTATAACAAGTTAAAAATGAAGTTTGGGCCTTGCCGAATTGTGAGTAGGCATGATTCAGGAAATGCATATGAAGTAGAGTTTCCTAGTAGACTTAATATTTCACTTATCTTTAATATTAATGATCTAACAAAGTTTCATGAAGCTGAAAGTGATGAAGGTACAATAGGTGAAACAATTCATATACCAACACCTACTTTAGAAGAGGGGAAAATAAAGGCAATTTTGGATAACAGAGTGAGTAGGAGTACAAGGCACGAGCAATACTTTGAGTACTTGGTCAAATGGTTTGGTAGGCCAATTTAGGACTCATCTTGGTTGTTAGAAGTTGAAGTTAAATGTCTTGGTTATCCTCTTGAGAAGTGACAGGGTCACTTTTCTTCTACCCTAGGTGTCTAATCCAAGGTGTAAAGGAAATCTTTTGTCACCAAAAATATTTTTATTTTAATTTTTTTGATTTCAATAAGGACTTAGAAGATAGGAAAGTAATATTTTTATTTGCAACAATGCAATTTTCCTTTTGTGTGAAAATGTAAATGTAAATTCGATGGGAAAATGGTTCTGGTAAAACAGTGAAAGCATCTTGGAGTGGAATATTCCTTTTGGGCTTCCACTTTTGGAGGATCTCAAAAAGTCTTGTTTGCATGTGCATGTCTCATAAAATTTCATAAAATGGGTTGCAAAAGAATCTTGCATGTTGCTTGCATGTCTTTGCATGCAAAGTTGTAACCGACAAGCTGTAAGGAATCTGTAAGAGGTGTAAGTTGTCATAACAGCCCAAATTTGATTGTACAAGAGTTTAGGAACCCAAGAGAAGGTTGGAATGCATTGGAGTTCATTTTTGTCATATCCCCTAGATACCTTACTAAACCTTTTGCATGACCCCTAGCCCTAATGTAATTTAGACTAGGGGTGGATTTTCGGATTTTATTATGTAGACATATGTGTGTGTGTGTGTGTTCTAATTGTGAACCTTGATGTTATTATTAATGAATGTGGTTGTTAATTTTATTATCTTATTCTAAATTTGAGGCATTATATTGTTAAGCTGGCTCAGACTAATGAATTGGTTGTTGGATTTGTGTGAGGTTTGTCTTTAGTTGTAAGTACTCGGGGTGCATGATGATGTGGATTTAGTGGTTCCGTTGGATGAGAGACAAACAATTGATAATGCCATTCTAATGTCAAGACCTTGCTTGCAATTTTGTCCACCTACAATTCATTTAAGCCTAGAGCCTTAGTCATCTATTAAACTACCATAGTCATTCATTTGGTTAGGAGAAGTCATCAAAATAATGCATCTCATTTGGACTAATGAAGGATATTGAGTAATGTTATAATCTATTAAGGAAGGGTAAATAAATTAAAAAATTAAAAAATATATATAATAATAATAAATTAAATTAAAATAAAATAAGTAAATAAGTAAATAATAAATTATATAGTTATGAAATAGTAAAATAAAAACAAACTAAAACAAACAATTAAATAAAAACTATCGAGCTACATGTGGTATGAGTGATTAAATGGAAATGAAGAGTAAAAGGAAATTATCTTAAATGATAAATATTTGACACATTAATACAAGGATAGGGGATTAAATAATAGACCATAGAACCAAGGAGAAAATAAATTAAAAAAAAAATAGATGGAGAAAAACAAACGCAACAACACAGGAGAAGGGCATTGCACATGGATTTTCATAATGGCGCAACCTCCACCCCACGACCAAGAGATAGGTAGGAATTAAGAGGAATGGCTGCAAGAGTGGAAGAGAGGAGGAGGAATGGCAATTCCATTAATGGGCATGGCACACCAATCCGACGCTAACCCTTTTGTAGGACAATCTGAATGGAGTTGAATTGGTTATTAATAATCTTCAAACCCCCAAAAAAATGGACGCCAGAGTTGGAGAAGAGGAGAGAAAGGACATAAAAAGAGAAGGAGAGTAGAGAACAAGAGATTGGAGGAGGAATAGAAAGGAGAACGATTTCCCTGGGACATGTGAAGGGAAAATTACTTTGCTACTTCAGACACCATTCATTTGGGCACCTCTAATCCAGGTTCTGATACTTTTGGTTGTATTTCCTTGGGTTGCAATATTGTCTATATTATAAATCCTCCTTTTTGTTTTAAAAATTTTCCAAAGCTAGAAATGGTCTGTGCAATAACAAAATAAATAGTTTGTTTCCTCTCAGTCCTCTTCTCATAAGCTGGCTACAGTCATTTAATGCTTATTATTTATAAACTATGGTTAGTGCTTAAAATTATTCAAGGGAAATGGCTTGCTACTTAACCTCATATTGTCTTTAGGTTTTAGATCACACTTAGCCACTCCTTTGGATTCAAAATAATTTTATAGAAACTTGTATTTGTAATAGAGATTTGAAGGATAATTTCAAACCCCAATTTCAAGAGTGTCTTGAATTATATTTCTGATCTGTATTTCAAACCTTCACTTCAATACCACAGATGGCAACTCATCCCCTCTAAATTCCATGATTCATAATCTGGTTGTAGTTGAAGGTGATAATTGTGCCTATGCCACCAATCTTAGGTTCTTAAACCATAATTACTATGCTATTAAAATTTGGGTGCTATGAATAATGAGTTTGAGAATGGGTAAAAGGCATGATTCTACAACCATGTTATTTGAAACCTTATGGTTAGAAACTACTCTTGATCACTCTCCCCACCAACTAGAGTTCGTTAGAAACTCTCACTAAAACATTAATTGCTTTGTTTAACCAACCATAACAACTATCATTATAGTAATCAAGAAATTCGTATAATTAAAAGGGGGTCTTTAGCTGCTGCCACAAACATTCATACATTTATTAGCATTAGAAGGAAGAACTAAAATAATAGAAATAAGTAGTTAACCAAAGTCATGGAATGAGGGAAATAGGTGATGCTCCCCATAACACCACAATTTTCTAGCTTTACAAATCAATTTCCACCTCTAATATGCTCTTTTTTCTATAATTTCTTATTCAAGAAGATGTAAGGATAGGTAGATTGTGAGGTTTTGTTGTTTCTCAATGAATTAGGAATTATATACCTATATTCTACCACTCGTGCTCAAAAAATAAATTTTAAATCTACACACCATTGTATTGCATTGTTGGCTGCTAGGTCTATATTAAATTCCAATATGTTTTGTTGGTTGTTAGGACAACCATAGTTAATCACACATTTAATTTCTGCCATGTACTGTTAGCTACTAGGACTGTCCTAGTTAACCACTTGGTTAATTTGAGATATGCATGTTGGTTGCTAAGACCATGTTATTTGATCAAGTAGCAAAAAAAATCTGCTATGAAATGAGAAACTAAATCACCTATGGGTCCTTGTTTGGAAACATATATTAAGGGATTAAATATAAGTAAGGTATCATTGAAAAACTATCATGGGGCAAAGAGCTAACTTAATTCCAACTGATAAGAGTCTATGAGCATGTAATGCTACCATAGGAAATATCTATTAATGACATTCATGGTTGCAACTAAGTTGGGAACCTGCTTAATTGTGTTTGAGACATATCTTCCAATCATAGTGCTAAGAGAAGTCAAGGAGTGGTACCTACTTGCTTGAGATTGACAAGTATCTAGGGGTTGTACTTGCTTGAGGTGGACAGTAGTCAAGGAGCAGTACCTTAATGCTTGATATTGGCAAGTGTCTAGGGGTTGTACTTGCTCGAGATGGAAAAATTTTCAAGGAGCAAAACTTGTAAGCTCGAGATTGACAAGTGTCTAGGGGTATTACTTGCTCGAGATGGACAATAGTCAAGGAGCAGTACCTTAATGCTTGAGATTGACAGGTGTCTAGGGGTTGTACTTGCTTGAGATGGACAATAGTCAAGGAGCATTCTATGTTAGAGATGGGTAACCTTGCTTGCTTAGCCGTCTGATGGACTGCGAGGAAGAAAGTTCCTAACAAGCTCAAGTAGGTAACATGTAAATCACCTTGTAACCTTATAACTTTGGGAAATGGTATCTTAAGTCTACCACTGGTAGGTACACCTTGAGATTTTGTCACTTGGAAGATATTCTATATATATTGCTTTGGGTCTAAAATGACAACTCTCTCTTTCCACAGGCCACATAATCCACTTGGAGGGGTGGATAGGGTTTGAATCCACTTTAGTTGGGATCATTTTGCACCCCACCATAATGTAGAGCAAGCCATGGACATGGAGCCTTCATGGGTTGTAAAAAATTTAAGGTATGTGCACTACATTAATGGAAACAATCTTCTATTTGTTATTGAAGTAAGCTTTTATTTGTAAGATGTATGTTGACATGATGATTAAGAAGTATATGTTGATTCTCATGCCTTTGTTTAATTTTTAGTTCAATTCCATGTACATTCCTTCTTATAATGATAAAAAAAAATTAATTGTGTAGAAATTCTTCCTTTCGTTAGGGGCGATGTTACAATTTCTTATTAAAGATTTTGAAACTCCCAAGGTTGGGTGTAGGATTCTCAAGGTGGTTTCAATTGATTGTTTTATGAAACCATGAGTTATTTTCTCCACACACTTTTTCTATTTATTCGTGCCTTTTCATTTTGAGAAGGGGGCCTTGGAGAGGTGAAGTTTGCATACACAAATGTTGTTAAAATTATGCCAGATTGTCGAAGACACATTTTTTGTAGGTGTTGCATGTAGGATTGAAGGGGAGCCCATGAGCTTCAATTTTATGTAATCTTTTTCCTATTTAAATATAATAAAAGTTGTAGATTTTCTCTTCCAAATTTTGTTCCTTCTAAGTATTTGCAAACTTCTTCCTTTGTGTTTAGTGTGGTTTTGTAGTTAGATTTGAAAGGGAGAGTCTCTGTTTTCATCATAAAATGTTGAGAGCTAGATACTAGTGGCTAAATTTATTTATAAATGTGGATAAGTTAGTAATGAAATTACACTCGTGTCAATGGTTCTTTGGTAAAATCAAAGAAACAAGTGTTTTCACATTAAGAATATTTTTTGTTAGGGCATTAATTTCATTGAAGAAATATTTAAGAATTAAATTAGTGGGTTTAAATAGATACTGGTAGAGCTACTAATTATCTCACTAAGTGAGTGGAATTTACTCCTAATAATAGATTAGCAACTCAAATTATGATTTATTTAATCTTAAATAGCATTGTTATCAAATTTGGCTTGCCTCGAGAATAGTCTCTAACAATGCAATATGTTAAATCATAGAATTATAATTTATGGTTATTTGTAAAAAGTATGAAATGAACCTTTACCCATTCTTGACCATTCCATCCTAAAGGAAATGGTTAGCTAGCAACAAAAACTTGATAAAAATTGTGAAAGGATGCTAGAGTAGAATAAGAAAAGATGGGACATGACAAGTTCTATTTGGGAAGACATAGTAATAACAAAGAAATATATATATGGAAATCACATTTGAAGTTTGTATATGGGGTAAATGGCATATTTCCATTTAACATAGAGTTTCTAGCTTATAGGTTCATCCAACAAATTGGTGATAAATACTCTAATGTTATATCTCATAGAAATAAATCACCTTTAAAATATTAGATGAAATGTTAAAATTGGATACTTGGGAAGACAGTAAAAACAAAGAAATCTATGGGGAAATCACCTTTTAAATTTGTATGTTGGGTAAATAACATATTGTCAATTAACATAGAGTTGCTAGTTTATAGTCCATCCAACAAAATAAGGATGGAAATTTTAATGTTATACCTCATAGAAATAAATCTTCTTGTGGAAATAGATGAAACAAGAAGAAATGACCAAGTCAAAAACAATGAGATAAAACTAGTAGCAAAGTATTTAGTTGTCAAAAGGGCTATAACTAGAGATTACAACTTTGAAACATAATTTCAAAGTGGAATTCAAGATCTAAGGGAAAAGGAAGCATGGAAAATTTGAATCACTCTATTTAGGGCCATATATCATTGAGAACCATTGAGCATAGTATACCTTTTATCTTAGAAAGTTGAATGGATAATTCTTGGAGCTACATGTGGGTGATCCTGTAGTAGCATGTCCCTTTTCTTAGAAAAAAGTGAAAGATTGAAATCAAAATTTTAAACCAAATTTTCACCTTCTATCACCCATAGCAACTAAATTTTTAAGAATTTGAAGATGACATGAGCTATTGATTTTTTCTATTTTGCATGTATATTATAATTGTAGATTTTTAATTTATTTAAAAAAATGATTTATGATTTTTTTTAGTATTTTTATAAATTATTTTGTATAGTTAAGAATATTTTAAAATGTGATGTTTATTCCATGCTACATTACTCATTTTACAAAAAATTAAAAAATTGTAGATTCTTAAAGATAGATTGGAAACACCAACATCTAGTGAAAATATTATGATAAAAAAAATCATTATTTTTTGTTGTATAATTTATTTTTTTATTAATTTTTGAATTGAGACCAATCATAATTTAGACATACGTTTATTCCATATCACATATCTTTTTTAAATCAAGAACATCAATACCTAGTGCATACATATTTAAATTTAGTAATTTTTTCTCTATTTTTCTATTGTTCTTCATATGTGAAATAAAGATCTTGATGTTCAGTGAAAACTCAATTTTCACAAGAAAATAGAAATTAAATAATAATTAAGTATATTTAAAATTATACTTTTTAGAAAACTTACTTTAAGAGTCATGATCCTATAACAACCTCCTAACATGTTGATTACATTTGCTAGTACAATCCAAGGGTTGAAATAGAGTTTTTTAGGAAAAAAATGAACACCAAAGAATAAAACCACATCCAATGGCCTTTGAAGAGAAATTGGCTGAAGGTCCCTTCCATATTTAAAAAAATATTAAAATATTAAAAATATGTACAACCTTCAAATAGAGATACAATTTTATTTTAAGGTATTTATACAAACACCTTTCTATGAACTTACCTTCATCCAAATAAATACCATCAAAAAAAGTATTTGTCACCTTCTTTTCTCTTCAACCACATAAACTTATATTGTCCCACAAATGGAACACACTATTGTGTCTCTACCATGTACATGATCGCTATTTCAAGCATTATTTTAATTATAAAGAATGTAGCATTTTAATATAAATATAATTTTACCCTCTTGTATTTCTTTCCCTATGTAACAATGACTATTATTGTATTCACGGTAAAGTGTTTGTATGCGTATATATTTAATTTTTATTTTTATTTGTCTTTCTTGGTTTACTAGTCTACTTCCTTTAAATTTCTTATGGATCCTCATTTTGATTGCATGAACCTATCCCCAACTATAGACATTATTAGCACTTTTCAAAAAGTAAAAAAAATATCTAAGTCATGTGCCCTCTTTATTGATTTAAATATACTTATCCTATTATTAATATGTGATCTAAGAGTTCATGAAATGGGTCCCCTTGGTTATTTTTTTCCTATGTGTTATACTTGCCTTTTTCCCATGGATTTTCCATGTGTCTAAATATCAAAAATAAAATAAAATTACCCAATCATAAGGGTTTTTATTTATTTTTAGTGTGTAATGGGTTTTTTTATATTTTTTTCTTACTTGAGTGTCTCTTCCTTTTATTTCCCACACTCTTGATCCCTAACTCTCACTTAGTTTTATCTATGACTTTTGGGGATTTGTCTAATTTTATTCCTATGGCATGTAGTTATCTAAATGTTTGAACCTTGATTATTGATAATTTTTCAAACTTTCTTTTTACTCAACCTTAGGTTTCTTAGAATCTTGATCCTAATTTTCTCATTCCCATGGGATCATAAACTTTTTTATACCATAATTCATAATGGAACACAAAACCTTATTTCCCCAATAGGATTCACAGTTTCCTTTCCCTCAATACTGATGTATCAGTTATACAAAAATATTAATTTGTACTTCCCCTTCAATGCCACATTTTAGAATTTTAAAAATTTTCATCTATACATATCTAAAGTTGCACAACCATCAACTTCAACCCTTTATATTTTTAAATGCATATTTAAAATCACATATGAATGGTATCCAAAACACCATTTCCCTAGTTCCCCCTAACAATTATATTTTCTTCATAAATTAAGATCGTTAGACCATCATCATTGCAATGCTATATTCTATTTCCCTCACTATGTGCTAGCCTTTATTGTTATATATGTTGTTACATTTTTCTATTTTTTGCTGGCCAATTTTCTTTCAATGGTTAAATAGACTTAAATATTCTTTTGATTGGTTGTTATGCAATATTGTTTTAAACAAAGACTATTGGGCTTACTTCATTCCAAGTGGAATTTATTCATTAGTGAATGGTAATTAGCTTTAAGCAATATTGTGTTACATTGGTGGTTGTCGTTGCACTAAAAGATTGACCTATTAATGCCCGATACAACTTCCAAATTTATACAAGATCCATAGGAGGTAGTTAAACCATGTCACAAACCCAAGTGATGCACTGTACAAAGAAGACCAAGGGACACACCATCTTGCAACAATCCCCCCCAACACAAGCGAGGGGTTTGAACCTTTGAACTCATCTCTAATACCAATTGTTAAATTGGTGGTTGTCGTTGCACCAAAAGATCGACCTGTTAATCCTCGATATATAGCGGCTAGATTTATATAATATCCATAGGAGGCGGTTAAACCATGTCACAAACCCAAGTGATGCACTACACAAGGAAGACCAAGGTACACACCATCTTGCAACATATTAAAGATACTTGTGTATGGCCATGGCACCTAATAGTGGTGAAGTCATGTCCCAATGGGTAACCTCAATGCATCTAAGTTTAAAATTAATCAATATGTGTTAGTTGTGTAATTTACCTTTAGTAATACATGAATTTTTTCATTCATTGGATGAAAGAACATAGTTTAAAATATTTAATGATGACGTGACTTTGTGAATGATTTTTTTGCAAATAAGCATAGTACTCCTTATAGACCTTGAGAACTCAACATTCATACAAAACCCTTCTATAGAGAAAGATTGAAATGTTACTTTTGTGAAGTTATTCATATACCAAGAGCCAAGGTCTAAATTTTTTATATTCCAACATATATGGAGAGCTCTTGACAATATCCTCTCCTTCATTCTATTGATGCTTGTGTCTAGCTTTGCTAAAAACATTTCCTTAAATTATGGATGAAGCCTTTAATATTATATTTTTTAGCTTTATTCAATTCCATGTTGTATTTATAGATAAACTCAGTTAGCCTATTGTATTGATGCTCATATCAAGCTCTATTGACCTATTTCCTTAAATTAAGGATGAAGCCTTCATGATCATATTTTTTAGCATTCTATAATTCCTATTGTATTTATAGATAATCTAGCTTACCATATCATATCTTTCTTTGTTCAAGTTCCTAATGACCTACGTGGATGAATCTTTTAATCTATATAAACATCTATAATATATATTATATATTAGATTTTTTTCAAGTAGAAGATAAATATCCAAACATCTTTCCTAATGGTATTGAACATACAATTTATAGATGGATGAATAAAATATATCTATTATTTAATTATATGTCTCTCTATCTTTATTGTTTATGTATCTATTAATAAGCTTATTTATATGCCTTAGTTAAACTAGATTTTCATCCAAAAAAATGTCTACCAAAAGTCTTAACGCTAAACCACATTAAAGTTAGTTAACATTCTTTCACTTTGTCAAGTTGTTCACTAGTGCATCTTTCTACAAATTACTCTCATGTACATAGGATCTTTCCACATCCCTTGAAGCAATAACTTGGGTATCTACTAACAAATTCTTCAATTCTAGTTCATCAACCACATTAATTCAAATATAGAAGATTCTCCAAAAACTAAAAAAATAAAAACATAAATAAGCAAAGTGAGTTTAGTTTTAACCCGCCAATCCTTAAAATTAGATTTATTAATTCAAACATAAAATTTTCTAGTCAACATTATATTAAATATTAGATAAAAATAATAATAACTTGTTGAAATAACCCTCTTGACATGAGATTCACGTACCTTATTAAATTAATCTTACTAACACAATTTTTTTATTTAAATCTATTTAAAAAATTCTACATCAATTATTTTCTTATAAAACAAGATTGCTTAAAAATATCAAGTCACTTTTTAATATTTGAACAAAATTAAAGTAACCCCACACCCTGTCTTCTTGAAGACTAATAATGATTGATATAGAGTAGTAGGATTTTAAATGTTTGATAGAGTTAAATTTGGACATTCTTTTACCATTTTAAATTTGATGGTGTACTTTTTAGGACTATTCACCGGCCATTATGATCTCAATTTGAAAGTATGATTGTACAATTTGGAATGATAACGAATTCCATCAATCCTTTTCGTTCCTGCACAAATTCTAAATTTCCAGAATTTTGTACCAAATTCTCTAACATGGGGAGAGAACATTTTTGACTTCTTTCCTGCTTTGTTTTCTATTGAAGAAGATATAATATAACTATCTTTGCTTTTGTTGTTTATCTTTTGGAAATTTGCAAGGAATAAAGTAGGTACATATGGACTAATTTTTATTTTGGTCCCACATTTGTTACTCTTTGTGGTATTATGCTTTTCTCCTTACTTTTCAATTCTTTATTTAGATGACTTTTTGGGATGCTTGCAAAGCTCATGCTTGATCCTTTCTTATGGATTTTAATCTTAGATGCCATGTTTTTTTTGGAAATGGGTGTAGATTTTAGGTTTATCTTCAAAATTTTGTTGCTGTTAATTGTTAACACAGATCGACTGCTACTATACCAAAAGTCTAAGTTGTCAGTCAGGGCGACATTAGAGAGGTTTAAGAGGTACCAATGAGGGTTGAGTGTCCCACGTGACAACATTAATAACATCAGATAATTTTAAAAGTGGTAAATGATTTTTTTTTTTCTAAAAAAACAATTATATTCATCTTTTTATCACTTCATCTATATATAAAAGTGGTAAACAATCATCTTATTTTAAAAGAGCAAAAAATTACTTTTTATTCATTGAATCATGTACAATATTTTTAAAAAAACTTATTTTATCTTCTTTTTAGAAGATGACTTTTTTACAATTGCAACTCAACTTCTTAAAGAAGTTAAGCAAAATTAAAGAATTGTTGTCTACCCACAACAAATAACCATCCAATGTCTTAGGTCCCACTCAATTTTAGAAAACTTATCAACAATTGCATGGTGTCATATGGGTTCACATGGAAAGGGGCTTCATCAAGTATATATAGGGAGTCAATCATACTTTTTTGGCACCTTGAGATGACTTCAGTCAAACCTACTCCTCCTCACATGCCAACCTCCACTTGTCCAACCAACGGATTGCTTATACACATATTTCTTTAGGTATTTTTTATAATTTAAATAAGTTTTTATTAAAATTTTATTTTTTCATAATTTTTAAAAATATATATTTCAATTAAATTGATTTATTAAATAAAACAAAATTATTAAATTATTAAAATTAATAAATTATAAAATTGATGATCCTATAAATTATTAAAATTAATTAATTGAATAAATTGAATAAGTTTAAGATAAAGAATTTGATGCAATGATCATTATTGATGCAACTTAAATGTACTTCACTTCTTTCTAATGCCCTATCTCTACTTTAAATTTCATCTTTTTGGAGGACTTGTAGAGTGCCTACTACTAACTAGGGTTTATATTCTTGAAAGGAAGTTTCAAGATGCATCAATTAGCTAGGTTGCAAGTGATTGGATTGATTAATCAACTATAATTAGGGATATCAATGAGTCTATTGGTGTGACTAAAATGGAGAATGGTCACCTAGGCCTAAAGATGACTCGTGATTTTTCTTCCTCTCCAATGTTTCTATCAATATTTGCCTCTAAACAATGTGGGTTTATTGGGGGAAGGATATTATGCCCTTGGCCCTCTCCATGGTACTTCTTCAACCAAACAAGCAAGGAGATTGGCTACAAATGAAATATGTGAGTTTTCAATAGACTATATTGGTAGTGATTTGGTGACAAGGGCCTATTCCATTTGAAACATTCTTAGACCACCTTTGTGAGGAGTGAGTCAATATATATCAATGGGATTTTTGGGGTTTTCAAATGCACATGAATGCCAATTTTAAGAAAGATTCCCTAGTAGCCATTATGGATTTAGGTGTGGCTAAGAGAGAGGAAATTTTGTTGGAATGTGTTGTACTTTGAAAATTATGTATTTTTTGGCTTAAATTAGTCTATCCACATGAATGTATATCCTTGCAATGGAAGAAGTCCCTAGAAGATGGTATTTACATTTACCCATGTGCTTGAAGTTTTTTAATTATTGAGTTTGAATCAATCAAGGGCAAGGAATTTATTTTAAATAAAGTCAAAGGGTAATGAGAGAGAATTTAACATGTATAACACCTAGTCTCTATCTTTTGATCACTACTTGGAATCCTTTTATATTACTCATATATAGGTTAGACTAACATATTTTCCACCATAATACCAATGGCGATTAAGTCAACATCTATTATGAATTCCATGATTTGTTTTTGGTGTTGTAGAAGAGATAAATAATAAAACTCGTACCAAATTTTCATTACTATGTGTAGAGATGGATCTTTTAGAGGAACTCCCTAATGAAGTTATCCTTAATTCTAGAGAAATCTAATATAGATATCATCTATGGATTGTGAAAAAAAAAGTATAGGTGTAGAAGTGGTTTTTCCCATAGCCACACTATCTATCAATGTAACTAGAATAATTGTAGAAAATTAAGAAATATCTTGGACTATAAAGGGAGGATGGATCCCTATAGACAAAAATAGTAGGTAAATTTGGAACATGAAACATGATAAGTTATAGTGCATGATTGATCACGATTCATCAAAAAAAAAATATTTTTACTATTCTATAGGCACTTCCCAATTCATAGTTATTTTAGTAGTTGTGTGTTGATTTTTCTATACTATAAATTGCTACAATAATTTCTAGCTTCAAATCTATCATCATAGGACCAATCAAAACTCAAAAATCTCTATGGTTTCATATTTTAAATATCTTTTATTATAGTTGGAATATAACTCCAACACAACATATTACATGTTATATTCAAATTTTATGTGATCCCAATTTTCATATTATGTTTCCTATCTTGAGGAGACTAAAGAAACTAATGCAAGGCTAATTTATGGTATAATGGTAAGTTTCTTGAATACTTTATAACAACTATTTAGTATGTGTACCAATAACTAATGCTTCCTACTTCACTATGGGTCCTAAAAGGTGTCATGTATACAACTACATTGCATTTGGAGTCTCCTAGCTTGAGTAACATTGATTATTTTGTTTTTACACATTTCAAGTGAATCTACATTCTACATTAGGGAATAAACCCAATCATGAGAACAACTAATAATCAATTCATTTAATTTTATGTTAATGGTGTTTATCACATTTATATGATTGTGTGTCATATTCTAGGTGGCACACATTATTTCTAAATTTTCTAAAAATAAAGAAGTTCAATATGTTTAATGGATAAAGTAGTTGAAGATAAATAAGAAAAACAACAATAGTGGTTTGAATTAGGATCTCTAAAATCTATTTATATCAAAAATATATGATACCTTTATGTATCAATCTTATGAGGGTAATCTATTTTGAATAATTAAAAGAAATTATTTGTTAAATTTTGTGTTCTTAATCTATGTATAAAGGGTTGAGTGTTTGTTAAATACTTGGTTAGACTATCCTTAGTTAGACCTCCAACCTTGACTATAGTAGAATCCCACATTTATTTAGTTTCTCTAAATAGGCTAGTTGGTGATAATTATTCCTCTCTTCTCTAGATCCTATTGATATTAAACTTGACACATACAACATAAGTGAAACGAGGATCACTTCACTTCTAAAAATATAGCTAATATGTTGATCAATAACTTCTAAGGTCCTATTTCTAGGTCATGGTGGTGTTTGAGTAGCTAAGTGGATTATGCGATCTATTTCCTCAAGGGGCCTATGCTAGTTAAAATAAAAAATAGATAAATATGTATTATACTATGTTAAATATAGTTACACAAATGATATTATTTTTATTTCTTAATTAAAATCACTCCCAATCTAATCCCAATCCAATAATTAGTTAAAAAATAGATAAAGAGATATTATGGGTTTTAGAGAAATAAAATGTGTTAGACCCCCAAAAATCCTTGATATTTTGAGGTCCTCTATCCTCAATATTAGCATAGTATGTTAGTTACACATAGGGTTTAGGGTTTTATTTGAATAGCCTTGTCATCCAAAATCCCCATGTAATCCTCGAATGTCTTATTTCTGCGTTGACTTGTTTGTCTGGTTACCAACAATATAAGTTACCTCTTGAGTCATCGTTTAACATTTTTTACCGACCCCTTCGTTTAGGACTATTCGGTCATCCCCAGTCGCAAGGTGTTTTAAATATTCTCAAAGTCGGCCTTCAATATTTCGCATACAAATGAGTTATTTTTAAGTCATAAATCCTCGAGGGGTAAGTTCTTGTCAGCCTAGTCAAGGCCCCTTTTTAAGACTAACTATTGCATTCGTGCAGGTTTGATGATCATGAGATGACATGATTTCATCTAGATCATTCCCCGATTGCCCGTCTATTTGAGGTGAGTGCTGTTTAATTGCTATGAGGTTAGTGAAGCAACACCACATGTAAATGGGCCCAGTTTTCATGTCCCATCTCAACTCCTTGAGCTTTGAGATCAACGGTGCTATTTGAGCAAAGGAAAATGATCACAGTCGTTCCCCGCCAGCTCGCAAAGGAAAGATGTAAGTTCTTTAAAAATGACATGACCCGCGAGATGCTGCCACATGCATTCTACGACTACTATGGGGTGGGGCCCTCACGTACATGGGGAGAGTCATGTCAGTGAATTTCTATTGGTTGTTCATCCGAGCTGGAGCAATGTTGTGAATTCAAATATGTTTGACTTAATCTGAGTCGTTCGAGATGCCCAACTCAACTATGAATCAATGACATGTATTCAAAATTGCAAAGTACGCCCATTGCAATTGTTTTTCTTTGCACAAATGGGCATTAATGGTGGAGGTGACCTATAAACCTATTCAATTCCCTTCAAAAATTGTGCATGCAGCCAATTCTTGCTTATATGAGATTTGAAGACTTGTCCAAGGCAATGTGAAGAGTTGAGAAGTGAATTGTAGAAGTTCTCTTGGCCGACATTAGGGTTTGTTACGATTGAAAGCAATAAGTACAATAAACACAATTTTATGCCTTTTCAATTTTCTAAGTTAGGGTTTTCTTTAATCTGCTTTAAAACAAGTGTGTTTCATCGTTCTACTTTCATTGCTTTTAAATTAGGGTTAATATTTTCTTTTAAAATCCATAGCCCTATAAATTTCCTAGAATTAGCTCTTTCCCTAAGCCATAAACTACAATTAGGAAGTGAATAGTTAAAATTCCCCCATAGGAATTCTTGAATATTCAAGCCCATAGCTCCCAAAATTCAAGGTGCTTCTTCCTCTACCCAGTTTAGAACCCTTTCTTAGGATGTGATTGATTTGCTACCCCAGTCTAAAAGTAAGAAACTAGAGAGTAGGGTCTTGTTTCGTGGCCCTATTGTGAAGGAAGGGTTAAAAAATAAGGCTTTTTTCATCAAGGATGTCGAGGTACCTTACACAGGATGGAAGATGTTTCAACACTGGTTCAGAAACAGGAACCTTCAGGCCCCTTTTAGTAACCCATGGAAATTGGATATGGGGAAACTAATTGTTCCAAATGTGTACATGATGTGGATCTCCTAAAAGATATTGCGTCAAAATATGACCTAGTCTCTAGGGAAGTCAGGGCATTTGATGGCATGGTTATGGTAGAAATAACCAGGGAAGAAATTGAAAAAGTCTTTCACTTGCATGAATGGAATCAAGAAATGGTCCCTTTGAACATGGATACTATTAGAACAAAGTACAACAATCCCAAGGTGTTTATTAGAAAAAATATGTTGCATCTACATATTGTAGTGACTGGAACTGGGAAACAAAGGAGGAAGGTTAGGATTGATGATAGAGAGCTCGAACCTTTCCCAATGAGCTATTTTTCCAGTTATTTCAGAAAGATTGCATACTCTCTGTACTAGATTATTGGTGCCAATCCACCTGACACATTGCAGAAGGAGTATAGTTATTTGGCCACACATCTGCAACACCCACCGTATAGTATTTTTTATGACTATGGGACTTATCTGGCTAAACATATTCATAAAGGCATAGTAGAATTGTAAGAAGGAAAACAATGGGTGAAGTTATGGTGGTACTCATTGTTAATGCATATGTTCTTATATAAAGGACAAAGAGCCTTTGAAAAGGAGATTACCTTGGAAAGGAAGATGGATGATGTTGACTTGCTTGTTCAGTGTTGGACCTGAATCTTGGATAAAGATGACAAGAGGTACAACTTTGTAATGTTTAGAAATGCTTTTGCATCCAAGATAAAGAGGGCCTTGGTATATCAACCACCTAGAATCCCCAGAGAAATCCATGAGTTCTTGAGACCTAGGGAGCTAAGACTAGATTTGAATTTGAGCCATAATTGGGGAGATTTGATTTTGTATCCTGATAAGACAATATTTAGGATATATGGTAGTGGTTTGGGCCCATATGTTTTTCTTGCAGATGTTCCTTTGAGAATAGGGTTTCTTGAGATCATGAGGCAGTTAGGTGCTTCACAAGAAGCACATTTACCTGAATCAACAAGAGATGGGTTCATTCTTTCCAGAGTGGATGGTATTTGCAGATTACATTATGACAAAAGGGGCAGTGAATGAATTAGAACAATTGATAGCTCCTTATAAACTGATGACTATGAGTCTGAGGAATCATGATCCTGAAGACTTCATTGGTAAACTCAAAATAGATAAGAAAATGGGTACCTTTATACATGCTTTTGATTACCTTGAGGATGTTATTAGGAATGTTTTTAATTTTGAGGAACAAGATGAAAGAAAAGCCAAATACCTAGCTTATAGAAAGATGGTAGAAGCTAAGAAGAAGAATAATCCTCAATATGACCCTCTGCCAAACATACAAGATGATTTCAATAAAGCTATGCATGTTATGGACAACTTTGAGAATGTTTTTGGTGTTTTGAGAGAACAACGGGAGGTTCCAGATAAAGGAAAGGTAGTGGTGGGTGAAGAAAGTGTTGAAATGACATTAGAAGAAAGACCTTCATATCAACTACCTAAACAGTTGATGATTTATTCTAGGAGGAAGAAAGTAGCAAGTGAGGAAAGGATCTCAATAGCCCCTATCACCTCTGAAGATCCAAAAGCAGACTCTCCTAAGCATGCAGTACCAACTCCTCCTACACAGGCCTCTTTTCCTATAATTGATCTTGATGCATCTCCTGAAAGTTCTTCCCCTCCTGAGAAACCACCTTAAAAGAAGCAAATAATTGAATCAAGAGGAGTGGTTGATTATTCTGTCATAGATGAAAATGACATCTATGTCAACCCTAAGGAAATGAAGACTAGAATGCCTCCTCATGAAGGAGAAATTGCTTCAAGTTCAAGACAGAGCATCCTCAAATTCGGGAAGCTTGAAATTTGTGGATTGAATACTACAGATGACTTGAGGTTAGAGGCCAACAAAGAGTTTATGGAAGACGATTCCTTCATTGAAACCTCAACATTTGAAGATTTCTAGTGGAAATCCAAGACTGCAAATTATGCAGAGAAAGTTTGCATGGAAAGAAGCTTGCACCCTGAATTGTCTAAAAATGTTATTTGGGCAAATGTAAGAAGCATTATGAGAAATGAGTTTAAGAAGATTAATGCCCAATAGGGCAGAAAGCTTGTAAAGAAGAGCGGTGTGATGTTGCTGGAATGAAACATTTTCGATGCTACTGTTTTGGATGCTATAAGAGGGGTTGAGAGACCTCTTGTAAAAACAAAGGAAGAACTAGAAATGGCACTTCGAAGTTCAACCTTCAGTGAGGATTGGGATGCACTAGCCATATGGTCACTATCTTTGGCATCTAGGAAACCAACCCTAGCAAACCCATCAAAACTTAGTGGACAACTGCTTGTAAAAAGAGTTGCTAATACCCCAACTTTGGAAGCTCCAAATATGGTTGTTAATGTTTCCAAGTTTTCCCAGTCAACTGTGGAGGTCCTCACCTTGGAAAGAGATAATCTCAGAGTTAAATACAAAGAGAATGAGGTCAGCCTAGCTCAAGCCATCCACCTTTGGCTTCTATAATGACATTTGTGCAAGATTTATTTCATAGCCAGGCTTTAACAATAGTACCATATAGTCGGGGACAAGAACCAATTGCAGAGGAAGAAATAAGTTGGCCAATCTCTAGCTCACCTGACAAAGATCAATTGCTTCTACAAATTGAGACATATAAGAAATTGCTAGAGAAAGCTCAAGACACAATGTAAGAGAACATATGAAAAGTTTTCTACACTACCTTAAAGCATCTAAATGAGAAGATTCAGGATAGACTCAATAGTGTCCATGACAACTATGCTTTGATGGTGCATGCAATGAGATTGTCCCAAAGAGATAAGGTGTTGGCCATACCGACCTTGAGTAAATGGGTCCCAAGAGTTGAGAGATTGAAATTGATATTAGTGGGAGCTAGCCAACATGAAGATAAGTACCCTCTACTACTTCCATTTTATGAGTTTGTGTGTGAGTTAAGCGAGCAAAAGTTTTAGGGATATGCAACCCCATTAGAGCAAAAGATAATAGAATCGATAGCTCAATATAACCACACTAATTTGGTAGCACTACCAGATATTGAGGTGGCCAATTATGAAGTGAAACCATTTCAGGTGTGGAAGATGGAACTAGATGAAGTTATTGATTCCTAGGTGGATAAAATCTGTAAAGAAGTTAATATTGATGTCTTCAATAACATTATGGGGAGGTTAACATTTCTTATCAGCTTTCTAGAGGATTTTGACAGGGAGTCCAATGTGGTTTTAACTAAGTACTCCCCTTACAGGAAAGCCATGGAAAAAAAATGGAGTTTGATTGGCCATTTGAGGAAGATTATGAAGAATGGGGAAGGTTGTATGTTGGCAGGTTTGGTTTGTGAAACATATATTGAGTCATGTATTGTATAGGTTTGGCCTTAGAGGTTACAATGTTAAAACATATGTTTCACAGAGAAGTATCAACTATTGATGATGTGGAATGCTGAATGAGATGCTGAATCACTTATGGTCTACATCATTTTGTCATTTTTCTCAATAGAATCGTCCTAAGTAGACCCAGATCATCCTTTTTTTGAAAAACTAATTTTCACTAAACAGAAAAAGAAAGGTTCACATGAGTTGAAAAGGAAAGGTTGCTCTTTACTACAAATGTAAATATTCTTTGTCTTATGTGTATTCCCTCCATTTTTTATTACAAATATAACTGAATTTAGGAATATACCTTTGAGCTCTCCAATTGAAGTATGACATGTGTACATTTTTCTTGTGGCTTGTTTTGCTCCCTTATTCTATAAAAGGGAATCTACGGCCATTTGTGCAGATCATTTGTTGAAATTCTAGAGCTACATAGAGAGATATAGAACACATAGTAGATATGTTGAGTCTTTATCTAATGCTTTGAGTCTATATAGTAAATTTAGTTAAGTGTATGGTTTTTGAGTATATTTGAATGATAATGGAGGTTTGATGAGTCTATAGTCTCTCCATTATGGTTTTGTATTATAATCATTAATGAAAATACTGATCAATGATCATTTCATTATTTTTCATCGTGTTATACTTTGATATGTGATCTAGTTTTTTCTCTTGTTCATGGAATGAGTTAAAATGCTTGGATTAGATCATGGGTTCATATATGAAGTCATTTGGATTTGATAAGTAGTCTTTAGTGCTCAGTCATTGATGTGTGAATTACAAGGTAATATCACTAGATCATAATTGCTCAGAATTAAACACGCCTTATGTTTCAATTTGCACAGACTCCTAGCCCATAGATAATGGCACTAATCTTTAACCCATCAAACCTTTCTTTTGGTTTTAGTCATCCAACTTGAGAGTAATCTTTAAAATAATCATTGACCCACCTGTTCATTGTTGTTTTACATTCTCAGATTAAGATGTATAATTAACTTAAAGAATTGTCATCTTTGAGAGTGATTTCATCTTATTTGCTATTAATGAGAATCTATCTGCCTTGATTTACAATGTATGTGTAAATTCTTGAAATAGGTTATATAATTGACATTGTGGGAATACCCTCCCAGGTCTGGCAGAATCCGAAGTGTAGTAGATAAAGTAATATACACTTTGTCTCATTTTTTGGCCACTCGTCTGACAAGTATTCAAAAATTGGGTTTGGAAAACTCATAGGTACTTACTAAGGCCTGATTGGTTCGTTAAAATTAACCAACAGAATGGTGACTCTGCTAGGGAGCTTTCACATAATTTAGCGTCTCTAGTGTAGATTTGGTACAGTCAGAGCCAAGTATTTATCATTATTTATTAAACTAGGTTTCCATTCACTCTTTAGTGTTATATGCATGATTGTTTATTCATGCATCAACTTTTGTTTAGTTCTATCACCTTATGTCGGGTTATGTTCAAAATTCTCTCTGAAGTTGCAAATAACAAGTCTAGATACAATAATATCTTATTTCCTAGTATCTTGGGTGGCGAATCTGATTTTTCTCATACCAGTGCAACAAAAACGTCTTGCAAAGAACCTAGTAAGGAGAAATTTGATAGCTCAACAAGCATCATGAGGAAAACTAGAAGTCAATTGAAGAAAAATCCTGAACAAAAGGCAAAATTTGAGCCCGCAAAGGATAAACAACCTTTATGGAAGAAAGTTGTAGAATCTGGTAAGTCCCTCAATTCTCCTCTTGGAGTATCTCCCACTTTCAATAATGAAGTAGTTAGTGTAATTACTTCTAGAGATTCAAGTAATAGCAGGGCAATTGAGGGAGGACAAGGTAGTTGCCCTATATTGAACAAGTATTTGATAATCTCAAAATTTCTAGAGAAGACAAATGGGAATTCTAGGGTAAGAATAAAGCACTCCTAGACTCACCAACACCTAGGATGGGATTTGTATTTCATGTGGAAAATTTTAATCCTAGAGGAGAATATACCAACCCACCAGCACTTACATTCCTTGGGGAAGATGTTGTAGATCAAACATTTCATACTCTAGCTCAAAGTGAGTATGGGGATTTCCTCAAAAATGAGGAAGACGTCAACAAAGATATACAAGCCTTGGATGGAGAGGCTGAATTCTTGGCTGAACAAGCAGAGAAAAAGAAATCCCAATCTCTAAAAGAAAGAGAGGATATAATTAAGGCTAAGCAGCTTGAAAGGGATGAAAAGAGAGAAAGAGTAGAGAAAATGAGAGAAGAATATGCTAAGAAAAGAGCTATTGAAAAGGTTTCTTAAGAAAAGGATGCTCAAGAAAAGGCTACTCAAGAGAAGATAGCCCAAGAAAAGGCTGCCCAAGAAAAGATTGTTAAGGAGAAAGCTGCTAAAGTAGCCACCCAAATTATCCTCGAAGTTCCAAATATCACAATCTCAATGGGAACTTCTATTGCTAGAACTTACACATCGACCGTTGTTGCCACTAAGACTTCTAACCCTAGTAAGAAAACATTGTTCATAGATCGTGGGAGAATGATTGCTGACTATTCCTGACAAGATGCTTCCAATGCTCTTAATACCAATACCAACACAAATAAACTTACCTTAGCAACTAAGTCACCTATTATTATCCCTGAAGTGAATCCCAATCTATCTGATGCACCTTTAGATCCTGACACCTTGAAGTTGTAGTTGAAGGGTGAGAAATTGCAAGAAGATTTGAGGAGGGTAGAGATAGAAGAAAATAATGTAGAAATGTCTAGAAGAATTGCTTTCCTCAAAATTTCAATCCCAACCCCAAAGCCTTCAAGTTCTAGGAAGAGTGACAGTGGATCTCATGAAAATAAGCATAGGGGACATATCCCTAGTGGAGGGGGTGGTGGTAATAAAGGAGGTGGAGGAGGTGGAAATAGAAGAAATAGTTCTTATTCTAATGATGAGGAAGAAGGTAGAAATAAGAATTATGGTAGCAAAGGAAATGGGAAAGGTAAGGAACATAATCGAATGGATAATAAGAAAAAAGATGAAAAAAAAGATAATCATAGGGATAGGTGCCCCAGAGGGGCACCTCAAAATGATCGCTATAGGAAATTGTGTTTTGACAACATCCCTGGTTATGCAAATCCTATCCCAAACAATGCTAGGAAGCATCTCTCTAAATTTACTGGAAATAATGCTCTTAGTGGAGAAGATCATTTGAAAGCCTTCTAGAGTTTTGTTGAAGACTTTGAATTATGGGAGGAAGATGTAGCAATGAAGTATTTTATGCAATCCTTAATTGAGGATGCAAGGGATTGGCATAGAGGATTACCTAATGGAAGTATTGACTCAAAGGAATCATTCTACTGAGCCTTTAGGGAACAATATGGGGACTAGACTGATCCTATATTCAGATTGAATGATTTCAATAACATCACCAAAGGGCATAATGAATCTATTGTTAAACTCAATACAAGATTTTAGAAGTCTATGAAAAGAGTACCCACTTATTTGAGACCTAACCCTAATGCATGTTGGGTAACATACTACAATGCTTATGATTCTAAGATGTGTTACTTACTTAGGGACAATAATCCACAAACTTTTCCTGAGGTGTATAAAATGGCTATGACTATTGAGAATAGTAGGAGGGATTCTAGTGAAGTAGGAAGGAGAGATTACCTTAAACTTCTAAAGAATCCCAAAGCTCAAAATGAGAAATCCAGCAAGATTGTGGCTCTTGGTGAGAAGCTCGATCAAGTTTTCAGTCTATTACAAAAGCAAGCAAAAAATGATAAACCTCAATTTCAGAGAAATGATAGGCCCCCAAGAGTTCAAGATTTCCCCTATCATACCAATTGGCATAATGTCAAGCCAATTCAAAACAATTAGAAGAATTACCAAGCTACACCTAGTCCTCTACATAAGAATACCACAAATGTAGTTGAGGATTTACCATGGTGTGAAGCATGTGAGATACCCCATGCATCACAACAGTGTGTTGTAGCTAGGTCTATGTCAAAAAACCAACAAGATCAAGGAGAATCCTATTTACCTCACAATCCAGATGAGTCAGCAAATATGTTCATGACTAGGTTACATTTGGAATATGGTGGTTATTCTTCTAGTGATGATGCTGACATAGATGATGTGGATTCACAGAGGCGACAAGCAAGTGTATACAATCAACAGGTATTGTCAGATGAGGAAATAGAGGATGAGTATACCACCTAAAATCTTGAGGCATCAAAATTTTCTCTGAGAAGACCTTCAAATGAGGAGATAGAGAGATATACAACTTCCTTAGCTATAAGAGCTCAAGCACAAAGTGATCTCCATTTGAGGAATAGAGTGGTGAGTGGAAATCAAGGACATCTTGAGGTTTATTTGTAAAAGAAGGAAATGTGGATAGTAAAGGAGTCAAGGCAAAGAACAAGAACGGAGAAACCAAGCCTAAGGAGCCAAAAGAAATAAGAATCCAGGCTAAGAAAGGTAGCAAATCTAAGGCTAATGTTGAGCTTGCACACCATGACCCGAAAGCTAAAGAGTTGAAAACCACCATTGAGAAAGCTGACAAACAAGTTGAAAATAAAATTCCCTAGAAAATAGTATTTCCTGAGATGCCTAGCTATTAGGCCATTGAAATGTTTCAAGTCTTATCCTAAATATAGGTCATAGTCCCACTCCTTGAAATGATGAGGATTGAAAATCATAAAATTAAAATCATGCTGTCATCAATAGTATTGCAGGAGGAAATAAGCACAATGTAGAGGCTGATGTACCTAACACAAGTGTTGGTCAAGCAAAAGGTACTGAACTGGAAGCAATAGTTAGTGAGAACCCTGGGATCTACTTAGGAACTACTATTACAGATAACTCAAGTTTGGTTAATCCTTTCTTTTTGAGTTTGATCATTGATGGAAAGATACTTAGAAATTGTATGATAGATTTTGGGGCTTCAAACAATGTCATGCCCGTTAAGATCATGGAGGAAATGGGTTTGAAAGTTGATAGTACATATGGGAAATGTTATGCCATGGATTCAAGGGATGTCACCGTCATTGGTGTAATCTATGAGGTTCCATATCGACTGGCTGCATTTCTTGAAAAGGAGATAGTCATGAGTGTTACTGTGAACCAAGATTCCAAACTTGCATAAGCACAAAGAGATATTAGATCAAATGCAAGTTAGTACCATGATTCCCCAAGAAATCCATTTGAATTGTAAAGGAAAAGGAATGAAATGAAGAACATAAACAAGCATAAACCAAATATGTTAAATCCTATTCAAATACAAAGAAAACTCTTAATCTCTTGGGGGAATTGGTGCCAATTTGATGTGGAAATTGGCCCTTTCCCAACTCCTAATGCAAGCCTTGGTGATTTGATGAAGATGTGATCCACTTTGTTGATGATTGAAGTGTACTCCAAGATGAAAATATGCATAACCTAGCTAAGATTTTATAAAGATGGATGAGAATTGCTATGGATTTGAGTATAATAACTTTGCTCAAATTGTGGATGATAAAATGAGGAAAGAGACCTCTTATTTATAGAATGATAGGATGGACAAATGCCCAAAATGAAGCAATGTGGGACTAACATTCAACCAATGGAAAGTTGACACTTGTCCAAATGTGAATGGATGGAGGATGTGCACATTTTGATGAATGTGCCCATAAATGCAATTAGGTGATATTTGAAAATGGTGAAATGACATGTAAGAGGGAAAATAAATGTCTTAAATGCCAATTGGCTCAAGGTGAAAGGACTTGTTAGGTGAAGTAAATTCCTTGTTGGAAGGACAAAGTCCACTTGGATTTGAATTCAAATTTGAGAGAATATTCCTCCATTATGCCATGCTGAGAGAAAATAGGGATTTAATAAATGAATTAAATCTATTTTCATGTGCAAGTGGCAAAAGCTAGAGGATGAGACATGAATTAGGATTAAATTAATCAAAGGTTAATTAATTTAATGGAGGGATTAAATGATGTGAAAAATTTGACTTAGATTTATGGGTTGATTTAAATCAAATATGAGAAGAATATGATAAAAGGAATAATTAAATAAGGATCTTTGATTTATTTAATTAAAGGAGCCGAAGTTAGATTAAATTATATAAGGTTTTAATTTATTTAATTTAATGAGATAGACTTTAGGGATTTAATCAAATAAAATTGATTATTTAATTAAATAGGGATAATTAGATCAAACTGATTGATTTAATTAACAAGAAAGAATGACTTAATCAAATAAATGATTTATTTAATTAAGAGAGGAAGATTGATGAATTTAATCAAATAAGGATATTCGATTAAATGGTTAGGCTAAGGAATGATTTAGGATGAAATGGTGTTAGTAATCGAGATCAGATGTGCAATGTCAATTAGTACATTTTCCATGTCTACATTTTTCCCCTCTTTGAAGGATTGCACTTGTTGCATTGGTTCAAAGAATAAACTGTCTTGATCAAAATTAAAAAAAAATCTCTAATTTCAAAATTTGCCCCAATGCTGCCTTGGTGAAGGAAATATGCTGATATACTGCCCCAACGAAGGAAATGTGCTGATATACTGCCCCCTCGAGAGATTGGATGAAAATTCTAAGTTTTGGGTGATCTTGCAAAAAAAGAGGACACGATGCCTGATAGGTTCAAAAAGGCTCTAGGAGGCCATAAAATGAGATAAAATGCAGAAAACAATACAAAATGGCCTTCAGATGGACAAAAATGGGATTGGGGGTCCAAAACCTAACTAGGATGGCAAGATGGAGCCAAAAAACCCTATTTTTTAGGCTTAAATAGGCCTTGGGGGGCCATTTCCAATTCATTTTCACACCTAGCCCTTAGAGATCTTGCAATTTCAAGCTATGACACCCTGATGAGATGGCACAATGACAGCTCCCAATGCACATTTCCAAACGAGTCCAGACATACCAGAGACTTCCCGGTACTGGACCAACGGTGAGTCAACTTGACCTGAGCTTTGTTTTTCTTTTTTTTGTGATCATTTAATGCATTTAAAACTAGGTCTCTAGGCGCGGTGCTATATTGCACCACTGAAAATTTTAAACTCCATCACTTAGTGTTTGAACTACACTACCATCGCAAGATGGACCACCATAGTGCAGTTTGGAGTTTGGGGTCAAACTTCAAACTCTGACACCTTTGTGAAGTGCACAACCACGATGCAGTTTAGAGTTAGGGTTTTTGCTTAAAGTGTCATGCTTTGCCAAAGTGCACCACCATGGTGCAGTTTAGAGGTTTAAAGATTTCAGCATCACAATTTGCAAATTTCAAACTGCATCACCTTAACAGGTTGCAATGTTGGGGTGATTTTCTAAATGCTGAGATTAGCTTAGACAAAGATTTTTCCATGAATTTTAACACGGTGACTTTTCCTGATGCAAGAGGAGGTGAGAGAGATTTATTCACACGAGCATAGGTCTTGAGAGATTTTTAGATATTTATACGATTTGACTGATAGGGAGTAGGAGCGCCTAGGAGAGATGGGGCTCTGGTACATCACCTATGCACCGCCCGTGAGGAAACACCTAGGTATGATGACAACACTTGCTGAGAGGTGGCACAGTGAGACTTCCTCCTTCCACTTTTCGACTGGAAAGGCCATAGTCACGTTAGAGGATGTGTGGTGTATTTTGAGATTACCCATCCATGGTGAGCATGTTATCTACAACATGGATGCTAGGAGGGAGGCCTGTTATGCCATTATGGACACTAACCAGATTGCATTTTGCGATGGTCAGATTGAGTTAGAGCACCACAGGCCTATTGTATCACCCTACTACTTGGTTATTGCTATGATTATATCAGGTCTTGTTGCCCCAGATCAGCGAGGCCAATATTTCAGTCTTGGATGGGGGCTTGCTTGGGAGCAAATGGTTCGATGACAACCGACACTTTTTTCTTGGGGCCCAGTTTTGCTAGCCTCCCTTTATAGATATTTACATGAGTTTGCATACCTAGACGATAAAGCACTTAGGGTAGGAGTTACACTTTTACACATCTAGGAATGGGAGCACATCCTTGTGCTTTGTCCATGAGTCATTCTAGTGTGAATGGAGCGAGATGATCCAGTGGTTTGGTACTACAGGGGAGGCCTTTCTTTCACTCACACTGGAGAGCACCGGATTCCTCATTGGAGGAGGGTCATTGATGACATGTGTGTGTTCACATGGTGGCCCTACCTTGGACAACCAACCTGGTTTGATGATGTACATCAGTTATTTTTTGCTCGCCAGGACAGTCTGATGCAAGGGTGAGAGCGTACCATGATAGAGACGTACCTGTCGGGCAGGGTCCAACGTCAGTTTGGGCAGCTGCAGGACATGCTAGATGATGGTTATGTGGCCATTTTTGTGAGGAAAGTGAACCAAGGTGGTTGGGGATGATACATACCTACCTATGAGGCACTGGAGAGCTTTAGATAGCTGGTGGCCCGATCATGGCCATACAACCAAGGAGAGGCAAATCCAAGAGTGACACATGCATACAAAGATTGGTTTCAACCACCCCTACAACTCACTGTCCCAGGTGTACCATCTACTCGATGAAGAGCCAGAGGTAGGGTAAAGGCCAAGGTTGGGGAGCACAGGATTAGGATTAATGAGGTTGCGGGCCACCACCGGTGCATAAGGTACAGGATCAGGCAGTTCAGGATCAACCGATGTAGGATCAGGCGATGGGAGAACAGAGGTAGGAGCAGGATTTGTGGTGCCATGACAGGGTCCCAACACTGCCCAGGGATGAAGAGTAGGATTAGCCCCATGCGCAGCTACCATTATAGCCAGATTGCAGGGATGGGCAGATTTTGCAACTATAGGCCCAGGTATAGGCATTGATAGTGAAGAGAGATCAGGCTAGGGCTGAGCGGACCATTCCATTTTGCAGAGGCATGCCACAGAGTTATAAGCAGTAGCAGAGATGGGTCGCCAACAGCAGCTAGAGGGCATTGTCGCCTCCTCCTCGCGGAACAAAGTATCACTCTGGGCTTATAGAGAGGCCATTCGAGAGGCCGATTACTATAGGATGCACTACCATTAGGTCATGCTGTGAGTAGGACAAGCTCCTATTTTTTCATAGAGGACCGGCCATAGACCTGCAAAGGGCCATGTGGACAGAGCAGGTGGTGAGGAAGTAGCTAGGTGGGCTAGGCCTTCATTTTGATCAGAGAAAGGATTCTTTTTGTGCCCTCTGGGCTCATTTTTGATAGCCCCATGGGCTGATTGTACCTATTGACATACACATGTACATTGATCCAACTTTTTGTATCATGACAGTATATATTTGATGATATATGAGATGATGATTTTGGTGTGATATGTGATGTCTTGTTGTTTATCTTATGCTTTATGGATGGTTCCTATTTCTATATGTGACACAAAATGATGTTATCCCTATGGTGATTATGATATTATGATTTGTGGATGATGCAATGATTTATGCAATGTAATGTTCCATATGCAGGATGCATTCTTCTTTATCTTTTCATGTACTTTTTCAAATGTATGTAGGATGTTATGTAAATGCTTAGACTAATAAATCTATATGATGCACTTAATGGTTGATGATGTATGTGATCTCTTTATATATGTCATGCAGTTGAGGATGGTGTGATTTGAAAAATGATATTTAATGTGTGGATGTTTTGTATGTGATGGATGCTTATGATTATGATATGTATGTGATAGTGCAATTAATGCTTAAATACATTATGTGATATTTATGCAATGCTATGGTATGATAAATGATATGATTGATGTAAATGATGCTTATGTGATGATATGATGATGCAAATGTTTTATGAGATTTATGTTTTGAATAACCAATCTATATGTATGGAAATGCAATATATGTTTCTATATGGTATGCTACATGCAATATGCTGACGGTTTTTGGATGCGGGATGGATGCAATGATAAAGAATATTGTCACAATACCATGTTAGCGCGAAGAGCAAGAGATAGAAGAAAGCAAGATAATCCAAAAAGACATGAGATGATGATAATGATGATTTGTTTTCCGAGGAGTTGGAATTTTTTAAAAAGGGTCAATTACCTCATGTTTGATAACACACATAGGTACGATGCATCAAGGTATGAAGAACTAGGATGTTGCTATAGCTAGTGTGATGGACTTTGAATCGACAATCAGATAGGAGTATCCTTGTTCACACCTGACATACAAAAACCTTACTAGGATGTACCTTAGGTACTTCAAACATCTCAGACCAAAACATAGGAAGGCAAGCCTTCCTATGTGGTCAACAAGATATCTAAAACACCTTCCATACACACCTAATAAAGTAAGTATTTGCTGAGGTTATTTACAAAGATATCCAACAAGAACAGTGGATAAAAGATAATGATCGTTGCCCCTATAGACAACCAAAAATGTCCTCTTACAACACCTGTCTCGACATTACATCATTTAGGAATCTTATGGCTTGTTTTTCCCTAGGTAGCCATGTCATCATCTAATTAGTCAAATAAATATGATTTATTTGACTAATTTCATTTATTCCCTTCCTATGCATAATCCATCCATTCCTCTAATGTTAATTAAATAATTTATACTATTTAATTAATTAAATCCTTTCTATTCATTCTTCTAATGTTAATTAAATAATTTATATTATTTAATTAATGAAATCATAAATCCAACATTAATTAAATAAATTAAATATTTATTTAATTAATAAAATCTAAAAAGGATATTCTCATTTTCTTTCCAAAATCTGAACTCATGTGAATCTAATTAATTTATTTAATTAGATAATTCATTTCATTATCCCTCTCATCTTTTTTCAGGATTTATTTCCTTTAAACTTAGAGAAAATTAGAAATATTTCTATCTTTTTTGACATCTTATCTCATCTCGTTGTATTTCCTCTTTTGTCAAAAATCAAATCCTTATTGAATCTTGTCAAATCTTATCTTCGTCAACATCACGGCTCTATAAATATGGCCTCTCACAATACATTTAGGAGGTTGATTCGTTTAGCATCTAGACTCTGTCAAAATCAATCTTCCATCTCTATCTATCATTCTCTCCATTTGTCATTTTCATCATCAACTCATTATGCTGTAGGAATGAGCATCCAACATTCCTCCATTGTCAACCCTTCAAAATATCGCATTCTCATGCAGGTGGAGAAGAGCCATGGAGGTCAATCAAGTCTAGTTTGAGAATCGGTTTGCATTTTCATTCTAGTTTGTGCTTCATGGTGCTTGAAACAATTTAATTAGTTTATTGTTTTCAATATTAAACTTGCTAATTTTTCCTATCTATAGCCCCATTCCTATCTCTTGAAATCCTTTTGTTTGGGATATCATCGAGAGGTCCTTGGAATAAGCACAATAAGATAAATTAACAGATCAAGATAAAGAAAACATAAAAGCTAATGTTCTTCAAGACCGCTAGCCACGACTAAACTACAATGATGCCTAATGTTGATGTCCATTGTAGGAAGGATGCATCCTAGGACATGATGATATTAGATGATTTGATATCAGACTGATTGGATGATAGGCTATTGACACAAAGAGTTGACCAACTTGTTTACGTACTGACCTAGACTTGAGATTTTGACATTTAAGTTTTCACTTTCGAACTACCAAACTTGTTTCTAATTGTGTCACCAAAGGTTGATGATGACAATCATTTATTATGAGTGATGTTTATTGCAAGTGAAAGTGAGATGATATGGATGGATTTTTTTCAAATATTTGGATTTTTTTATGTTTTGGAATGTTTTGAGGTTGTTTTTGGTATTTTAGAGATTTTTCAAATGCTTTTATTTTCAATTTCAAATGTTTTGGGGTTTTATGAGATTTTGATGAAGATACTAACCTAAGGACTTATCCTAGGGTCCTCGGGGGCTGATCAACAAATTAGCCTTGTCTACGTTATACACGTAGAGACCACGTAGTTCGATTGACACATACTTGATTATTGATGAGATATGAACAAATGGACTACCAATTTATTATGACAGACTCTTAAAGGACTAACCTAAGTGTCTCGAGGGATGATGAAAGATCAACCTTGCCTTTGTTCAAGGCTCAAAGACCCGTAGTTTGACAAGACAACTCTATTTTTTGACTTTTTCACTTGTTTTTGGATTTTGATATGTTTTGAATGTTTTTGGATTTTCTGATTTTTTGATGTTTTTGGATTTCTAGATTTTTGGGATCTCAAGAACATACACGAATTAGATTTGATGAGAACATGCCCCTAGCATGATGCAATAGACTACTCCGATAAAGACAGGACAAACTGACCTTGTGAATGGGCCGAGTAGTACTAGGAGGGATCATGACATGAACACAGGATCAAGCTATGATGCAGACGTGGATGAAAGATGGATGGAGATATGGGATGTGATGGATGATGGAAGCATAATGGGTGGATGATGTAGAACAAGCCTTGAAGATCCTGGTGGATGGAAAGTGCTTATTTACATAAGGCACCTATTTGCTAGGTTTTCACCAAGGTACTTGCCCAAAGTGCCATCGAAGTGGTTTTCACTAGAGGATGATTTTTCTCTTTATTGTTTCTAATCATTTTTCTAATTTTTTTGGATTTTTTTCTTTTTTGACTTTTTTGTTGTCACCAAGACACTTGTTTGCTAGGTTTTCACCAAGGTACTCATTTTTTCAAGACATTTTCTGATTTTTTGATTTTTTGGTTCTATACCTTGCAAGCTTAGGTATAAACTTTTTTGAGAAGGGAGTTGTTCATGGGCTCTTGCAGAGGTTCCCCTTTGGGTGTTGATAACTGATATGCCCCTAACTTATAGCTTGCTATGATAATGAATGGCCCAACCAATTTGGTTCAAATTTTCCTTTGCTGTTTGGATTTGGGACATTTATCTGATTCTCTTTTAGTACCAGTTCTTTGACTTGGAAAGTCCTGCTTTTGACCTTCTTGTTATAGGTCCTCTTGAGTCTGTTATGATATACTTGCAAATGATTTAAGTCTTGATACTCGGTATTCTTCATCCATGATGAGGTTTTGCAGTGATATTCTCAGTGACGGGAGCTTGATCTCAATGGGTAATACTACCTCTGATCTGTAGACTAGGGAGAAGGGGGCGGCTCTTGTTGGTGTGTAGATGTTGGTTTGATAGGCCTAGAGGGTGGGATTTAGCTATAGATGCTAGTCATGACTAGCGTCATTGACTATATTTTTGAGGATTTTTAAAATGGTTTTATTGGTAGCTTCTGCTTGGCCATCGCCTTGGGGATAATATGGGGTGGAAAAGTGATGCTGGATTTTGAAATTTTCACAAAGGTCATGAACCTCCTGATTCTTAAAAGGTGTCCCTTATATGAGATAATAGCTTGGGGAACACTGTATCAACATATGAGATAGTTCAGAATGAACTTAGATATCTACTTTCCAGTGATGTATGTCATGGGGATGGCCTCCACCCACTTAGTAAATTACTCAGTGGCAGTTATGATGAACTTGTGGCCATTAGATGAGGTGGGAGTTATCTTTCTGATGAGATCGAGCCCCACTATGAAAAGGGCCATGGTGTGGTGATGGGATGAAGTTCTTGAGCTGGAGCATGGATGAGGTCCCCATGCTGATGACATTGTAGGCACCTTTTGATGTAGTCATGTGCTTCTCTTTCCATTATCGGCCAAAAATACCCTGTCCTCAACAATTTCTTGGCCAAGGTCATTCCACTCAAGTGCAAACCACATATGTCGTTATGCACCTTAGTTAAAGCATTCAATGCCTCCTCAACATTTAAACAACGTAATAAGGTTCCTTCTATGCTCCTACGATAAAAGGTGTTTCCTAGGATGACAAACTGGGACACTTTATTGACAAAGGTTCTTTTTAGGCTTTAGGGTAGGTTAGCAAGTAGGACCCCTATTCATAAGTAGGTATAAATGTTATGGTACCAGGGATCACTAGGACCAATGATTTCACACACAAATTCTGACTCTGGTACCTCGAATGTGAGTATGAGAAGTTATTCTACCAAGAATTCATGTATTACAATGTTGCGAGGGATGTCCAGTAAGGATCCAATCATTTCCATGGTGTCTGCTACTCTGTTGTTTGCTCTAGGAATCTGCTCAAATGTGATATCAATGAATGATTCTTTGAGGCTTTCTACCAACTTTTTGTAAGGAGTCAGCTTATCATCCTTTTTCTGGTATTCACCATTTACTTGATTTACTATCAGCTGGGAGTCTCTGTATACTTTGAGGATCATGATGTGCCATTGCAATGCTAATCTGAGACCTATGGTTAAAGCCTCATACTTTGCTATTCAATTTTGACTAGCAGGGCAATTTGAAGATGCATTTTCCTGAGCTTTTGTCTGACAGGTTTTTCTTTAGGATACACTGCTAGATGATGGACCAAAATCTCTGGATTGAGCCCTGGCATGTCAGCATGACTCCATGCAAAGTTGATTTGTCGCTCTCTCAAGAAGGCTGCTAGGAGCTCTTATTCCTTTGATAGTAATGATTCTGCATAGAATGTGATATGAGGTGTCTGCTCTATTCCTACATTGACTGGATTACAGTTTTTGGCTAGAACTGCTGATGTTTCTTGATGAAGAGCTCTAAGAGGAAGATTGAATCCCCCATCCTTGAGTGCCTCAAATAGTTTTTATTTGTTGGATACATCCTTTCTTTTTACTATTTTTGGGTCAGAGAGTGCCACAGTGTGGTTTTCACTCAAGGACCTAAAGATTACTCTTAGTTTTTCACTTTTGCGACTGAGGGATTCAATCGTTTCCCCATAATATGCATGTGTATCCAACTCAATGATGAATCCTGCTTTTTGGTACCCACATGGAATATTATCCCGCAATCCCATGAATTTTGAGAGTACCTCATCATTTTTGAATGTGTCAAGAATTGGTGGTCCTCGTTGGTCGTAATCAATGAGTTGGGGATAAACTAGACAAATTTCATGGTTTTGGTTTTCAGACTCATAGGATAGGGTGCTAATCATAAGGAGTGAGGAATTCTCAAAAAGAATTGGTAGGTCAGTTATGGAATTTTCCTCCTCTTCCCTACTGGTATAAACGTCAGTTATATCAAATGTGAAGTTGTTAATGACTAGACCTATAGAGACAGGTAAGCAGAGTTTAGCTGGTGTTGGTTCATGGGGAGGCCCGATTTTTTTAACTGGGGGACCTCATCCATGCATGGTTATACTCATAGGGGTACATCCAAGGCCAATATTTCTCATTCACTTCTCCAGAATGATGGGTATTAGAAGCCCGTTGTCGTTTTTCCCCAGTTTGTAGTTTCTATCATAGCCCATTGCGAGCATCATTTGCAAAACTTTGTTGCTATCATCCATTGGTAGCTTGGCTGCTAGACTATTATCTTGGTATAGGAGATGGGATGGATCCTCCTCTATTACCTCTCAACTAGGATCTCCCCAACTTCTAAAATTGGAATATCTATTCGTGGGTGTTTGGGATGTGGATGCTTCATTTGATTGCAGTATTCCTCTTGTCCTAGGAGATTGTGGTAACTCTCCCACTACAAAGGAATTTTTTGGGATTGTATAATTTTGACACCCATTGTCCTAAATGATAAGTTTGATGTCAGAGATGGTAAGGATAGCGGGAATGGAAGGAATGGTAGGTGTCTCTGTCGCAAAAGTGGAGGCAAGAGTGGTTGGGTCAATGTATGGTGTTGATGGGCCTTCATCATTTAGGCACTTGAGGGATTTTGTAGTATTTTTCCTGTAGGTCCTTGTAGTAGGAGAATGGTTCAGGGTCCCTAGGGATTGTGACCTCTTGGCCTTGATATGTGAATTTGACACATTTATGAAAGGTTGATGCCACTACTTGTATCCCATGAATCCACAGACATCCCAAGAGAATATTATATGGTAAATCAAGGTCCAAGACATGATAGGTGGTTTCCATTATTCCTGGTCCTACTTGGATAGGCAGTTGAATAGTGCCTTGCGACACTCTCTCTTGATCATCATATGCTTTGATTGTAATGCCCTTTCCTTTGTCTATGGTATCTTCAGAGATTCCCAAATTCTTTATTACTTTAAGGGAACAAATGTTCAACCCTGCACCTCCATCCACCAAAACCCTCTTGACATTATTCTTATATACCAAGACTTCTAGATGGAGTGTGCGATTATGAGATGGTTGGGTAGGGAAGTCTTGATGGGAGAATGTAAGGAGGTTTGGAGTAATGATATTGTTGACCATAGCTTCGAATTGTTCTGCATCAAGATCTGTAGAAACGGTAGATGAGGCTAATGCTTCTTCAAGGATTTTCTTGTGGGCGGATGAAATTTTTAACAACTCCATGATGGAGATTTGTGTTAGGGTTCTTTTCAGCTGATCAAGGACATTATAGCCATTGGGAATAGATCTTGGGTTGGAAGTGGATGCTCTATTAGGTTGTGATGACCCTGCAATGGTAATTTTTCCAACTCTTGTGGTGACTCCACAATCAGCGTGGGCTCCTTTGATAGTGATAGTGAGGCAATACTCATCCAAGGATGCAACGACATGGTCATATACATGATTGATGCTTTTGAATGTTCCCTTCCCTTTGTCGTTGTTATTGTTGCCTTTGTTGTGATGGTTTGGCATCACATTCATGTATAGTTTGAGGTTCTAATTTCCAACTGGCTACTCCACGTTTATGATTTTTTGATCAATGAGTTCTTGGACTAGGTTCTTCAGCCTCATGCAGTTATTAGTGGTATGCCCTTTGATTTTGTGAAATTCACAGACCTGGTTTTCATTGTACCAGGGTGGTTTCACATCTGATTCCTAATAATTCTCATAGGTGGGAGCCTTGATGAGGTTTTAGTTTATCAATGTCTTCATGATAACCTCGAGTGGCTCCTCAAGTGTAGTGTACTTCCTCTTGGGGGAGTTCTTGTTTTGCTAGGGTGGCCCCCTTTGATCATTGACATTGTTGATGGTCTGGTTGTTTGGCTACTGAGTTACTATGTTAGCTTTTTTGATTGTTTTGATGGTGATTTTGAGGTTGCTATTGTGGTGTGGGTGTGTTTTGTTGAGGTGCACTGATGACAACTTTGGTGCCAACAACACCAGCGTTGGTAATGTTTTTGTTACTTGCCCATGTGTGAGGTTTTTCATTATAGCTTTAAGATGGGTGGTTGCTTTGTTGATTAGGATATGTTTGTGTCATTGGTTGTGTACAAAGAAGAGCTATTTCAGCATGAAATTCCACTAAAGCCTGACACAAAACCTTTTAGGCAGAAACAAAAGCCTATTAATCCTACCTTAAGGCCCAAAATGTAAGAGGATCTCACTAAATTAAGTGATGCGGGAATTATCAAACCTATAAGACACTCCTCACGGGTGTCCAACCCGGTTCCTGTTAGAAAGAAGAATGTTGACTTAAGATTATGTGTAGACTTCAAGAACCTCAATGTGGCATCCTTGAAAGATAATTACCTGTTACCTAACATGGAAGAAATGTTAGAGAAAGTGACTAGTTGTGAACTACTTTCTATGATGGATGGGTCTCTGGCTACAACTAGGTCATGGTCAGGGAATCTGAGCAATATAAAACAACCTTTACAACCCCGTGGGGGACGTATGTTTATGTCAGGATGTCATTTGGTTTGATAAATGTTGGTGCCATTTTCCAGAGGGCTATGAACGTGGATTTCGCTGATTTTATAGATTTATTCCTTGCAATCTACTAGGATGATCTTATTGCCCATAGCAAGAAAGAGGAGGACCACTGCTCACACCTTGAGAAAATATTTGTTAGAGCTCTGGAGTATGGCATCTCACTAAATCCCAAGAAGTGTGCTTTTGGGGTTAAAGAAGGAAATTTTTTTTGGAATATTGTGTCGAAGGAAGGAATCAGGATTGATCCTAAAAGAGTGGTAGCTATAGACAAAATTACACCACCAAGGAATGCCAAAGGAATTCAATCTTTATTTGGGTAGATAAATTTTCTGAGGAGGTTTGTCACTAACTTTGTATAAATAGTTAGACTTGTAGACAAGGAATTCAATCTTTATTTGGGTAGATAAATTTTCTGAGGAGGTTTGTCACTAACTTTGTATAAATAGTTAGACTTGTAGACACGTCAAATTGACATTATGCATCACATTCGCTCATCAATTCAATAAATCAAGTTTATTTAATCAATCTCCTAAAGGTTATTAAATAAATCAATTAATCTTCTAAAGATCTCCATTTAATTAAATAGATCAATGTTATTTATTTAATTAATTATTGACTATCTTTGTGAGGATTTTAAAAATGGTTTTATTGGTAGCTTCTGCTTGGCCATTGCCTTGGGGATAATATGGGGTGGAAAAGCGATGCTAGATTTTGAAATTTTTGCAAAGGTCATTAACCTCCTGATTCTTAAAAGGTGTCCCATTATATGAGATAATAGCTTGGGGAACATTGTATCAACATATGAGATAGTTCATAATGAACATAGATATCTGCTTTCCAGTGATGTATGTCATAGGGATGGCCTCCACCCACTTAGTAAATTACTCAGTGGCGGTTATAATGAACTTGTGGCCATTGGATGAGGTGGGAGTTATCTTTCTGATGAGATCGAGCCCCACTATGAAAAGGGCCATGGTGTGGTGATGGGATGAAGTTCTTGAGCTGGAGCATGGATGAGGTCCCCATGCTGATGACATTGTAGGCACCTTTTGATGTAGTCATGTGCTTTTCATCCCATTATGGGCCAATAATACCCTACCCTCAACAATTTCTTGGCCAAGGTCATTCCACTCGAGTGTGAACCACATATGTCATTATGCACCTTAGTTAAAGCGTTCAATACCTCCTCAACATTTAAACAACATAATAAGGTTCCTTCTATGCTCCTACGATAAAGGGTGTTTCCTAGGATGACAAACTGGGACACTTTATTGACAAAGGTTCTTTTTAGGCTTTAGGGTAGGTCAGCAAGTAGGACCCCTATTCGCAAGTAGGTATAAATGTTATGGTACCAGGGATCACTAGGACCAATGATTTCACACAAATTCTGACTCTGGTACCTCGAATGTGGGTACAAGAAGTTATTCTACCAAGAATTCATGTCTTAGGATGTTGCGAGGGATGTCCATTAAGGATCCAATCATTTCCATGGTGTCTGCTATTTTGTTGTTTGCTCTAGGAATATGCTCAAATGTGATATCAATGAATGATTCTTTGAGGCTTTCTACCAACTTTTTGTAAATAGTCAGCTTATCATCCTTTGTCTGGTATTCGCCATTTACTTGATTTACTATCAGCTGGGAGTCTCCGTATACTTTGAGGATCATGATGTGCCATTACACTGCTAATATGAGACCTATGGTTAAAGCCTCGTACTTTGCTATTCAATTTTGACTAGCAGGGCAATTTGAGGATGCATTTTCCTAAGCTTTTGTTTGACAGGTTTTTCTTTAGGATACACTGCTAGATGATGGACCAAAATCTCTGGATCGAGCCCTAGCATGTCAGCATGACTCCATGCAAAGTTGATTTGTCGTTCTCTCACGAAGGCTGCTAGGAGCTCTTGTTCCTTTGATAGTAATGATTCTGCATAGAATGTGATATGAGGTGTCTGCTCTATTCCTACATTGACTGGATTATAGTTTTTGGCTAGGACTGCTGATGTTTCTTGATGAAGAGCTCTAAGAGGAAGATTGAATCCCCCATCCTTGAGTTCCTCAAAGAGTTTTTATTTGTCAGATACATCCTTTCTTTTTACTATTTTTGGGTCAGAGAGTGCCATAGTGTGGTTTTCACTCAAGGACCTAAAGATTACTCTTAGTTTTTCACTTTTGCGACTAAGGGATTCAATCGTTTCCCCATAATATGCATGTGTATCCAACTCAATGATGAATCCTACTTTGTGGTACACACATGGAATATTATCCCGCAATCCCATGAATTTTGAGAGCACCTCATCATTTTTGAATGTGTCAAGAATTGGTGGTCCTCGTTGGTCGTAATCAATGAGTTGGGGATAAACTAGACAAATTTCATGGTTTTGGTTTTCAGACTCATAGGATAGGGTGCTAATCATGAGTGAGGAATTCTCAAAAAGAATTGGTAGTTCAGTTATGGAATTTTCCTCCTCTTCGCTACTGGTAAAAACGTCAGTTATATCAAATGTGAAGTTGTCTATGACTAGACCTATAGAGATGGGTAAGCGGAGTTCAGTTGGTGTTGGTTCATGGGGAGGCCTGATTTTTTTAACTGGGGGACCTCATCCATGCATGGTTATACTCAGAGGGGTACATCCAAGGCCAATATTTCTCATTCACTTCTCCAGAATGATGGGTATTAGAAGCTTGTTGTCGTTTTTCCCCAGTTTGTAGTTTCTATCATAGCCCATTGTGAGCATCATTTGCAAACCTTTGTTGCTATCATCGATTGGTAGATTGGCTGCTAGACTATTATCTTGGTGTAGGAGATGGGATGGATCCTCCTCTATTACCTCTCAACCAGGATCTCCCCAACTTCTGAAGTTGGAATATCTATTCATGGGTGTTTGTGATGTGGAGGCTTCATTTGATTGCAATATTCCTCTTGTCCTAGGAGATTGTGGTAACTCTCCCACTACAAAGGAATTCTTTGGGATTGTATAATTTCCACACCCATTGTCCTAAATGATAAGCTTGATGTCAAAGATGGCGAGGATAGTGGGAATGGAAGGAATGGTAAGTGTCTCTGTCGCAAAAGTGGAGGCAAGAGTGGTTGGATCAATGTATGGTGTTGATGGGCCTTCATCATTTAGGCACTTGAGGGATTTTGTAGTATTTTTCCTGTAGGTCCTTGTAGTAGGAGAATGGTTCAGGGTCCCTAGGGATTGTGACCTCTTGGCCTTGATATGTGAATTTGACACATTTATGAAAGGTTGATGCCACTACTTGCATCCCATGAATCCACAGACATCCCAAGAGAATATTATATGGTAAATCAAGGTCCAAGACATGACAGGTGGTTTCCATTATTGTTGGTCCTACTTGGATAGGGAGTTGAATAGTGCCTTGTGACACTCTCCCTTGATCATCATATGCTTTGATTGTAATGCCCTTTCCTTTGTCTATGGTATCTTCAGAGATTCCCAAATTCTTTATTACTTTAAGGGAACAAATGTTCAACCCTGCACCTCCATCCACCAAAACCCTCTTGACCTTATTCTTATATACCAAGACTTCTAGATGGAGTGTGCGATTATGAGATGGTTGGGTAGGGAAGTCTTGATGGGAGAATGTAAGGAGGTTTGGAGTAATGATATTATTGACCATAGCTTGGAATTGTTCTGCATCAAGATCTGTAGAAATGGTAGATCAGGCTAATGCTTCTTCAAGGATTTTCTTGTGGGCGGATGAAATTTTTAACAACTCCATGATGGAGATTTGTGTTAGGGTTCTTTTCAGCTGATCAAGGACATTATAGCCATTGGGAATAGATCTTGGGTTGGAAGTGGATGCTGTATTAGGTTGTGATGACCCTGCAATGGTAATTTTTCCACCTCTTGTGGTGACTCCACAATCAGCGTGGGCTCCTTTGATAGTGATAGTGAGGAAATACTCATCCAAGGATGCAATGACATGGTCATATACATGATTGATGCTTTTGAATGTCCCCTTCCCTTTGTCGTTGTTATTGTTTCCTTTGTTGTGATGGTTTGGCATCAAATTCATGTATATTTTGAGGTTCTAATTTCCAACTGGTTGCTCCACGTTTATGATTTTTTGATCAATGAGTTCTTGGACTAGGTTCTTCAGCCTCATGCAGTTACTAGTGGTATGTCCTTTAATTTTGTGAAATTCACAGACCTGGTTTTCATTGTACCAGGGTGGTTTCACATCTGATTCCTGATAATTCTCATAGGTGGGAGCCTTGATGAGGTTTTAGTTTATCAATGTCTTCATGATAACCTCGAGTGGTTCCTCAAGTGTAGTGTACTTCCTCTTGTGGGAGTTCTTGTTTTGCTAGGGTGGCCCCCTTTGATCATTGACATTGTTGATGGTCTGGTTGTTTGGCTGCTGAGTTACTATGTTAGCTTTGTGATTGTTTTGATGGTGATTTTGAGGTTGCTATTGTGGTGCGGGTGTGTTTTGTTGAGGTGCACTGATGACAACTTTGGTGCCAACAACACCAGTGTTGGTAATGTTTTTGTTTCTTGCCCATGTGCGAGGTTTTTCATTATAGCTTTAAGATGGGTGGTTGCTTTGTTGATTAGGATATGTTTGTGTCGTTGGTTGTGTACCAAGGGCTTGTTCAATGTTGCGTGCCTGGGAGATAAACTGATCATATGTGGTGATCCCTTGGACTTTGAGATTGAAAGCCAAGGTGTTGTCAAGGTTAGAGATGATAGTGCACACTTGTTGTTCTTCCGACATGGCCCATTTGCTCCGATTGGCCTTGGATCGCCATCGTTGTAGGAATGAAGAAAATGATTCATTCTTTCCTTGTTTCAGAGCTGATAGTTCCTTTAGACTGATGTCCATTGCAATATTGAATGCATATTTTTTGATGAATTCATCTATGATTTCTTGGAACTTTTTGATGCCCGAAGGGAGGTGAGAGAACTAGTCCATGGCTAGGCCTATCAAAATTCTATGAAACAACAACATTAGATAGGTATCATCATATGCAACTTCCATGCAATGAACCTGAAACTCCTTGATGTGATCTTTAGGTTTTCCCATCCCACAATATTTGTCAAATTTTGGGATCTCAAATCTCGTCGAGAATGGTTTCATTACAAGGATCCTATCGAATGGATAAGGACACAAGTTGCTTGGTGTTTTGGTTGTTTTCCCTTATTGAAGGTCAAACACTTGTTGCGAGATCAACTTGATTTGTTTCGCCACATCATTTTGTGGATCAGGGGGTGGAATGAAAGTGTTTTGAGGTGGTTCAATTGTTGGTGGGATGGGTGGATTGGTTGGTATGTGCTACTGCACCAAATATGCCTACAATTGTTGTTGTACCAACAATGCTTGTTGTTGGTCTTGTTGTTGTTATGCTATTAAGGTATGTTGTTGCACTTGTTATTGTTGTTGAGCCAACAACACTTGTTTTTGAGCTGCTAATTGGGATGCTTCCTACTATTCTTGATATTGCTTCAGCGCTTGCTGATATGCTTGTTGTTGCACTACTTGTTGTTGTGCAAGATACTGCGCTTGTGCTTGTGCTTGTTGTGCTTGATATTAGACTTGGGCTTGAGTGCGCACTTGAGCTTGGGCCTAAGCTTGAGCCTATGCTTGAGCTTGAGCTTGTGCTTGTTGTGCTTGTGCTTGAGCTTGAGCTTGTTGTTGCTGTTGTTGCAATAATATTTTGGCTTGAGCTACCTATTGTGATTTTGGTGCTTGTAATGTGGCTTGGGCGGCTTGAGTAGCTTGTGTGGCTTGAATGGCTTGCTGAGCAGCTAGTTGCGTGGCTTGTTATTTTTGCACTTACTGGAGTGTCTTTTGATAGGTAGCTTGTTGAGATGCTTGCAATGCAATACTGTACTGGTTTGATGTGTTCATGTTTGGTGGTGGTGGTGTCATAGGTGGGTTCAGAATGGTGCTTGTTGTGGTGATGGGAGGCACCATTGTAGTTGATGGTGTGATTGATATGTTTGGTCCTTGAGAGACCATGTTTTGAGGGGTGATAGTTGAGGTGTTGTTTGTTTGTGATATGGGGATGGTTGCCATTTGTTGTTGTGATATCGATGGAAAGAGGGGAGGATTTGGTATGATTCCATAATTGATGGTTGGGGGAGTGTTTTGAATGAGTGGTGGAAGTGGTGGTTGCCCCAAACCAAGAGGTGAGATAGATGCTAATGGCAAGGGTGGGAGTGGTGGGAAGGTGAGTGGTAAGCTCCCTTGTGGAAATGATGATGGTGCTGATCGAAAATGCCCCCCGGTCCAAATATGCCACCTTCTCCTTGTGAGGTCGTTGGGAGAGAGATTTACGGTGTTGCATTAAATGATGATGATGATGGGTCATTATGAAAGGTGAAGGGGATATATGGATGTGATGGATTTTGGGGGACGGTTTGACCCAAGATAGTGTTTGCATCCAACTCCTGATTGTTTACAAGAGGGTGTGTTTGCAATGCATTGAGAAATGCACTCCCTTTGTTAATGATCAATTGAGTTGGAGTAATTGATGATGTGATTTGGGGGATGGGTTTAGTGATATTTTGAAATTTGGATGTTGATGTGATGGGGGGTGTGGATGATATGGGAAGTGTGAATGATATTGAAGATGGTTCCACAATAGTGTTCATGTCATATTCCGAAGGGAGTTTAGTCCCTCATTTTGCTAGTTCGAGCATGTAATGTTGGGCATGGAGTTTCATCATGATGTTGACAATCCTATGATTCTCAAGATTTTGAACCATCTCATTGATCTCGTCTTGGGTCATACCAAGAGGATTTTGTGTAAGGTCTTCTACTTTTCCATTCTCTTGATGATCTTGATGGAGTGGAAGATTAGTCATGGGATTGCTTGATCCAACAGGATTTGTTTCATTGTTGGTTTGACTGAGATCACTTGAAGTTGATGTTTCTTTGTTGGTTTCCATGTTCTTGTGTTGAGATCTAGTTTGCACCATAAAATAGGGATCAATTTTTCAAGAATATGAGAGATGAACCTCTAATTTTTTGGAATGATATATCTTTAGGTACAAAAAGAGAAATTTTTAGGATGATTTAAAGATCAAAGGATGATGATGATATGGATGTAAGATGGATGCTTGATGGATGATTGGAACTCTTGAGAAAATCTTGAAGGATATATTAAACTTTAAGACTTGATTTTGATGTTTGAGTTGAGATTGATTTGATTTGGATTTTGATTTTGATGGTGAACTGATAAAATCTAAGAGGTTAGATGTTGTCCTAGAGTAGTTTTTGTTCAAAAGATACTAATTTGTCTAGGTGTGAGAAGAAGGAATCATCTAAGCACACTTATCCAAATAAGATGATTTTTATTGGTTTGACTTTTGATTTTGGATAATGAACTCCTAAATCCCAATATTTTAGATGTTATCAAGGGATGAATTTGTTCACAAGATTTGATAATTTGACTAAATATGTGGAGAAGGATACATCTACACATATCTAATCAAAAAAGATGATTTTGGATTGATTTCAAATGATTTGCCCAAAGTTTAACATGGAGGATTTTACCAAGATTTTCAAAGAGTTGATGATGCGATGATTTTGGTTTTAATGCTTGAAGATGGATGAAGGTTTGATTTTGATTCTATGTTTACCTAAAAAAGATGCTTACTAGACCTCGGTTTTAAAGAACATGATTTTCTCTAAACTAGATGCTCAAACTCTCTAAAAAGATTTGGGTTTTGATATTAATAGAACAAATACAAGCAAAGATTGTTTCTTGAAGCTTTCTTGTAGAAGTTAAAAAGCAATCTTCGTCTGAATTCGTATAGTGTTGAGAGACGCTTTTGGTGATCTTTCGGACTAAGAGCTTTTACCTTTGGTTTCTTGATATTGATCTTGTGTGAAATAATTGGAGACACATGTGGGGTATTCAATTGTTTTTTAGTCTTTGCTTAATGACTTTGTTTTACCATAAACACTTCTTGATTAGCTTTTCGAACTAGATGTCCAATGTCTCAACTTCTTCTCATTCCAAAAGGTATATCATGTGGAACTTTGATGAAATCAAGGCAAGGGTTACCTATTGTTAACTTTAGTAAGAAAATTGAGATATAAATCTAAGTGTTTAGAAACCTCTAAGGATAAAATTCCAAGGGCAAGCAATAACACATGAATTTGGTCGATTGTATTTTCTTCCTAAAGGGTTTGAAGTTTTGATGACAATGTTAAATGTTTGTTTCCCAATGTTTTTGAACAAGCAAAGTGTTTTGTAACCAAGAACAAGCACAATTCTATGGATATGAAAGATTATATTTGTTGAGTCCCCACTTGTACAAGTCTAGCTACGCTTATTTTTAGCGAATGGTTAGATGCTTGGCCCCACTGGCTCCCCTCCATGACACTCATTTCTTAGGGCAGCCAAGCATCAATACCCATGAAAATCCCATGGTATACTTTCCCTTTCTACTAAAAATCGTAAAAGTGTGGGGAGGCTTTAGAATGACCATTCTTCCACCAACAAATAGATAGGGATTTTGGCCTTTCTACAACAAGGGTTTTAATTTAGACTTTCCATTCATAGGAGTTGACCCATCGAGGTGAGAGACCATTTATTCCCTTCTCATTGAAGCCAACTACGTGATACTAGCCTTTGTTCCAGTACCCACTTTTATATCTCAACTGGAAATACTATTGGCTTTAGAGTGTTACCGGTTGAGTCGTTCCCTTGGATGAGTACTTTTTCCCCAAGGCAGGCCTTCTAAGATAAACAATAGCAAGCAAACATATCTGTAACTCGATTGATCTTTGTTGAAAAAAAAAGAGAGAATACACATGATAGGTTTGACTCACACTCGCAAAATGTTTTGTTCAATTTTAGTTCCAAAATGAAGTGTGGAGAAAATCACTTTATCCCAATCTAAGACCACCAAAAATCCTTTTGATTCTCAAGATCTTCATGCGGTGCGAGAGAAGCACATATGTCTTTTCAATGGTGTTAGTTTGAGTAAGCAATCAAAAAACAAAGTAGCACATGTTCTTTTTAAGTCCACAAAGAAAAAGTGAATTCTTTTTATAGCACCAAATCAAATGTGGAATTTTCCTTATTCAATTGTTAGTCTCAAACAAAATCTAGTGAGTTTTTCTTAAGATTCGTTTTAACCCCTTTGTAGCAAGAATTTGAAATGTTTTTTTTAGAGTAAAATGAAATCTAGTATCCTAAAGAGCATTAAAAGGAAAAAAAAATTCTAAGAGAGCTTTATGGACTCTTTAAGAGTGTTAAACAACACTAAAGTGTTCAAAAACACTTGGTATCAAGAAGGAATGATGTCATTATGCCTCTTTTCTTCTTCAACTTTGACCAAGTCAACCTACAAGAGAACTAATCAGATCTGCAAAAATAGAGGTCAAAAGATCAAAAAGCAATCCAAATGATCAAAATTAAAAAAATCATGTGTCATAAAACAAATTTTCACTTTTTACTTCCCTCCAGTGGTGGAACCTATGAAGGCGTTAGAGTTTGAAAACCTTAGGGGTGCTATATAGCGATGCTTACTAGTCAACATCGCTCTACAACAAGGACAAAGAGCATGAAGGTGTCACTATTTCAGCCAGCAGTGGAATTTGAAGTTTGGAAAGATTCTAGTGGGCGAAAATGACTTAGTGGTGCCGTTTGAGATTTTCAATTCTGGGCGAGAAATAGAGTGTCGAAGTTTGGAGTTTGTAGCGGTGCAATATAGCGACATTGGAGTTTGGAGTTTGTAGCGGTGTGATATAGCGACACTAGTCTGCTAGCGGTGGCATTCCCTATAGGTGAAAAAATAACAAAAAACCATGAAATTTGGTGAAAAAATATGATTATAACTTCTGGTAAGCCCTCCTAGCGCCAATATGTGAACCAAGATTCCAAACCTGCATAAACACAAGATACAAACACCATATTAGATCAAATGAAAGTTAGTATCATGATTCCCGAAGAAATCCATTTGAATTGTAAAGAAAAAGGAATGGAATGAAGAACATAAACAAGCATAAACCAAAGATGTTAAATCCTATTCAAATACAAAGCAAACTCTTAATCTCTTGGGGGAATTGGTGCCAATTTGATGTGGAAATTGGCCCTTTCCCAACTCCTAATGCAAGCCTTGGTGATTTGATGAAGATGTGATCCACTTTGTTGATGATTGAAGTGTGCTCCAAGATGAAAATTTGCATAACCTAGCTAATATTGGATAAAGATGGATGAGAATTGATATGGATTTGAGTATATTAACTTTGCTCAAATTATGGATGGTAAAATGAGGAAAGAGACCTCTTATTTATAGAATGATAGGATGGACAAATGCCCAAAATGAAGCAATGTGGGACTAACTTTCAACCAATGGCAAGGTGCCACTTGTCCAAATGTGAATGGATGGAGGATGGGCACATTTTGATGAATGTGCCCATAAATGCAATTAGGTGATATTTGAAAATGGTGAAATGACATGTAAGAGGGAAAATAAATGTCTTAAATGCCACTTGGTTCAAGGTGAAAGGACTTGTTAGGTGAAGTAAATGCCTTGTTGGAAGGACAAAGTCCACTTGGATTTGAATTCAAATTTGAGAGAATATTCCTCCATTATGCCATGTTGAGAGAAAATAGGGTTTTAATAAATGAAATAAATCTATTTTCATGTGCAAGTGGCAAAAGCTAGAGGATGGGACATGAATTAGGATTAAATTAATCAAAGGCTAATTAATTTAATGGGGGGATTAGATGATGTGAAAATTTTGACTTAGATTTATGGGTTCATTTAAATCAAATATGAGAAGAATATGATAAAAGGAATAATTAAATAAGGATCTTTGATTTATTTAATTAAAGGAGCTAAAGTTAGATTAAATTAAATAAGGTTTTAATTTATTTAATTTAATGAGATAGACTTTAGGGATTTAATCAAATAAAATTGATTATTTAATTAAATAGGGATAATTAGATCAGACTGGTTGATTTAATTAACAAGAAAGAATGACTTAATCAGATAAATGATTTATTTAATTAAGAGAGGAAGATTGATGAATTTAATCAAATAAGGGTATTCGATTAAATGGTTAGACCAAGGGATGATTTAGGATGAAATGGTGTTAGTAATCAGGATCAGATGTGCAATGTCAATCAATACATTTTTCATGTCTACAGTTACAATAGTGGACATTCCCCCGACTTATGGGATGCTGCTATCTAGACAATGGTGTGCCTCCGTAGGGGGAAGTATGAAATGTGATTTATCATTTGCCACATTCTCTATTGACTAGAAGGATGTTCAAATTACCAGAGAATCAAAATTTAGACATATGATTGAGCTAGTTGAAGAATCAGAGGAGTCTCCGATGATTAATGTTGTGGACACAGACCTTGATACTTTCCATCTAGAGGAGTTAAAACAAGAAGAGGAAAAAGCTAAGCCTACTCCAATTGCCAGAGAACTCTCACAAACATCTTAGGAAGATGACCTATGGACACTCTATTTTGATGGAGCATGTTCAAAAGAAGGTTCAGGTGCTGGGGTCATTCTTATCTCCCCTCAAGGTAAGATGTTCAAGTACTCTTTCTTATTACAATTTGTATGTACCAATAATATGGTTGAATATGAAGCCTTGTTACTTGATCTAAAGTTAGCCTCTAAGCATGGAAAAAAGTTGTTAAAAGTATTTGGGGACTCTGAGCTAGTAGTATCTCAAGCCAGGTCTAGATTTTTCACTAAGGACAAAAGGTTGAGGGGTATGTGTAAGATCATCATGGAAAAAATAGGCCCTTAAGTGGTAAAAAATTCAAAAAAATCAGAGTTAGGCAACTTGAGATAAAATTTTGAATAAGTTATCTATATTATTTCAAAAATATGTAAGAATAGAATCTATTGCAAATTGAATGTAGTTTCTAAACTACTATTTTTATTTAAAAAAAAAATCTATTTGGTAAAAATTTGAAATTTCAATGCAGTAGTACTTAAATTTCAGGGAAAAAATAAGAAGTAGGTGTTTGTCTGACCACCCTAACCACATTGAAATGATAATATTTTTTTATAAAATTTTAGATATAAGTAGAGGACTCATGTCCCGATGTGATGCATATTTTTTTGTAATTTTTTCCAAGTAAATAATTAGTTATGAATTTTTTTATTACAACTTTTAAAAAATATAAAAACTCATATGTCTAACCACCTTAACTTGGTCAAAACATCATGAAATTCAATTTCTTTTTAATCCTATAGTATGTGAAGCATAGAATGTGACACATGTTTTAGATTCAAAAAATGTGATGCCATTTGAAAGTTATAGATGTTTTTAAATCAGCCTATCAATCAGGACTTTAGTCTTAATTCAAATAGAAAATGAATAATAATTATTTATTAAATTCAAAGTAAAGCATAATTTATATTGGTAGAAAGCTGAAAATATCTTTTAAAAACCCTTTTTATTTCATTAATTTTGGGTAAAAAAAAGTCATTAGCCACATACCCTACACATACCCATCATATCGCCACTTTTTGGCCCATCATGATCCTGCACATACCCTAAGGCATTATAGGAATGAGGTATGGAATACTATTGAATCATTTGATGCATTTAGAATAGATTGGGTAGAAAGAGGACATAATGTCAAAGTAGACTTGTTGACCAACATTGCAGTCAAGCTCGATGATGTAACTTTTGATGGTGTCTCAAGAGTTGAGGTACAAACAAGACCGACAATACCTGACAGCATCTACAATTGGTAGGTGTTCGATGATGGCAATGACATATTGAGATTCCTGAATTGTGTGGACAAATATGAGAATCAGGAGATTGATTTCATCTCACATGTGGTAAAAGTGGATGGAAAGGAGACACTATTTGGTAATGAGGTAATCCAACTTAAGACCAATAAAATTCCTAAAGGTTTAGTTCCACTTGAGAGGGTTTTTGATGGCCCATATATATCCAATGTTAAGTAGTCAAGTGCACATAAAGAGGACTTAGAGGAAATCAAATTGGGAACAAAAAGTGCTCCTAAGAAGGTATATATAGGGAAAAGGATGAAACCACATGTGAGGACTATGTTGATTGCATTATTACAAAAATATAGACATGTGTTGGCATAGTCTTACGATGACTTGAAAGCCTACAAAGAAGAGCTATTTCAGCATGAAATTCCACTAAAGCCTGACACAAAACCTTTTAGGCAGAAACAAAGGCCTATTAATCCTACCTTAAGGCCCAAAATGTAAGAGGATCTCACTAAATTAAGTGATGCGGGAATTATCAAACCTATAAGACACTCCTCATGGGTGTCCAACCCAGTTCCTGTTAGAAAGAAGAATGTTGACTTAAGATTATGTGTAGACTTCAAGAACCTCAATGTGGCATCCTTGAAAGATAATTACCCGTTACCTAACATGGAAGAAATGTTACAAAAAGTGACTAGTTGTGAACTACTTTCTATGATGGATGGGTCTCTGGCTACAACTAGGTCATGGTCAGGGAATTTGAGCAATATAAAACAACCTTTACAACCCTTGGGGGACGTATGTTTATGTCAGGATGTCATTTGGTTTGATAAATGTTGGTGCCACTTTCCAGAGGGCTATGAACGTGGATTTCGCCGATTTTATAGATTTATTCCTTGCAATCTACTAGGATGATCTTATTGCCCATAGCAAGAAAGAGGAGGACCACTGCTCACACCTTGAGAAAATATTTGTTAGAGCTCTGGAGTATGGCATCTCACTGAATCCCAAGAAGTGTGCTTTTGGGGTTAAAGAAGGAAATTTGTTGGGGAATATTGTGTCAAAGGAAGGAATCAGGATTGATCCTAAAAGAGTGGTAGCTATAGACAAAATTATACGACCAAGGAATGCCAAAGGAATTCAATCTTTATTTGGGTAGATAAATTTTCTGAGGAGGTTTGTCACTAACTTTGTATAAATAGTTAGACCTGTAGACACATCAAATTGACATTATGCATCACATTCTCTCATCAATTAAATAAATCAAGTTTATTTAATCAATCTCCTAAAGGTTATTAAATAAATCAATTAATCTTCTAAAGATCTCCATTTAATTAAATAGATCAAAGTTATTTAATTAAATCTCCAATGATCAATTTCTTCTCATTTAATTTAAATAAACTCAAATATTTAAGTTGAATGTCAAAAGCATCTAATCATCATCTAAGTTAATCTAATCCTGATTAACCTAATCTAACCACCCATCACATCCTGTAGCTTTTCCCACTTGCACAAATAAACCAATTTATGATTTATTAATTCATCATTTTCCATCAACATGGCATCTTTGAGGAATATTCCCTCAAATTTGAATTCAAAAACAAGTTGACATGTACATCCAACAAGGCATTTATGAGCTCTTACATAAGTCAAACTTAGCATTTAAACTCATCTTGTCATCAAATTCAAATTTGAATCTCCCCCTCTTTGGCACATTGACCAAAATGTGCTAATTCCTCAACCTCTCACAAGTTGACAAGTGGCTCCTTCCTATTGGTGGATCTTTAGTCCCAAATCCTCCATATTTGGCATTCTTCTATACTTTTTGGTTACAAATAGAGATCATCCTCTATTGTTTTACTCCTCCACAATCTTTAGATCTTTCTCCACAACTTGATCTACAATCTCATGCAAAGTCACTCTCTTCAATTGAGAACTGATTTTGTCCATTACATCTTCATCATTGGCTTATCAAGGGTTGGGAAAGGGTAATTTCTCACAAGTGACACGAATCCAATATGGAATAGGTGTGCATCATGTCTCTTTCATGCTTCTAAGTAGTTTATTTTGTTATCTTGTTTGAAGAGGCATCATGCATTATTTCATAGGAGCATTTAAAAGGTTTGCATATCACTAATCCATGCTTGAGATTTTAGAGTGTTTGCAGATTTTGAAGGGTGCTCACAAAACCTATCTTGAAGATGCTCAAGAAAGGAGAAAAGGTGGCATGGTCAAAAGAGCCTCTTAAAGCTTTTTAGGCTATCAAAGATGCACCTATCTTGAAGACTCTAGATTATGCCAAGCCTTTCCAATTATTTACGTTTGCCTCTTTTCACACTATAGTTGGAGTCTTGTTGCAAGAAAATGATGAGGGTTATGAAAAACCAATCACATTGTTTAGTAAATCCTTGCAAGCAACTGAGCTCAAATATGATACCACTAAGAAGCGGGCTTTTTCTTTAGTTAAGGCTGTCAAGAATTTCAAGACATATTTATCTACTGCAATGGTAGTGGCCTATGTTCCAATTGCAGCAGTCGAGGACATTTTTACTCAACAACAAACTATAGGAAAAATATGTAGGTGGATAAATAGGATTCAGGAATTTAACATAGAAATTCAAATTACAAAGCTAGTAAGGGGCCAGGGCCTGGCTAAACTTATGGCTGAATCTAACCTGGAAGCTAACCAAATCAATGAAGTGGAACTAAAAAATGTTTCTCCCATTTGTGATATGCAAACATGTGGTTGCTATCGAAGGATAGTTGAATACTTGTAGACCATGAAATGCCCGAATGGCATGCCCAAGAACAAAAGAAGAACCCTAAAGTTACAAGCAATTAGGTATGTTATCATTGATGGTGAAATCTAGTGGAGAAGCCCAGAGGGTGTGCTCCTCAGATGTGTGGATGGTGACCAAGTTGAAGATCTTCTGATTGAAATGCATAAAGGAGTGTGCGAAGGTCACTATATGGCCAAGACAACAACAAAAAAGGTGTTAAGGGTTGGTTTTTTGTGGTGTGCGGTATTCAAGGATGCACACCAGCTTGTGAAAAAGTGTGATGCTTGTTAGAAATTTACATAAAAACTTAAATTCTCAGGTAATCTACCACTTAGACTAGTCTCAACACCATCCCCTTTTCAATAGTGGGGTATTGACTTTATTGGAGAAATGGTAGTGAAATCCAGTGGAAGACACACTTGGATCTTAGTTTCCATTGATTACTTCACAAAATGGGTTGAGGCCATCCCCACCAAGAAAGCCACTAGAAAAGTAGTCATTGATTTCCTGATGAAGAATATTTTAAGCAGATTTGGTGTTCCTAAGAGAATTGTCATAGACAATGCCACGTGTTTTAGGTCTGAAGAATTCATGGATTTTTGTAATGAGCATGGTATTAATGTATCATATTCATCTCCATATCATCCCTAGGGAAATGGACGGGCTAAACCCAGTAATAAAAGCCTTATGAAGATCATTAAACGAGTTCTTGACAAGAACAAGAAGGCTTGGGATTCAAAATTGAAATTAGCATTGTGGGCAGCTAGAACCACAATCAAGAAAGCTATTGGGAATTCTCCTTTTAACTTGGTATATGGAGTGGAAGCTAGGATTCCACACAATAATTTGATGAAAATGTATAAATTTGTACAAGAATATGATACTAACATTTGTGACGAGATGCAAAATAGGATGAATGAATTGGTTGAGCTTGATGAGTTGAGGAGAGAAGCTCACAAAAAGAATGAGAAAATGCAACTTCAAGTTAAATATTTACATGACAAGTGAGTTGTGCCAAGGAAATTTGAGATATGATGTATGGTATTGATGTGGAATGCCAGACTAGAGGATAAAGGAAAACATGGGAAGTTTGATCCCTTGTGGCTTGGCCCTTACTTAATTGCAGATATTCATGGGGAAGAATCTTACTTCTTATAGTCACTCACAGGTGAATTTTTGGATCTACCAGTACATGGATAGTTCCTGAAACCCTATTTCTCCTCAAATAGGTTTGTCTCCATGTACATTGTATAGTTCTGTAAATTTTGTACATAGGGTTTGGTGTGTTTGCTTTCTATTGCATTTGCTTGTCTTGTCTGGGCAAGCTTCTACCTTGTTGATCCATCTATGTTTGGTCTACTCCACCAAGAGATCTGTTTCTCACCATACCAACTAGGGGTATGCATCCCTGAGCATGAGACGATGTTAGACCCCCAAAAATACTTGATATTTTGAGGTCCTCTATCCTCAATATCAACACAGTATGTTGATTACACACAGGGTTTAGGGTTTTATTTGAATAGCCTTGTCATCCAAAATCCCCATGTAATCCTCAGATGCCTTATTTTTGCATTGATTTGTTTCTCCAGTTACCAGTGATATAAGTTTCCTCTTGAGTCATCGTTTAACATTTCTAACAGACCCCTTCGTTTAGGACTGTTTAGTCATCCTCGGTCACAAGGTGTTTTAAATATTCCCAAAGTCGACCTTCAATATTTCACATACAAATGAATTATGTCTAAGTCATAAATCCCCAAGGGGTAAGTTGTCGTCGGCCTAGTCAAGGCCCCTTTTTAAGACTAATTGTTGTGTTCGTGCAGGTTTGATGATCACGAGATGACAGGATTTCATCTGGACCATTCCCCATTGGCCCGTCCATTTGAGGTGAGTTTAGTTTAATTGTTGTGGGGTTAGTGAAGCAACACCACGTGTAAATGGGCCTAGTGGTCATGTCCCATCTCAATGCCCTGAGCTTTGAGATTAACGGTGGTAATCCAATGAAGGAAAATGATCATAGTTGTTTCCTGCTAGCTCATGGATGAAAGATGCAATTTCTTTAAAATTGACGTGACTCGCAAGATGCTACCACATGCATTCTATGACTACTATGGGGTGGGGCCCTCATGTACATGGGGAGAGTCCTATAAGAAAATTTCTATTGGTTGTTCATTCGAGTTGGAGCGGTTTTGTGAATTCAAATATGTTTGACTCAATCTAAGTCATTCGAGATGCTCAACTCAGCTATGAATCAACGACATGTATTCAAAATTGAAAAGTATGCCTATTGCAATTGCTTTCCTTCGTGCAAATGGTAATTAATGGCGGAGGTGACTTGTAAACCTATTCAATTCCCTTCAAAAATTGTGCATGCAGTTGATTCTTGCTTATATGAGATTTAAAGACATGTCCAAGGCAGTATGAAGAGTTGAGAAGAAAATTGTAGAAGTTCTCCTGGTTAGCATTAGGGTTTGTTATGATTGAAAGAAGTACAATAAGTGAAATTTTATGCCTTTTCAATTTTCTGAGTTAGGGTTTGCTTTAATTTGCTTTAAAACAAGTGTGTTTAATCATTATGCTTTCATTGCTTTTAAATTAGGGTTAATCATTGCTTTGAAAAGTTATAGCCCTATAAATTATCCAGAATTAGCTCTCATCCTAAGCTGTAAACTACAATTAGGAAGTGAATACTTAAAATTCGCCCATAGGAACTCTTGTATATTCAAGCCCATGGCTCCCAAAATTCAAGGTGCTTCTTCCTCTACCCAGTCTAGAACCATTTCTCAGGATGTGATTGATTTTATACCCCAGTCTACAAGCAAGAAACTAGAGGCTAGGGTCTTTTATCATGGCCCTACTATGAAGGAAGGGTTAACAGATAAGGCTTGTTTCATCAAGGATGTCGAGGTACCTTACACAGGATGGAAAATGTTTCAGCACTGGTTTAGAAATAGGAACCTTGGGGCCCTTTTTAGTAACCCATGGAAATTGGATATGGGGAAACTGATTGTTTCAAATATGTACATGTATGTGCATCTCCTAAAAGATATTGTGTCACAAAATGACCTAGTTTCTAGGGAAGTCAGGGAATTTGATGGGGTGGTTATGGTAGAAATAACCAAGAAATTGAAAAAGTCTTTGACTTGCATGAATGGAATTGAGACATGATCCCTTTGAACATGGATAGTATTGGAACATAGTACAATAATACTAAGGTGATTATCAAAAAAAAGATGTTGCCTCTACATACTACAGTGACTGGAACTGGGAAACAAAGGAGGAAGGTTAGGATTGATGATAGAGAGCTTGAACCTTTCCAAATGAGATATTTTTCTAGTTATTTCAGAAAGAATGTATACTCTCTGTACCAAATTGTTGGTGTCAATCTACCAAACAAATTGCAGAAGGATTATAGCTATTTGGCCACACATCTGCAACACCCACTGTATAGTATTGTTTATGACTATGGGACTTATCTAGCTGAGCATATTCATAAAGGCTTAGTTGAATTGAAAGAAGGAAAAAAATAGGTGAAGTTCTTGTGGTACTCATTGTTAATGCATATGTTCTTATATAAATGACAAAGAGCCTTTTAAAAGGAGATTACCTTGGAAAGGAAGAAGGATGATGTTGACTTGCCTATTTAGTGTTAGACCCAAATCTTGGATAAAGATGACAAGAGGTACAACTTTGTAATGTTTAGAAATTATTTTGCATCAAAGATAAAGAGGGCCTTGGTATATCAACCACCTAAAATCCCTAGAGAAATCCATGAATTCTTGAGACCTAGGGAGCTGAGGCCAGATTTGAATTTGAGCCATAATTGGGGAGATTTAATTTAGTATCCTAATAAGACAATTTTCAGGATATATGGTAGTGGTTTGGGCCCATATGTTTTTCCTGCAAATGTTCCTTTGAGAATAGGGTTTCTTGAGATCATGAGGTAGTTAGGTGCTTCACAAGAAGCACATTTACCTGAATCAAGAAGGAATGGTTTGTTCTTCTTAGAGTAGACAATATTTGTAGATTACATTGTGACAAAAGGGGTAGTGAATGAATTAGAATACTTGCTAGCTCCTTATAAACTGATGGCTATGAGCTTGAGGAATCATGATCCTGAAGGCTTCATTGGTAAACTCAAAATAGATAAGAAAATGGGTACCTTTATACATGCTTTGATTACCCTAAGGATGTTATTAGGAATGTTTTTAATTTTGAGGAACAAGATGAAAGAAAAGCCAAATACCTAGCTTATAGAAAGATGGTAGAAGCTAAGAAGAAGAATAATCCCAAATATGACCCTCTCCCAAATATACAAGGTGATTTCAATAAAGTTATGCATGTTATGGACAACTTTGAGAATGTTGTTGGTGTTTTGGGAGAACAGTGGGAGGTTCCAGATAAAGGAAAGGCAGTGGTGGTTGAAGAAAGTGCTGAAATGACATTAGAAGAAAGACCTTCATATCAACCACCCAAATAGTTGAGGATTTATCCTAGGAGGAAGAAAGTAGCAAGTGAGGAAAGGAGCTCAATAGCCCCTGTCACCTCTGAAGAGCCAAAAGAAGACTCTCCTAAGAATGTAGTACCAACTCCTCCTGCATAGGCCTCTTTTCCTGTAATTGATCTTGATGCACCTCTTGGAAGTTCTACCCCTCCTGAGAAACCACCTTGAAAGAAGAAAAGAACTGAATCAAGAGGAGTAGTTGATTATTTTGACACAGATTAAGATGACATCTATGTCACCCCTTAGGAAATGCAGATTGGAATGCCTCCTCATGATGGAGAAATTGCTTCAAGTTTAGGACAGAGCATCCTCAAATTAGGGATGCTTGAAATTTGTTGATTGAATACTGCAGATGACTTGAGGGTAGAGGCCAACAAAGAGTTTATGGAAGATGATTGCTTCATTGAAACCTCAACATTCTAGGATTTCTTGTGGAAATCCAAGACTACAGCTTATGCAAAGAAAGTTTCCATGGAAAGAAGCTTGCACCCTAAATTGTCTGAAAATGTTATTTAGGAAAATGTAAGAAGCATTATGAGAAATGAGTTTAAAAAGATTAGTTTCAAGAGGGTAGAGAGCTTGTAAAGAAGAGTGGTGTGTTGTTGTTGCCAGAATGGAACATTTCTGATGCTATTGTTTTGGATGCTATAAGAAGGGATGAGAGACCTCTTGTACAAACAAACAAAGATCTAGAAATGGAACTTTGAGGTTCAGCCTTTAGCGAGGATTGGAATGCACTAGCCATATGGTCACTATCTTCAGCATCTAGGAAACTAGCCCTAACAGAGCCATCAAAACTTAGTGGACAACTGCTTGTAAAAAGAGTTGTTGATACCCCAGCTTTGGAAGCTACAGATATGGTTGTTAATGCTGCTAGGTTTACCTAGTCAACTATGGAGGGCCTCACCTTGGAAAGAGATAATCTTAGAGTTAAATACAGAGAAATCCTAGATGAATGTGACAACAACCAACAGAAAGTGGCTACATTAGAAATTGGATTGGCATTCTATAAATAAAGAGAATAAATACAAAGAGAACAAGGTTAGCCTAGCTCAAGCCATCCACCTTCGGCTTCTCCAATGACATCTGTGCAACATTCATTTCATAGCCAGGCTTTAGCAATAGTACCATATAGTCAGGGACAAGAATCAATTACAGAGGAAGAAATAAGTAGGCCAAGCTCTAGCTCACCTGACAAAGATCAATTGCTTCTACAAATTGAGACATAAGAAAATGCTAGAGAAAGCTCAAGACTCAATGTATGAGAACATATCAAAAGTTTTTCACACTGCCTTAAAGTATCTAAATGAGAAGATTCAGGATAGACTCAATAGTGTGCATGACAACTATGCTTTGATGGTGCATGTAATGAGATTATCCCAAAGAGATAAGGTGTTGGCCATACCAAATTTGAATAAATAGGTCCCAAGAGTTGATAGATTGAATTTGATATTAGTGGGAGCTAGCCAACATGAAGATAAGTACCCTCTAGCACTTCCAGTTTATGATTTTGTGTGTGAATTAAGCGAGCTGAAGTTTCAGGGATATGTAGCCACATTGGAGCAAAAGATAATATAATTGATAGCTCAATATAACCACACTAATTTGGCAACACTACTAGATATTGAGGTGACCAATTATGAAGTGAAATCATTGCAGGTGTAGAAGAGGGAACTGGATGAAGTTATTGATTCCCAGGTGGATAACATTTGCAAAGAGGTTAATATTGATGTCTTCAATAACATTCTAGGGAGGTTAACATTTCTTATCAGCTTTCTATAGGATTTTGATAGGGAGTCCAATGCGTTGGTTACTAAGTACTCCCCTTCGAGGAAAACCATGGGAAAAATTATGGATTTTGATTGGCCATCTGAGGAAGATTATGAAGAATGGGGAAGGCTATATGTTGGTAGGTTTGGCTTGTGAAACATATACTGGGTCACGTATTGTCTAGGTCTGGCCTCAGAGGTTACAATGTTAAAACATATGTTTCAAAGAGAAGTATCAACTGTTGATGATGTGGAATGCTGATTGAGATGTTGACTTACTTATGGTCTACATCATTTTGTCATTTTTCTTGATCAATTGGATGTGTTCCTTTGACATGTGCTTTTGAAAAGGAAAGGTTGCTCTTTACTGCAAATGTAAATATTCTTTGTCTTAGGTGTATTTTTTATTACAAATATAACTGAATTTAGGAATATACCTTTGAGCGGTCCAATTGAAGTATGACATGTGTACATTTGGCATGTGGTTTTTTTTTCTCCCTTATTCTATAAAAGGGAATTCAGGGCCATTTGTGCAGATCTTTTGTTGAAATTTTGGAGCTACAAAGAGAGATATAGAACAAAAAGTAGATATGTTGAGTCTTTATCTAATGCTTTGACTCTAGACAATAAATTTAGTTAAATGTATGGTTTCTGAGTATATTTTAATGATAATGGAGATTTTCTGAGTCTATAGTCTCTCCATTCTAGTTTTGTATTAGAATCATTAATGAAAATACTGATCAACAATCATCTCATTAATTGTCATAGTGTTATACTTTGATATGTGATCTAGTTTTTACTCTTGTTCATGGAATGAGTTAAAATGGTTGGATTACATCATGGGTTCATCTATGAAGTCATTTGGATTTGATAAGTATTCTTTAGTGCCCAGTCATTGATTTGTAAATTACAAGGTAATATCACTAGATCATAATTGCTCAGAATTAAACACGCCTTATGTTTCAATTTGCACAGACTCCTAGCCCATAGATAATGGCACTAATCTTTAACCCATCAAACCTTTCTTGTGATTTCAGTCACCCAACTTGAGAGAAATCTTTAAAATAATCATTGACCCACCTATTGTTTGTTGTTGTTTTACATTCTTAGCTTAAGATGTATAATTAACTCAAAGAATTTCCATCTTTGTGAGTGATTTCCTTTTATTTGCTATTAATGAGAATTTGTCTGCCTTGATTTACAATGTATGTGCAAATTGTTGAAATAGGTTATATATTTGACATTGTGGGAATACCCTCCTGGTTTTTGTAGAACCTGAAGTGTAGGAGATAAAGTAATAAATGCTTTGTCTCATTTGTTGGCCACTCGTCTAGAAAGTATTTGAGAATTGGGTTTGGAAAAATCATAGGTACTTTCTAAGGCTTGATTGGTTCGTTAAAATTAACCAACAAAATGAAAATAAAATATTCAACAATGCACTTGGTTTTCAATTCTTCACTTTAAAGAATTCAATAAATTAAATTAACCTATAGTTTTGTGATAATTTTATACCCTACCATTGACATTATAAATGCAATATTCAAAGTATTTTCTTAGAATTAGAAATAAATACATAAGACCAGTGTATTACACATGTAGATGTTATACACTACACAATTCCACCATAATGACATGATTTTTAGGACTTCTATAAAACTTCAAGAAATAATTTAAAATTTATAAAAGAAAAAAACAAAATACATCATCACTTATTGCAATGAATGATCAAAATAATGTTGAATATTTTTTATTGACTGTCAAATAATGTGTACATTATAACTCTTAGAAAGATAAATATGTATTAAGAAAATCATTATCATTTCCTCATAAAGACTCCCAAACCTTTATAATGTGTGGCACACCTTCTTTTATAGGGGTAGTTTTACATTTTCACATTTGACAAGTCAACCTAGATTCTAAGGATCTAAGGGCCCCTAATTAATAAACATCTCTAAGCATTAAATTTTTAGTGATAATTTTGGGTTTTACATTACTTTTCTAAAATAAGTGGACATAATTACAATCTCAAATTTATAAGTTAGATATTTTCCTAAATTGTCCCCTTAAAATGAGACAATTTAAATCTTAAACCTTGTAGTGCATTATTATATCAAGAGAATAAATAGATGATTAGGTGAACACTTGAGGAAGGAGAAAGTAACACTAGTGTAAATATTTAATTCTAATCTAGTCATGTTCAACCTTGGTCCTTTATTTGTGTCTATGCTCTATGAACACAAAGAGGAATTTATTCATGTGTTCTTCATTAGGACTATCAAGAAAATTCAATTTGAGTTTGCACTTCCCAAATTCATTACAAAAAAGATAATCCTCTTTTTCTTTATTGAGAGGTAATTTTCAAATACTTTGAGTTAAACTTTTAATCCATGAAATGGTCCAAAGTGGTAGGTGTTACATATTCTTGTAGTGTACGAAAAATTATCCCTTTTTCACACTTACTTTGGGAAATATTAATAATTAAAAGAACTAAATTGTCTTAATTTTTAGTGTTGTAATATTTGTTTTACATATTCACATTAAGTTTAGGGCCCTATTAATTAAAATGGACTTAATTGTGCCTTATTTATGGTATTGTAAAGTGTATCTTTACACTTTCACAATTATATTAGAATTTATTAATTAATTGAGATTAATTTTCCTTAATTGGCCCCTTTAGTTCAAATCCAAGCCTAATTAATTACAATTTTCAAAGAGGAAAACCCGACATTTATTAATGCCATGACAAAACACTTATCATTAGAGAATGCATGTCCTAGGTAAGTGACCTAGGACCCATTTTCCCAAGGGAGAATGGGTCCTCAATTAGACCAAGGACCCTAATTTAACTTATATTTTTGGTGGTATTTCAATGATTTCAAATGTATATTCACATGTCGACTTGTGTTATTTGATGTGAACACCAAACTTGCAATAAGCTAACACAAGATCAACAAACACTAGTTAATCATGTTAGAAACCCAAATATAGCATTCCCTATTAAATTCTTAGCTAAATCAAGAAGAAGACATAAAAATGAGAGCATAACAACCAAAGATAGCATGAAATCAAATTGAAATAGCTAAACCTTCATCCCATAGGGGGAGTGGTGCTCCTTTGATGTGGAAAGAATCCTTTTCCCAATCCTTTTGATAAGATTTGATGATGTTGATGATCCAACGTGCATGAGTTGACTCCAAGTGATGATAAAACTTAGCTAAAATGACAAAAATGATGAAATGCTATGAGTTGAAATTCCTATAGTAAAAATTCTTGAAGTTGTGCCTCCATATTGGGAAAAGAAGGCCTCTATTTATAGAACTCAAGGGTTGAGAAATGAGAGAAATTGGTGAATGTGGGATAACAAGGGAGCCAATATGAATGTGACACTTGTCACAATTCTATTGGGTGAGGGTGGAGCACATTTTGGGGAATGTGTTGAGTAAAGGAGGATATAAGAGAAATAAATGAAAATGGTTGAGGATTTGAAAGGTTGTAAGGAATTTATTGAATGTGGTTGAAGATTTGAAAGGATGTAAGAGGAGTAAATGAGGATGTAATATAAGTTATTGAGGATGTAAGAGATTTTTAAAACCTTTGGAGGGAAATTGAATGAGGAGGTGGTTGGGAGGAATATTCCTTAGAATATATCATTGTGAGGATAAATATAGGAATTAGATAATTAAAAGAAATGAATTTCATGTGGAACTTGGTTAGTTGACCATGGATTGATTTAACTCTTGAGTTAAAAGTTCAAAGATTTTTTAATGTTGATTAGAAAGTGATTTAAGATTAATTAATTTGAATGCATTAGGGGATTGTGGCATTTGATTTGATTTATTTAATCAAATGAGAGGACTTAGGAAGATTTAATTAAATATGATGAAAATTAGTTAGAAGGGTGAATTAATCTAATAAATTTAATTATTTGATTAATAGTAGAAATTGTTGATTTTAACTAAATGTTGATTATTTAATTAACTGGTTAGTTCAAGGTGATTTAGGAAGAAATGGTGTTAGTTAGTCAGAATCAAATACATAGTATCAATCAGGACTTAAGTGTTTACATTTTTCCCTTCTTTGAAGTGAGGTACCTATTGCATTGGTTCAAAGAATAACATTGTTGATATCAAAATTCAAAAAAATTATGATTTTTTTGAATGCCCCACTGCTTCCCCAGTAGAAGAAATTATGTTGCTACACTGCCCCCTTGAGAGATTGGGCAAAAAATACAAAATTTGGGTTGAGCTTGCACAAAAGGTTCAACAAGGATTTAGGCACAAAAATTAGCCCACGAGATGCGAAAATAGGCTTATAGCGATGAAAATGAGTCAAAATGGGCTTCGTTCGGTAAAAAATGGATTAATGGGCTCAAAATCCCTAAAAATACCCCCAAAAATGCTAAAAAATTTAAATGACTTGATTTAATTAAATATGATGAACATTATTTAGAAGAAGGGTAAATTAATCTAATAAATTTAATAATTTGATTAATAGTAGAAATTACTGATTTTAACTAAATAATGTTGATTATTTAATTAATTGGTTAGTTTCAGATGATTTAGGAAGAAATAGTGTTAGTTAATCAAAATCAAATGCATAGTACGATTAGGATTTTTTAAGTGTCTATATTTTTCCCCTCTTTGAAGTAAGGTACTTGTTGCATTAGTCAAAGAATAACACTGTCGATATCAAAATTCAAAAAATCTCTAATCTTTTCAGATGGCCCACTACTGTCCCAATGGAAAAAATTATGCTGCTACACTGCCCCCTCGAGAGATCAGGCAAAAATTGCAAAATTTGGGGTGAGCTCACAAAAAAGGTTCAACAAGGATTCAGGCATAAAAATTAGCCCACGAAATGCAAAAATAGGCTTACAGTGATGAAAACGAGTCAAAACAGGCTTGATTTGACAAAAAATGGATTAATGGGCTCAAGAACCCTAAAAAATAGCATAAATAGGGTTGAAGGGGCCATTTTCAAATCATTTGCACACTCAACCTTCTAGATTTTTTGAGATTTTGCTCTGAGGTGCTGATAGAATGGCATCTCGTATGCTTCCTAGACATAAGATGGAGTGGGTTTGAGAGTTTCAAAGGCCTTAGGATGCAGGACCCCCGACACACCTTTTGAAACTTTTCTCATTTTTTCACGTTTTAGGTGCATTTATTAGGTTCTAATTAGGTCGGCCAAAAGTGGCTCTCTAGGACATCACAAATGTTATGGTTGGCATCACTTTTGTCGATGTCAACTCGCCTTTGCAGAATAGTGTCGCACGGTGCTAGAAGGTCTTAGAGTTGTGTAGAAAATACCAACCCACTTGTGCATGATAGCATCGTGTGAGCCCAAAAGAGTCCAAGGTCACCTAGAAATATCAATTCGCCTTTGCAATATGGCGTCGCCTTTGTTTATAGCATCACTTTTTGTGAAAACATAGAGCATCACCTTTGCAAATGTCAGCTCACCTTTTCTTTTTTAGGTTTAAATTTCAAAAATGTATCAAGTTGATTAAATTTGACATTGTGGGAATTTTGGATGCAGGAGGTCCTTCAAGTGCTCAACTCAAAGGATCACAAAGGTCCAATACTGTGCTAAGCAAGGAATTTATCAAATGAGGCACTACTTTTCTAGGGTTCAATTGGATTCAGACACATGGCACATATGCTTGAGGTTAGTACGCACTTAGCAATGATGATAACACTAGTGGAGAGATGGAGGAGTGAGTCTTCGTCATTCCATCTATCGACTAGAGAGGCCACGGTGACCTTGGACGACGTATGGCAGATCCTGTGGATCCCCATACATGGCGAGCACATTATATATGATGTCAAGGTTGATGGTGATGCCATATTCCATTTGTTTGGAGTTGATTAGTATGAGGTGGATAGTGGGTAGATCGACCTTACTCAATATAAGGGGATTGCCCCAGATTTGACCCTATTTGTCGGTGCATTGATCTTAGGAGTCCTCATTCCTGATAGGTGAGCCAAAGGTTGTAGTGTTGGATGGGGCGTTGTCTAGTTGAGGATGATGGAGGAGATGACTGTCTGCACCTAGGGGTCAATTTTCCTAGCTTCGTTATATCATGATATGCACTAGGTTGTGTATAGCGGGGCCTGCAACATTGGGGCAGGAGTGACACTTCTCCATGTCTGGGCCTATGAGTGTAGACACATAAAAATGTCCTAAGCCTTCAAGTGTCATTTTTCTTCATCCTCGTCCTTCGATAATTGAATAATTTTAGTTATTCAATTATGTTTCATTATATTCCTCTATTAATAAATAATTTTTAATAATTATTTAATTAATTCACTTTCTAATCTTTATTCTATCCTGACCGATTAAACAAACTAATTGCGTCACTAATTTCTCCCTCTTCTTCAATAGTTAAATGAATTATTATTTATTTAATTATTTTGTCATCTTTCATCTATAGTTAAATAATTACCATCAAATATTTAGCTATTCATGGTCCTTTAATTCTTCCATAGTTAAATAATTATTAAAATCATTTAACTATCCCATGCCACCTTCCCTATTAAATAATTAATATAAATTAATTATTTAAGGTCTAATTTTCATCTCTCCATTTAATCAAATTGATAAATTTAATTAAATGCTCTTCTTTTCATTTTATCTACATAAATAATTTGGATAAATTATTTAAAATAAATTATTTATGCACCTCCACTTGGTCAAAGATACCCTATCATTATTTCATATCATAATCTGCATGTCTTGCATGTCCGTCATAGCCGTTGGCGTCATAGTTTTTTCCATGCATGGCATATTCTTGGTGCATCAATTATGGACCGTCGATTCAACCTTCAATCTCATCCATCCATTCGAAATTGTCTTTTCTTATAAAATGGCAATTTCAAATTCATTTGGTCTTCTTCCTCTTCTCTCTCTCAAGCATTCATGTGAACTTTTTGGCGTTCTTGTTTTCATCCATTTTTACACATAATTAGAGCTTCTCTTAGTCATTTAGAGTCATTTTGCATAGAAGAATCCTTCAACACTTGTGTAGAACATGGCATAATCTTAAAGTTGCTCGAAGAATCTGAGGGCACTCTTCAACTTGCAGCAAGCTAGAAGGTGTAATGGAGGTCAGCCATGGAGATTGGAGATTTGGGTAACTTTGCTTCATTTATTTTCATGTTTTCTCCTTTGCTCTCCATTATCTCTTTGATTTTTTTAGATTTAGCAATTCTAACCTAATCAAACATAAATTTCTAGAGATACATTTGGTGAACCCAATGATTGTTTTCTTGTAGAGAAATTGGTTTGTTTTCTTGTTTCTTTTTGCTGTTTTGCAGGTTACAGCCAATAATTCATACAAAATCCCATCATATTATTTTGAGCACAAAAAAATGGGTGCATAAAATATTTTAAAATGATTATCTAAGTTTTGTAAGCCTCGTTCTTAGCTTTCCAGAACTTCAAATGGTTTAATTTTTTTTTAAGATTTGAGAAAGTTATGGCCGTTTTAGTGATCATAGCTTTTTAAGATTTAGCTATTAAGATCCGAATTTTCTTTTGTTTATAGCACTTTTGTCTTGTAGGATTTTGAAAAACTTTTTCTGGGTTTTAAAGCTCTATGTCTTCGCTTTCCGTAGATATCTACGGTTTAAAATTTTGTTTTGTTTTGAGAAAGTTATCACTATTTTAGTTTGTTGTTTTCATTCAAGTTTTTTTTTTTGGTTTACTAATCTTCTGTTTGTAGCATGTGGCTTTGGAGTGGGGCTCCCAAAAATTGCTTATTTTGGAGCAACAAAAAAATTGAGCTCTTAGTTTTTAGTTTTCTTTAATTTATTTTTCTTAGTTTAGTTTAGTCTCTTCATTTTCTAGTTTAGTTATTTACTGACTTTTAAGTTTTAGTTTGGTTTTTAATCTCTTGCTCTAACTTAGTTTTTTGTAGCTGTCTCGTTGGTCCAAGACATTTATGAAACTACTAATTTGTGGTTTTGCAGCTCCGTTAGTCAAAGAATCATTTCTCAAACAATGTGTTTACGATTTATAGTTTAGAAAACACTTCCATTGGTGCATTAAAATGAACACGTGTTTGATTATGTCTGACTGTGCTTGAAGGTGGTAGGTGATTATGCTCTCACCTTGTGAAAACTAGGTGATTAGAAAACCAAACCCACCTTATTTTTTGTCACCCTCAAGACTTAGTAATCAAAGTATCCTCTCCCCTTGTGCTTTCAGGCAATCCTGGGTGTAAGAGGAACAGTTACTGACTCTAGAACTTGGGCCTGTTCTGGTGGGAAAAAGTACTCACCCCAGGACGACTCAGACTAGTAGCACCCTGAACCCGAGGGACTTCCAACCAGTATATAAAAGTGGATTCTTGGGGAAATCCCAAGAATCACACGTATGGTTCTGATGAGATGGATCCGAAAGGGGATTCTCGCCGCATGGATCATGCCCTACGAATAGAATGCGCTTACTAGACACCTTTTGTTTTAGAGGCCAACCATTTTCAGCCGTTGTTTGGTATAGTGCAGGGTATAGTATCATGCCCGAAGATACTCACTACTGATCCCCTTGAGTAGAGATAGCAGTTCTTGGGAAGTGACTACCCAAGAATCCAAAGTTGGTGTGCTCGAATGACGTTAATGAGCCGTGGAGGGGAGCCAGTACCACCAAACTTCTAAGCTATCCGCTCTTGAGAAGGAAAGGTGTTTAGCACCAATCCAGGGTATATCGGTGGGCTATATCAAGTATACAAACCCTTGGCCTATTGGCCTATTAGGATTGTGCTTGTCTCATGTGTGTTTGCATACACCAAAAAATTGTGCTTGTCAAGTGCTTGCTAGATTTTCAAACATTGTTCACCACATTTACACTTCTGGACAAAATATTCAACCTTTGACAGATCAGATTTTCTCTCAATAGATCCGAAAAACTCAATTTTAACAAACTGTGGCGCAACTATTACAACTGCATTCACTTAAACTGAAACGCATCCACCATACTGTGACACATTTGCTTCCTCAAACGATGCATTCACGTAATGGAAACAAAACCCTGATGCAAACTAGAATCTAAGTCTAAACATTGTCAACTTGCTGTCAAACAATTCTTCCAAGAGGTCTATGTCAGAAACCAACTTTCAAATTGCTCAAAATCATTATTTTTCATCTATTAGTTTGCATTGTTGATCATAGACTTAATCTTTCAAATTTTACTTTTATCCATTAGGTTCATAATCATCATCTTTGCATGCTTTGGATTAGGTGAACCTCATCACAATTTGCAAAATCATTGCTTTCGAAACTAGGTTATCTTGGACTTCGTCATTCACTTCTATCTTCAATCATTGCCACTTTTTGTGAGGCTGTCCAACTCAGCAGTCTAGCTAGGAAAACTCACTAGTCCTTTTGACTTTGTCACCTTGTCATTTTCAACAAGTCCTTTGGTAACCAAAATCGAAAACAAAGACTAAGCTTAGAGTGTTTAGGTATCCTTGTCTCGCAATTGCATTCTAGTTTATACCTTGCATACTTTATTCCCCAAAAAAAAAAATACAAAAACATTATTCATCCTAGTTGTTATTTTGAACCTAGACTTTGCATTAGTTGCATCTTTAGTTGACATAATCATCTTAGTCCTTATTTTGCACCTTGTTATCATTGTCATCCTATTCATAATCGTCACTTTCGCTTTTCGGCATTACACATTTCCTTAGGTACACATTGTCATCCATTATCATACAAAAAGACAAAAGCATAGACTAGTGTCATATTTGCATTGTCATCATCTTCATTTGAGAAATCTCTTTGATGGTGGAAACAAAACTTCAAAGAAAGAAAAGACAAATGGCAGACTTTGGACAAGACTTTGACAACAACACCAACAACAACACCAATCCCAATGACTGGATCTTTGATGACCCATTTGGAAATTTGAATGCACAATCTTCCATGAACATGTCCAATTCCTTTCAAAATCCACTTTTTGAACAATTCATACAAAGAGATCAAAATGGACAAGTCTATGTTGAAAACTTAGAGGCAACAACCCAAAATCCTAAAGTCGCTTCGTTTGTAGAAGAATTGGTCTTGAACAATCCCGAAAAATACCTTACTATGATTTTAGACCAAGGCACAAGATTACCAAGAGGCTTCGACATTAATACCATACAACCTGTCTCTCCTAATAATACGACACAAAACACAACATCCCAACATGACAAGAACAATACCTTGATCAATAACATTGTCATTACTATGCAAGTTGCCATACCACTATTAATGCAACATCTAGTGGCACCATAAATCAAAACACCTCAAGCTCAACTAATATGACATCTGTTGGAGGAACATCTACTATGACCATGCCTACAATGTCCACATCTTTACAAACAATAGGAGCTACCTTTTCACAGTCCATGCCGACAACATCCACATCATCTTCACAAATGATAGGAGCCACCTTTGCATCTACATCAATAGGAACCACCTCATCAAATCCTATGATTGGTTCTTCATCTATTACAATGGGGGCATCTTCATCAAATATTTATAGTGGAACCTTATTTAATCCCTTTGGACGAAATTCATGAAGCGTTTTCATCCAAGGTCCTCAACACAACATTAACACATCATTGCAAATGAACAACCCACATGGACAAGGGCACAATACACATATATCACATGGACACTTTCAAGGACCACACACTACCATGCCACACGGACAATTCTATCAACAAGGACAAGGAACTCAAATGACGCAACAAATGCATACCTTTGGACATCAAACAAGTCAGGGACCTCAAATAAAGTCACACATGGCTGGGTCACATATTCCTACATACTCATCCCAGATTCATACTCAACAACATATCCCCAATCACAATTGGAAATATCAGCAAAACATACCTTACTTTCAGGCAACCAATGATCCCGTTGTACACACCTTGCTAGCAAAAGTGGATGACCTTCAAAAACAGATGGAGAATATGAAAACCTTTGACAAGAAGATGCAAATGCCATATGACTTATTTCCATATCCTTTTGATACAATGTTGTACATGCCACCATTTCCACATGGTTATGTGGCTCCAAACTTCAAAAAATACAAGGGTAAAACAAATCCACTTGACCACATCAGAGAGTTTGTAACAAGTTGTGTGGATATCGCTCATGAGCACACATATCCAATGTGACTGTTTCCTAAAAGCCTTACAGGACCAGCCCTATAATGGTTCGATACACTGCAACCCAAAATTCAATCATGGAAAGAACTTGCTAAAAAATTCGTGAAAAATTACACATACAACATTGACACAGACACCATTACCAATCTATGCTAGCTCACACAAGAAGATTCAGGTGAAACCATTTTACCATTCTTTCAAAAATGGATGGGCCTAGCAAGTCATTGTCATATAGACATACCTGAAAAGGAAAAGGTTGACATGTTCGTACAAATGTTATTAGGCCCACTAAAAAATGGCTTGCGTGTTCATTGTTGCACAACTTTTGTGGACCTAGTTGAACGAGGTGTCCAAGTTGAACAAGCCCTCATAGCTAAAGGAAGACTAAATTATGGTCCTAAAAGCACAAATGCAAACCCTCCTTTTGCTAACAAAACCAAATTTTGGGTTAAGAACAAACATGTCACCAACTATGGTGTAGTTGATGCTAAGGCTATCAACACTATGGGTCCTATGATTACTCTAAAAGGGACACAACCGCAAAACACATAGATGATGACACAAACCTATACTACTAATGCTATCCATACAAATCAGAATAAACAAGGCAATCAAAACAATCAAATTCAAGGGCAGCCTAGACAACCAAGACAATTCCCTAGAAGTCGCACATATACCCCTTTGGGTGAACCTATTAACGAAGTCCTCAAGAAATGCATTCATAATGGTGTCATCACACTTCAGGACCCCAAACCATACGACCCTGGGAAGTTTCAACCATCTTGGTGGGATGATAATGCATTTTGTGACTATCACCAAATAAAAGGACACAAAACATCTTCCTATAAACAATTGAAAAATCTGGTACAAGACCTTATTGAAAAGCATATCATTGAAGTTGGTAGGTCACAATTTTCTTCTAATGTGGATCATATAATACACAAGAACCCACTGCAGGATCATGGTTCATGAAACCCTTCTACGTCAAACCTTAATAACAATACTCAAGCCAACCATGCTCGTATTGGGTATGACTATTCTGGGGGACCTATTATACATCACATTAGAACAACTAATGAAAATTTCTGCACGGTCACCATTAGAAAGGTCCTTGAATGCAATGTCACCACTTGTAGCGGAAAGATCACCATAGCCAACCCTCCTCCCCCTAGACAACCAAAGGTAAAAATAGCTGGCCTATCCACTTCACAGTCGCAATCGTGTCCACAAAACAAGTAATCCCAACCTAAAGGAAACTTTAATCTTATTGACTAGCTTGGAAAAATGCCTACACAAATCTCTATTCTTGAGTTGTTATGCATCTCACCTGCCCATAAGGCCATCCTAGACAAAACACTGCAAGAATCCTCCGTTCCCCAAGATATTGATGTCAACCAATTCAAAGCCATGGTAGGATATCTCATGACACCCCACCATATAACCTTTTCTGACTAGGACTATTTGTCATCCAAATCCAACCATAATGATGCCCTTCATATTGAAGTCCTTGTTCATAAACATAAGGTCAGACGAATCTTAGTAGATGGCAGAGCAAGACTAAATATATGTTCCTTAAAATTGGTCAAGGCATTAGATTTTTTTGATGCTTGTGTAGATGCCACAAGAAGCATTGTTATCAAAGCATATGATGATGAAGAACGTTCCTCTCGAGGCGTAATTACACTCCCAGTTCGGATCGGGCTAGTCATTGTTGACACCACTTGTCAAGTTTTGGATTTGGACCTGCCATACAACATTTTACTCAGTCGACCTTGGATCCACGCTTTGAAAGCCATTCCCTCCACATATCACCAGTGCTTGAAATTTTCTTTTGAAGGAACTGAGATTACTATATACGAATACCTTGATCCATTCCAATATTGCACCAACTTACAGGGTGTCTCAGAACGTCAAGTCCCTATCAATAGGGAAGCTCTGACGTCTTTTTCTTCCAAATTCATTGATCCCTTAGCACTCGTGAAGTCTCTTGCCTCTTCATCGACCACATCCGCTTCTGCTTCTTCCACCACCATGATCATCTCCATAACACTTTCCACTTCATGTATCACCCCAAGCGTCAACCTGAGGTTCCAGATTTAGGATCAAGGATGTGGAGAGTACAAGCTAAATACAGCCTATTGCATAACCAAGATTCCCAAGTCTCCCCAGGTCTATGGAAAACCTTGTTTTAGAATACAAGCAAAAGAAACTTTCAGGGTTCCTCCAAATACAGTTTTCATAAAGTGGGGTGAAATGAGTCAAGAGGACATAGATGATATACTATCCTAGATTTATAGAGAACCATGAGGCTTAACTACCTTGCCAGTAAAAATATATGGAAAAGGATACATCATGATAAAAGAAAAAGGTTATGATGGAAAAAGTGGTCTTGGCAAGGATAAAATGGAAGGTGTGAGCCACTATCAGTTTCAGAAAGACCAAAACATCTTGGGTTAGGGTTAGGTCCATGAGAATCGCGATCCAAGTACCAATGTGCTTCCATGTGAGTTAGTGTATGCTTCAAACTGTGTTGAGACAATTGAGGAAACCTCCTCTGAAACTGACTCTCATGAATGGTAATTTGTCTCTCAACTATCCTTAAGTGATTGCTACCTTGACGAATTATTCCTTGAACCAAGCGAGCCTACATTTGAGGAATGATTCTGGAAAATGTTTAAGATCGATACAACACCAAATGATGTCAAGTCCAGATCATATTCTATTCCCATTCTTTCTAGCCCCGACATACTAGCCCAGTCATCCCAAGCTGACAACCATCATTCGGAATCGCCTAAGCCATCACTTGCCACTATTGATCCTAACTCTAATACTACTCCCTTTGTCCCTTACTTTGCTCGTGAGTATGAAACAAGCAGAGGAGAATACTAGATAGAATATGACATAGAGCCAGATGATGACAACTTCATTTTTAACGTCTCGACATCCATTTGCATGCTCTATGTGTCATCTCCTTAATTTGCAAATTCTGATGATGGAATATCCTTAGTTTACCCTGACCTAATTGACTGGAACCAACAAGGCCCACCAGTAATGGACACTTTTCAAAATGATGAGGCTTTAGTAGAATTTCTAGGACTACGTGAGGGCATTCCAAATGGGGATCACAAAGCTGGATTTGCTATTGAATTGGATTGTGCTACTTATTTTAGGGAGACTGCACCATCCTCTAGTCGCAAAATTAAAAATAAAAATAAAACAAAAAATGGCACATCTCTAGGTGAAAACCGAAAGGCACCTTTTGATGACAAAATAGTAAAAATAAAGGACGTACCCAAGGGTGAAAACCTCCCTGAGACACCTAAGGGTGGGGGATTGGACTTTCTCCCCGTAGATAGAGAAAAATAAGCAATGCTCGTAGAAGACACCATACCAGTTAATATAGCTACTATGGACGGCCCCAAAATGGTTCTCTTTGCGGCATCATTGACAAAAGCTAAACACCCAGAATCTCAAAAGTTCTTCTCGAAACGCAAGATAAAATTTGCATGGTCTTATGCTGATATTCCAAGGTTAGATCCTGAGTTAGTGTTACATCACTTTCCATTATTGCCAGATACCAAGTCAGTAAAACAAAAGCTAAGAAAAATGCACCCGCAAGTTGCATTGTTGGTTAAAGTCGAACTTAGAAAGTTATTGGATGTAGGTTTTATCAGGTCAATTGACTATGCTAAATGGATATCCAACCTCGTCCCTATCACCAAGCCTACTGGACAAATTCGCATATGCACAGACTTCCGATATCTCAATAGAGCATGCCCTAAAGATGATTTCCCTCTGCCAAATATCGATATCAGTGTGGAGCTTACAACTGGATATGAGATGTTGTCCCTTATGGATGGTTTTTCTGGTTATAATCAGATTCGTATTGCCCCTGAAGACCAACACAAAACTACTTTCACATGCCCTTGGGGTACATACTGTTGGACTGTAATGTTGTTTGGTCTTAAAAATACAGGTGCTACATATCAAAGGGCAATGACAACAATATTCCATGACATGCTGCACACATTAATGGAGGACTATGTGGATGACCTTCTAGCAGAGTCATTGACAAGAAAAGACCACCTTTCAGTATTAGACAAAGTTTTCAGGAGGCTGGAAGAGTATAAGGTCTGGTTAAACCCGAAAAAGTGTGTTTTTGGTGTAACATCAGGAAAGTTGTTGGGGTACATAGTCTCTCGTAGAGGAATTGAAGTTGACCCCACCAAAGTTAGAGCTATATTGGCTATGCCTCGTCCTAAGGGAATTAGTGACCTAAGAATGCTACAAGGCAAGCTTCAATCTATCAGACAGTTCATCGCTTAACTCACGAATAGGTGTCAACCATTTTAGTATCTTCTACGCAAAGGGATCCCCTTTGTGTGGAAAAATAAGTGTCAGGAAGCATTCAATCAGATCAAACAATACTTATTGTCACCTCCAGTTCTCATGCCTCCCATCGAAGGAAAGCCATTAATTTTGTACATCTCTACAACTACTTCAACATTGGGGGCATTACTAGCACATAATGACTATGAAGAAAAAGGACGAGCTATATATTATATCAGTCGAACACTGGTGGGGTATGAGATAAATTACACACCCATTGAATGTGCTTGTTTGGAAGTTGTATTCGTAGCCCAAAAATTAAGGCATTACATGTTAAATCATAAGACACACTTGGTAGCCAAGATCGATCCCTTGAAGTACCTCTTGAGTCAAGCAACATTGACAGGACGTTTGGAAAAATGGGTCACAATCCTCAGTGAATATGATATTAAATATGTCGAGGGGAAAGCCATCAAGGGACAGGTAATAGTAGACCAGCTTGTAGATGCAACAATACTAGATAGCCATCCTCTTATAATAGAATTTCTAGATGAGTTTATATTTCAAGCGGAGCCCCAACAGCCTTGGCAATTATACTTCGATGGATCTCACACTAATCATGGCTCAGGAGCTGGAATACTATTCATTACTCCACAAGGAGATTCCATCCCAAGGTCATTCCACATTGCATTTCCATGCACTAATAACATGGGAGAGTATGAAGCACTAATTACAGGACTTTGAATGGCTATCAAGTGGAAAATCAGGAATTTACAAGTCCTCGATGATTCTTAGTTAGTTATCAACCAAGTCAATGATGAGTACGAAACCAAAGATGAGAAGCTAATCCCTTATAAACGGATGGATGATAGTTTTCTGACATATTTTCATAGGATATCCTTTGAATTGGTTCCAAGAACACAGAACAAGGCTGCTGACGCTATGGTAGCAATCAGATCTTTGCTTGATATTCCCAACAATGTCCCACAATTTGAGTTTTTGGTTGAGCAGTTATTGGTTCCTACTTATGATGTCCTCGAATCCAAAATGGTCTATGAGCTTGTTGGTTCCAGTTCCCCCTAGTATAAGGACACTTTCGACTACCTTCATTCATAGATCCTTCCTCAAAACCTTTCTAATAACCAAAGGAAGTCCTTTATCTGCAAAGCTGAACATTATACCATCATCAACGACACCCTTTACCACCGTAGCTTTGACAATACCCTTCTCCATTGTCTTGACACTAATGAAGAAAAAATGACCTTACGAGAAGTGCATGAGGGTATATGTGGGTCCCATTTGAGTGGCTCGACCTTAGCTAAAAAGATTACAAGACTTGGGTACTATTGGCCGACACTAGAAAAGGATGCATTGGAATTTGTAAGAACATGTCACCAATGTTAGATTCACATTGATTTAATCATGCTCTGACACAAGAGTTGAGGCCGATCACTTCTCCTTGGCCTTTTGCACAATGGGGACTTGATCTCATGGGCAAGATTCACCCTACATCCTCCAATGGACACAAATTCATTATCACCGCCACTGAGTATTTTACTAAGTGGATCGAGGCCATTCCACTCACTTACATTACCGACAAATAGATCTCCAAGTTCATCCTCAATTAGATCATTTGTCGATATGGCATTCCACATTCCATCATCACAGATAATGGGAATCCCTTCAAAAATCAGGAGGTCTGTGAACTGTGTCAATGTTTCCATATAGGCCACCACTTTTCCATGCCATATTACCCACAGAGAAATGGTCAAGTTGAGGCATACCGTACGAGCATCCATACCCCCACCAGTGCCATGCCTTTCACCCTTGTCTTTGGAGTCAAAGCCATCTTGCCCATAGAGGTTGAAATTCCATCTTTGCGAATCTCCATGAAAGGCCTTACCACTGATGAAGAATACAAACAATCAAGACTACATGAGTAAGAAATTCTAGATGAACGCAAACACAATGCATTGAATCATTTGCAAGCATACCAAAACCGTATATGCAGAAGTTATAACAAAAAGGTGATGACTCAAAAGTTTGACATTGGCGACCTAGTTCTCATGCAGAATCCCAAGAATCAGTCAGATAGAGAAAAGCCAGGAAAATTTGAGCCCAATTGGCTGGGCCCTTATGTCATCATAGCATCATTTGGTTCTGAAGCATATCAATTTACTACTCCTGAAGGTGAACAGTTGAAAGAGCCAATGAATAGTCTACATTTGCATAAATTCTATGCATAGCATCAAAAAGCTTGTCCAAAAACTAGTAAAAATACCCAAAAAATGAAAAATGCAAAAAATTGTCACCTTGATGAAAACCTGGCAAACAGGCATCCTGGTGACATAAAAAAAAAAGTAAAATGACAAAAATAAAGAGAAATAATTCATCCAATAGTGAAAACCTGGTAAACAGGTTCTTTGGATAGGTACCATGGTGAAAACCTAGAAAACATGCACCATGTGTAGTCAGTCATTGCTGTGCCATCTACTGTCACTCTATCTACCATTGTCCCTGAGAAACATACTCTTTTCTGACATTTGTCATAACTCTTTACCTTGACATCATGACATTTCCATCCATGGCTGACAATGGTTGAAATCAAGTCTTGCATACTGTCAATTGTCCATACTAATCATGTCTTTTCTTTACATTCCATTTTTCTTGGCTCATTCTCAACTTGACTCTTGGCAAAATTTTATCATGAGGTTGTAGTGGGTACCACACGTGATCCTGAAAATCAGAAAATGTCCTGAAAAAAAGACCTAAAAATTGAAAAATGTCCTGAAAAAGACCTACAAATCAAAAAATGTCCTAAAAAAGACCTAAAAATTAAAAAATGTCCTGAAAAAGACCTAAAAATCATAAAATGTCCTTAAAAAAGACCTAAAAATCAAAAATGTCTTTAAAAAAGACCTAAAAATTGAAAAAGTCCTTAAAAAAAGACCTAAAAATTGAAAAATGTCCTGAAAAAAGACCTAAAAATCAAAAAATGTCCTAAAAAAAGACCTAAAAATTGAAAAAAGTCCTAAAGAAAACACAAAAATTCCAAAAAACGGAGTCATGTCAGTCAACACAGTCACGTCCATTCAAGTCTTGATTAGTCTTTGTCATTGTCAAACTACGAGGTCTCTAAATGACGTAGGAAGGCCATCTGTCGATGAGCCCCTATGGCCACACTAGGTCAGTCCATTAGGGTTCATTGCACAATTTTCTCACACACATGAAATAGTCTTTAAATTCGAACAAATGATCTACCCAAGTGAACTTCGACAATCTGTCAACGGAACATGACAATCATCTTGGCATATCAAAATCAGTCAAACTTTGTCAAACCAGTCAAATTTTGCTTACTCTTCAAATGTGTCCTTCTGAAGGGTAGCCCGTCATTTAATCATTCCCTAGGATATGTCCTTCTTAGGCATCATCACAGTCATCTGGCATTTTGAGGATTCTCACAACATTCAAGATATGTTCCTCTTGACATTGACATTATTCAGGATGTGTCCTTCTTGAATTCGACATTTTGGCAGCGACATTATTCTAGATGTGTCCTTCCTGAATTCGATATCTTGACATCGACCTTGTTTGGGATGTGTCCTTCCCGAATCTTGACATTAACTTGGCATCGACATTATTCAGGATGTGTCCTTCCTAAATCTGATATTGTGACATCAGCATCATTTGGGATGTGTCCTTCCCAAACTTGACATCAATTCGACATCTCGACATTGACATTTTCTAGGATGTGTCCTTCCTAAACTTGTCATCAATTCAACATCTAGACATCGACCTCATTCGGGATGTGTCCTTCCCGAATTTGGTATCACTCCGGCATCGACATCATTCAGAATGTGTCCTTTTTGAGTCTTTCATCCCGAGATCATTTAGGATGTTTCCTTCCTAAACTTGACACTAATCTGGCATCTTTACATTTTCAACTCTGGCACTTTGACAGCAAGATATTCAACATTTTTGGATAAACTTGACATTTTGACATCCATACACTTCACAGGCACTTGGCATTTAATTTTACAGTGTTTGTTGTGTATTTTTGACATTCATGTTACTAGTTCCTCGAGGATGTCCTAACAACAGGATTTAGAAGAGCAATGAAGTTTCATGATTTGTCTTGCTTGTTTTCACTGTCTATAGTTGATTATGACAAAAAGACTGGGGAAAATACGCCTTTTAGTATGAGTCATGATCATCCTTGTCTATGACTATTTATGTCAAGTGATGGTATGACCTTGCACACCTTGATTTACGTCATATCATGGTGTTTTTTGGCCATCACGATAATCTTCCCAATGATGATTAAGAGAAACAATTAGTAGTCCTACAACAATGTGTTGAAGGATTTTTTAATTTTTTTTCGTCTTACTAACATGCATCTCCTTCTGCCTTGTCATCTTCTCTCAAGATAATATCATATAGGCATGGCATCCATATCATCATCCATATCTTTTGCACTAACATTTCTTTGTCTCTTCATATTCTAGTCTTCTCATCAATTTCGAGAGCACACCCGTGTTCTTGGAACCCATCTGTCCTCTCGAGGGGGCATACCGCTACCCTCCTTGTCATTCTTCCTCATCTTATTTTGTACTGGGACATGACTTTGACTTATTTTTCTTTGTCACAATGCGATAGGTTGCATTATGACAAAGAGGGGCAAAATGTAGACACATAAAAATGTCCTAAGCCTTTGAGCGTCATTTTTCTTCATCCTCATCCTTCGATAATTGAATAATTTTAGTTATTCAATTATGTTTGATTATATTCCTCTATTAATTAAATAATTTTTAATAATTGTTTAATTAACTCACTTTCTAATCTTTATTCTATCATGACCGATTAAACAAACTAATTGCGTCACTAATTTCTCCCTCTTCTTCAATAGTTAAATGAATTATTATTTATTTAATTATTTTGTCATCTTTCATCTATAGTTAAACAATTACCATCAAATATTTATCTATTCATGGTCCTTTAATTCTTCCATAGTTAAATAATTATTAAAATCATTTAACTATCCCATGCCACCTTCCCTATTAAATAATTAATCTAAATTAATTATTTAAGGTCTAATTTTCATCATTCCGTTTAATTAAATTGATAAATTTAATTAAATGCTCTTCTTTTCATTTTATCTAAATAAATAATTTGGATAAATTTTTTATTTGCCACTTGTCATTTTCCTCCATTTTGAATAAATAATTTAAATAAATTATTTATGCACCTCCACTTGGTCAAAGATACCCTATCATCATTTCATGTCATAGTCTGCATGTTTGTCATAGCCTGCATGTCTTGCATGTCCGTCATAGCCATTGGCATCATAGTTTTTTCCATGCATGGCATATTCTTGGTGCATCAATTTTGGATCATCGATTCGACCTTCAATCTCATTCCTCCATTCGAAATTGCCTTTTCTTATAAAATGGTAATTTCGAATTCATTTGGTCTTCTTCCTCTTCTCTCTCTCAAGCATTCATGTGAACTTTCTGTCTTTCTTGTTTTCATCCATTTTTACACATACTTAGAGCTTCTCTTAGTCATTTAGAGTCATTTTGCATAGAAAAATCCTTCAACACTTGTGTAGGACATGGCATAATCTCAAAGTTGCTCGAAGAATCTGAGGGCACTCTTCAACTTGCAACAAGCTAGAAGGTGTAATGGAGGTCAGCCATGGAGATTGGAGATTTGGGTAACTTTGCTTCATTTATTTTTATGTTTTCTCATTTGCTCTCCATTATCTCTTTGGATTTTTTAGATTTAGCAATTCTAACCCGATCAAACATAAATTTCCAGAGATACAATGATCACATAGCTGTATTGAGGCCCACTATTGTAGATGTACAGATAGATCATGATGATCCAATGGTCTACAGATACAGGGGGATGACTACCCTCCACTACACAGGTATTACATGCATCCTGCACTAGAGGCGTGTGATCGATGAGATGACAGTTTTCTGATGGAGACCCTAGCTCCATTATCATAGATGAAATTATGATGATGCTTATTTGTTTCACTATCATTAGACTAAATATATGCAGGGCCACGAGCACCATATGATAGAGAGATACCTTATTGACAAGGTTGCTTGTCAATTCAGGGAGGTGTAGGATGCACGCAACCTTGCATATAGAGCCATTTTTGAATGCAAGTCATGAGAGACAACTTGGGGGTAGTGAATCTAGCCTCAATTGGCCATTGATGACTTTAGGTAGTTGGTGGTACAGCCTTGGGTGTACTTCAATTGCTCCACAGATGTGGGCACCACATAGGCATATGATGCATACTGGCAGGCTCATGTTCTGATTAGATTAACATTACCTATTGTGCCCACAACAGGTAGAGGACGGGTTAGAGGACCTTAGATAGGATAGGTGCCACAACAGCCACCCTAGTAGCCCTAGGATGGGTAGGATATACAAGATGGTCATGCAAGGAAATTACCACCTTTGGTTCAGCTGGTTGCATAGAGGGCACCACAATAACCACATCAGCCACAACCAGGTCCCAACCCTAGGGATGGATATATAGTAGCATTGTAGGCATAGGTACAAGCACTAACAAGGCAGGTATAGTAGGCACAAGCCTAGATTCAGACCTTGATCTAGGAGAGGGATTAGGTGAGACAGGAGGTGACATAGAAGCGCCAATAGAGATAAGATGTTGATCTTAGCTTGGCCCAGGAGACAATACAAAGACAATAGCTAGAGGCAGCAATGCAACCGGTGCATGGACAAGTGACAGCCTTGATAGAGACATACAATCGAGTGATGTAGGAGGCATCGTATTATAGATTATTATATTACAAATCTTTCCCATAGGAGTGACGGGAGACCGACTTCTCCCACATCAACCAGGTTGCTCTGAATCAGGTCTTGCTAGGGTCATTGGGTAGACCATTAGGATCTCACCATCAGAGCCAAGACAACCACCATAGTGATCTCTAGAGCAAGGGGAGCTTAGGGCATAGATAGTGCCTTAGACACTTTTTGGATGTACAACCTAATATATTCAATGTGTATACATTCATTGGCTGAGTTTTGATTAGCCTCTTGTAAATTCTAATGATGACATTATATATCTAATTCCAATTGTATCATGACATTCAACTTTTTTGATATACATATACATGAGATGACTTCGATCCGATTTATGATGTGATGCTATTTTATTGTACCTTATGTGTTATGAATGCATATGATATGGATTGATGCATTTAATGTTTATTCTATGATGTTTTATGTTTCATGATGTGATATTGTAATATGAATGTACTTTTATGTGATAGATGAAAATCTATATTATACTCTGATGGATGATGGATGCAATGTAATGATATTTTAATTTATTTTTTAGTCTTTCATGTGCAATATGATGATGAAATATGTGATGATTTTGATAATTCCTATATGGTTATGTGATGGATGATAATGCAAATGTGTTGTTTATGAGATGCTTAGAATAACCAAGCTTTATTATGCTAAACACCTTAAATGATTAATGCAATGATGTTTCCTATTATGATTATATGTATGATATGCAGTATGTTGATAGTTTGTGGATGCAAAAGATTTTTGTTTTGAATGTCATGATACCATGTTAGTACATAGAGAAGATAGAAGAAAGAGAGATCAACCCTTGAGTTCAAGACGATGTAGAAGTCCAACAAGTCTACAAGTCATTGAGACTTTATTAGATATGATGATGAGTGATGATGATATATTGCTTATCCAAGGATTGGGGATGTGAAGAGCATTAGTTTCCTTATGTTTGATAACACACATAGGTACGATGCATCAAGGTATATAAAACTAGGATGGAATTATATCTAGTGAGATGGAATTTGACTTGACAATCAGATAGGAGTATCCTTGTTCACACCTGGCATATAAAAATTTATTAGCATGTACTTTAGACATTTTGAACATCTCGAACCAAAACACAAAGAGGAAAAATCTCCCAATGTAATAGTCAACAAGATTTCCAAAACACCCTCCCTAACACCAAACAAAATTAGCCTAACCAAGGTTATATTACAAGAATATCCCACAAGCATAGCAGACAAAAGATAATGATCAATTCTGCATTCCTTTCTCTCTAAATTTTTTTGATTAGACATCATCAAGAGGTCATTGGAATGAGCACAATAAGATAAATCAAAATAAAAGATCAAGTAAACAAACAAGCTAATGTTCTTCATACCTCTAGCCAAGACTAAACTACGGTGATGTCTGATGTTGATGTCCATTGTAGGAAAGACATATCCTAGGACATGATGTTATCAGATGATTTTGGGATTAATTGGATGAAGGCTATTGATACCAAGAGTTGACCAACTTATTTATCTATTTGACCTAGACTTAAGACCTTAACATTTGAGTTCACTTTTAAATTTGTTATACTTGTTTCGGATTTTTTGCCAAAGGTTGGAGATGACAATCATTTATTGTGAGTGGATGTTTATTGCAAGTGAATGAAAAATGGGATGGATGATTTTTGGTTTTTTGAATGTTTTTGGTATTTTGAAATGTTTTAATGTTTTAGGATTTTTGAGATGTTTTACGAATGTTTTGATTTTCAAATTTTTAAATGTTTTTGATGTTTTCTAAGATTTTGACCAAGAACCTAACCTAAGGACCTATCCTAAGGGCCTTAGGGGCTGATCAAATATTAGCCTTGCCTACGTTATACATGTAGAGACCACGTAGTTTGACTGACATAGACCCGTTTATTGATGAGATATGAACAATGTTGGATTGTCAATTTATTATGATGGACAACTACACGACCTATTCTAGGGGCCTCAAGGGCTTATCAAATATTAGCCTTGCCTACGTTATACATGTAGACGCCTCATAGTTTGACATGGTGACTATGTTTTTGAATTTTTCTATTTTTGACCTATTTTCGAATTTTTGATATGTTTTGAAATGTCAAGGATATACATGAATTTGATCTGATGCAGGTATAAGAACATGCCCCCAATGTGATGCGATAGACTACCTCGATATAGGTAGGAAAAAATGAACTTAGGAATGTGCCAAGTAGTTCTAGGATGGGACATGATATCGACACATAATCAAGCAATGATGTAGACACAAATGATATGGAATACAAATATGGAATGTAGTGAATGCGATGGAAAGTGATGTGAAACAAGCCAAAGAATCGATGGTGGATGGAAAGTAATTTATTTACACAAGGAACCTGATTGTGAGGTTTTCATGAAGGTACTTTCCCAAAGCGCCACCAAAGTGGTTTTCACTAGAGGACAATTTTTTTCTTTTTTGTTTTTAATCCTATTTCTGATTATTTTAAATTTTACATTTTTAAATTTTTTTTTTGTATTTTACGTTTTATACCTACCAAGCTTAGGCATATTTTTTTTTGAGATGGGAGCTATTGATGGGCTCTTACAGAGGCTCCCCTCCTTGTGTTGACAATTGATATGCTTCTAATTTATAACTTGTAGTGACGACAAAGGGTCCCAACTAGTTGGGTTCAAATTTTCCCTTGCTATCTGGATTCGGTACATTCTTATGATTTTCCTTCAACACAAGCTCTTCGACTTGAAATGAATAATTCATGCTTTTCTTATTATAGCTCCTTTTAAGATAGTTTTGATAGACCTATAGGTGATTCAAAGCATCCATGCGCTGCTCATCCAATAGTTCTAGCTCGTTCAACTATGATAGCTAATACTCCTCATCAGTAATAAGATTCTATAGTGACATTCTCAGGGATGGGAGCTCGATCTCAATGCGAAGGATGGCTTCTAATCCATAGACTAGGGAGAAGAGTATTGCACCTATAGGCATGTAGATACTTTTTTGGTAGGCCCATAAGGAAGGATTCAACTATAGGTGCCAATTAGGACCAGCTTCATTGAATATTTCTTGAGGATTTTGACGATGGTTTTATTAGAAGCCTCAACCTAGTCATTACCATGGGGGTAGTATGGAGTGGAGAAGTGATGTTGGATATTGAATTTTTGGCATAGCTCACAAACATATTGGTTTTTGAAAGGTGTCCCATTATCTGAGATAAGGGCTTGTGGGACACCGTAATGGGAAATGACATAGTTTAGGATGAATTTTGAGATCTAATTCCTTGTGATATAGGTCATGGGGATGGCTTCTACCCACTTTGTGAAGTATTTTGTGGCAATGATAATGAACTTGTGTCCATTAGATGAGGTGGGTGTGATTTTTCCAATGAGGTTGAGCCCCCATTGTGAGAAAGGCCAAGGTGTTACAATCAGCTGAAACTCCTGAGCTGGTGCATGGATGAGGTCTCCATGTTGTTGACATTGCATACACTTTTGGATATAGTTGTGGGATACTTTCTCCACTATAGGCTAGTACTATCCCATCCTCAATAGTTTCTTGGCCAAGGTCATACCACTAGAATGTGAACCAAAAATGCCATCGTGTACCTCTATTAAAGCACTCAAAGATTCCTCAGGGTTAAATCATTGCAAGAGGGTTCCTTTGATACTCCTACGGTAAAGGGTGTCTCCTAAGATGATGAAACATGATGAATTCTTAATAAAGGTTCTTTTGAGATTTGGGGTGATTTCAATAGGGAGGACTCCTATTTTTAGGTAGGTGAATATGTCATGGTACCAAGGATCACTAGGACCAACAATTTCACACATGAACTTAGAATCTAGTACCTTGAAAGATGGTATGAGAAGTTTCTCTACCAAGAATTCATGTTTATGGATGTTGCGTGGGATATCTAACAATGAACTGATTGTAGCATAACATTAGATTCCCTATTGTTTACCCTTGGTATTTGCTCAAATGTTATGTTGATGAAGAACCCCTTGAGATGGGATCCATCAATTTCTTGTATGGGGTAAGTTTTTCATCCTTCATTTGATATTCATCATTAACCTAGTTGCTAATTAGCTATGACTTCCCATAAACCTTGAGTGCCATGAATTTCCATTGTACTACAATCTAGAGTCCTATTACAAGAGCCTCGTACTCAACAATGTTGTTGGTGCATGAGAAAGACAACGTGTATGATTTTGGGATCCAATACCCTTGTGGTGTGATGAAGAGGACTCCTGCTCCTAATCCATGTTGTGTGTATGAACTATTGAAATATACCTTCCAATGATCTATTGCGCTAAGATTGAAAATAGACTCATCTAAAAATTTTGATTCTAGTGCTAGGTTCTTAGAATATATAGGTGTCTTTTCCAATTGATCTACGATTATTTGTCCCTTGATTGATTTTCATTCTACATATTCAATGTCATATTTTGTTAGGATCATGACCCACTTATCCATTCATCCTATGAGTGTTTCTTTAGAAAGTAGATACTTGAGGGGGTCTATCTTGGAAGTGATCTTTATTTGATGAACCAACATGTATTGCCTAAAATTTTGTGAGGAAAACACTACTGTGAGGCAAGCCTTCTCAACGAACGTGTAGTTTATCTCATATCCCACCAATATTCTACTGATATAGTAAATAATTCTTTATTTCCTTGTTTCATCATGTTGAGCTAATAGAGCCCCAAGTGCTGCCATCATTGCTGATATGTAGAGTATCAATGGTTTGTTCTAGATTGGTGGCATGAGGACTAGCGATGTCAACAAGTATTCCTTGATTTGTTTGAATTCTTAATCACACTTCTCATCCCATTTGTATGCTACCCCCTTGTGGAGTAGATGAGAATATGAGATGGTTTTATCTGCTAACTGTGCTATGAATCTGCAAATGGATTGAAGCCTTCAATGCAAACCCATTAACTACTTCAATGTTCATGGTGCTTCCATGTCAAGGATTGCTTTGAATTTCACATGGTCTATCTCAATTCCCCTCATTGATACAATATATCCTAGGAGCTTTCTTGATTTTACGCCAAAGACACATTTCTTGGGGTTGAGTTGTACCTTATATTCTTCTATTCTATCAAAGATTGGGCCCAGTGTTGATATGTGTTCTTGACATTTTATGTTGTCCACATAATCCTCTATAGATTTTTTGATCATATCATGTGAAATCAGATTCATCGCCCTTTGTTAGGTAGCTCCAACATTCTTTAACCCGAATGACATCATGTTCCAATAGTAGGTGCCCCATGGACAAGTGAAAGATGTTTTGTGTTATTCATCCTTCGCAATCATGATCTGGTTATATCCTGAAAGCCCATCCATCAATGATAACATTTTGTTCCCTACCATTATATCTATAGTCATGTCAATGTTAGGAAGATGAAAATCATCCTTAGGGCATGCTTTGTTCAGGTCCCTAAAGTCGGTGAAAATATAGATACCCCTAGTGGGTTTAGAAGTAGGTACAAGGTTGGAAACCCATTTGGGATAGTCAATGAGTTGTATGAAGCCAACATCAAGGAGTTTCTACAGCTCAAGTCTGACCAATAATGTGATCTGTGGATGCATCTTTCTCAATTTATGTCTTACTAGTTTCTCCTCTAGATAGATGGCTAGGTGATGGACTAATACCTCTGGATCTAGGCCTTGCATGTCAACATAGGTCCATGAAAAATTCACTTTCCATTATTTAAAAATTCCACTAGGTTTTCTTCTTCCTCAATCAAAAGTGACTTAGCATAGAAAGTGATGTGGGGTGTCTCTTCAGTTCCCAAATTGATAGGGTTGTAGTTTTTTGCTAGGACTGTTGATTTTTCTTGATGGATGGCACTAAGGGGAAGATTGAATCCCTCATCCTTTGGCATCTCAAGGAGGTTTTCACCATCCAATACATCCTTTCTTTTTACTATTTTTGGGTCAGAAAGTGCCACAATGTGGTTTTCACTTAGAGACCTAGACATTACTCTTAGATTTTCTATTTTGCTACTAAGAGATTCAATCATTTCCCCATAGTACACATGTGTGTCCAGCTCAATATCAAACCCTACTTTTTGGTCTCGATAAGGTAGAGTATCCCTTAGTCCCATGAATTTTGAGAGAGCTTCATTGTTTTTGAATGTATCTAAGATTGGTGGTCCTCCTTGGTCACAATTGATGAGTTGGGGGTAAATGAATTTTAGTTCAGTGGCTTGGGTATTTGACTCAAAAGAAATGGTAGTTATCATAAAGAGAGAGGAATCCTCATCATATAGGTCAGTTATATTGAATGTATAGTTATTTAGGGGTAGGCTAGTGGATAGCGGTAATTGAGTAGGAGCTTTGACTTCTTTAACAAGGGCATGCTTTCCAAGAATGGTTATCTTTGTAGGGCTACATCCAAGGACAAGATTCTTTAGGTGCTTCTCAAGAATGATAGGTTCTAATAGGCTGCTATTTTTCCCAAGCTTCTCATTTTTGTTGTAGCCTCATCCAAACATTAACTGTAGTCCTTTGTTATCATCGTCCATGGGAAGTTCAGGTACAGGTCTTTCATCTTGATACAATAGGCTTGATACATCCTTTTCGTATACCACTTCTTTGCTTGTGTCTCCCCATTTTCTAAAAGTGGTAAGTTTTTCTTTGAAGGTCTAGGATGTTGTGTTGATTAGCTATGGTCTCCCATGAGATCCAGGAGATTGAGGTAACTCTCCTATCATAAAGACACTCTTTTTCATTTTACAGTCCCCACACCCATTATCTTGGATTACAACCTTAACATCTGGGATGTTCTGAATTGAAGGTGTCTTTGTCTCAAAGGTGAAGGCTAAGGTGGATGGGTCTACATAAGGAGATGCAGGTCCATCATTTTTTGGGACTTGGGGGATCTTATAATACATGGCCTCTAGATTTTTGCAATAATAGAAGGGTTTGGGATCACCATGGATCGTGACTTCTTGATTCTGGTGAGGTAATTTAACACATTGGTGGAAAGTGGATGCGACAGCTTGCATCCCATGGATCCATGGGTACCCTAGGAGGATATTTTATGGGAGTTCAAGGTTAAGAACCTAGCAAGTATTCTCCATGATTGTTGGCCCTACTTGGATAGGGAGTTGAATGGTGCCTTGAGACACCCATTGTTGATCATCATAAGCCTTGATAGTGATACCTTTTCCTTTTTTGATGAAATCTTTTGAGAATCCCATATTCTTTATTAGTTGTAGAGTACAAATATTCAAATCCACACCTCCATTCACCATGAATCACTTGACTTTGTTCTTGTGGACTAAGACTTCAAGATGGAGTGCACAATTATGAGATGATTGGGTTGGGAGATCATGCTTAGAGAATATGAGGAGATGTGGTCTAGTGATATTCCTGACCATAGCTTGGAACTAGTTTGCATCAAGGTTTGTGGGGATAGAGGATGCAACCAATTCCTTTTCTAGGATGTCCTTATGTGCAAGCGATATCTTGAGCAACTCCATGATGGAGATTTGGGTGGGGGTCTTTTTCAGTTGTTCTAAGACATTGTAACCATTAGGGATTGACTTTAGATTGGCGATGGGTGCCTTGGGTGGTGGTGAAGGTCTTGGGATGGAAATTCTGCTACTACATGTGGTGACTCTACACTCAACTCTAGGTCCCTTGATATTGACAACTGTTACCCATTCATCCAAGGATGCAACAACATGGTCATAAATATGGTTCACATTGTGGTAACTTTTTCCTTTACTAGTGTTGTTTACTTTATTGTGATCTGACATTAGATTTGTGTATATTTTAAGGTTTTGATTCCCTACTAGTTGTTCAATGTTTATAACATTATCATCAATGAGATCTTGGATCAGATTATTGAGTCTCATACAACTAGCTGTCATTTGTCCCTTTATTTTGTGAAATTCACAAAGGTGCTTCTTGTTATACCATGGTGGTTTAACTTGAGGCTCTTGGTAATTTTTGTAAACAAGGAGTTTGATGAGATTCACCTGTACCAGCTATTGCATGACATATTTTATTGGTTCCCCAAGTGGTGTATGTTTTTTTTAAAGGGGATATTTGTTCTTTGGGGGTAGGCCCCCTTGAGCATTTATGTTGTTGTTAGTTTGATTGTTGGGTTGTTGTTGTGATGATGGGTTGATTTGTGGGGTGCCTGAGGTATTGATTTGCAATTGTTGGTATGTTTTCGGTTGTGAATTCTGCCTTGGGGCACTAATGACAACTTTGGCATCAATGAAACCATCATCAGTAACATTCTTGTTCTTGGCCCACATGCAAGGTTTGTCATTGTAACTTTTTGATGGTCGATTTTCTTGATACAAAGGTGTGCCCCCTTGTGCTATAAGGGCTCTTTCGATGTTGAGATCTTTGGGTATTAGTTGGTTGTATGTTGTAATACATTGAAATTTCAAGTGGAAGCACAAGCTCCCTTCAAGGTTGGAGATAATGGTCCCAATTTTTTGTTCCTCGGGCATGAACCATTTGCTCTTGCTAGCTCTAGATCTCCATCGTTGCAGGAAGGTTGTGAATGTATCTCCTTTGGCTTGTTTGAGGCCAAATAGTTCTTCTAGGCTTACCTCCATGTCTAGGTTGGAAGAGTAGTTTTCAATGAATAAATCCATGATTTCTCAAAACTTTTTTATTTCGGGAGGTAAGCAAGAGAACCACTCCATGGAGGGACCAAAAAAGCTTCAAGGAAAAGCTACATAAGATAAGAATAATCATATGCCACTTCCATACAGTGTATGTAGAACTCTTTGATATGGTCTTCCAGATTTCCCTTCGCACGGTATTTGTCAAATTTTGGTATCTCAAATCCTTGTGGGAATGGAACCATAGCAATGTTTCTATCAAATGGATAGGAGCACAAATTTCCTTGTGTGTGTGATCTTTTCACCTTTCTAGATTGGATTTCCTATACCTGTTGTGAGAGAAATTTGACCTAGTTAGGTGATTTTCTGGATCCGGTGGTGGGATGTGAACATTTCAAGGTAGTATGATTTGTTGGATGAATGTTGGGGTGACTTGTATGTTTGTGTTCAAGGAATTTAATTGTGTGTTCATGAGAGGTTGCTATAAGTTTTGTTGTGTGAGCAATGCTTGTTGGTATGCCTGCAATTGTTGTTGTGCCAACAATGCTTGTTGTTGAGGAAATAGGGCTTGTTGTTTTTGACCTATTAGTGCTTGTTGTGTGTGTTGTTCCAAGGCTTACTGATAGGATTTTTGTTTTAACAAGGCTTGTGCTTGGGCTTGTTGTGCTTGGTATTGAGCTTGTGCTTGAGCTTGAGCTTGAAATTGCACTTGAGCTTGTGCTTGTTGTGCAACTTATGCAGCTTGTGTGGCTTGTGCAGCTTGTGCAGCTTGTAGAAAGGATTGTTCTTGTGCTTGTGCTTGAGCTTGTTATGCTTTAGTTTTATCTTGAGCTTGTTGTGTTTGAAATTTCTGCAAGGCCTTTTGGTAAGCTTTCTACACTACTTGTAATGTGATACTCTATTGGTTTCCCATATTTGGATTTGGTGGTGGAGGCGGGGGATTTTGTGGGATGGTTTGAGATGGTGTGATGAGAGATTTTTGGGGTGGCCATTGAGGTATTTGTTGAGTGATGACAAGGGGTTGTGTGGTAGATGGTATAATTGATGTGTTTGGTCCTTGGGAGACCATGTTTTGGGAAGTTTGAGGTGTTGTAGATGATGTGAGGATTGGTTGAGATGTTTGGATTGGTGCCACTTGGTGTTGCGATATCATTGGAATGATTAGAGGATTTGCATGATAGACGTACTGATTTGATTTGTGATTGGGTGGTTGATTTGATTTGATTGGTTTTGGATTGATGTGTTGGATAAACAAAGTTTCCCTATACCTTGGATTGGTGTGGATGTTTATTTCAAAAGAGAGAAGGATGGGAAGAATTGACATGTGTTCCCTTGTGGGATGGAAGCATTGAAAGCACCCAATTTTCCAAATAAATCCACTTTTCCTTGTGATATAATGGGGAGAAATCCTTGTGTATCAAGAGGGTATGCTGGTGTTGTGAAAAAAGGTGGAGGGATTGTTTGTATCATGGAAAATGAGTGGCACATGTGGATGTTTTTGATCTTGTGGGATGGTGCTAGGCATACCCAAGATTGTGTTAACCTCTAAATTTTGGTTGTTAACAAGTGGATGCCCTTGAAGGGCTTGGAGTAATGAGCTTCCCTTGGTGATCATGGGTTGACTTGGAACATGAGAAGATGTTGGTTGTATGATGGATTGGATGATGCTTGGGAATGATGTCAGTGGCATGTTCCCAAGAGGTTGTTCAATAATAGTTCTCACATCAAAATTAGAAGGGACTTTAGCCCCTTCCTTTGCTAATGCTAGAAAGTATTGTGTGGGATTGAACCTCATGACCATGTTGAAAATCTTGTGTGTTTCAATATTTTGGTCTAGTTCAATTATTTCATCTTGGGTCATCCCTTGGAAGTTGTTGGTAACATCCTCCACTTGGCAACCTCCCTCTTGAAGATCTTGTAGTAGTTGAGGGGGGTTAAGTGGAGGGTTGATAGATTCTCTAAGGTTGAATTCTAATGTAGTTTGGCTTAAATCACTTGAAGTGGATGTTTCTTTATTTTTCTCCATGATCTTCTTGTGTTGTGATCTTATTTGGACCATAAAATAAGGATCAACTTTTAGGAATATAGCAGCTAAACCTCTAACTCCTTCGGTTGGTCTAAAATTTAGGTACAAAAAAGAAAATATAGGATGTCAAGGATCAAATGATGGTGATGCGATAAATGAGGGATGAATGATATCGATGTTTGAACTTTTGAGAACTTTGGAGGAATACTAGACTTTAGGATTTAGGATTTTGATTTCAATAATGGACTTGTAGATCCCAAGATGTTAGATGTTATCTTGGGGTAAAATTGTCCAAAGGGGGTGATAATTTAACTAAATGGGTGAGAAAGGATTCATCCCCACACACTTAGCCAAACAAAGTGATTTTGATTTTGATTGAAGGTTTTACCAAAATTCTAGGATAAATGATTTTTCCAAGGTTCTAAAAGTTGTCTGTGAGATGATATTTGATGGATGATGTGATAAATGAAAGTGTTGATTGTGATCCTAGACGAACCTAGAAAGAATTTTTTTACAAGACCAAGGTGTTGAAGAACATGCTATACATTTAAAGCTTTCAACTCTATGTGATAAATTCAAAATGTTGGAAAAGACCAGGATTCTGACAATAATAGAAGGAATACAAGTTTGGATTATTTCTTGAAGCACCTTTGTAAAAATTGTATACCAACCTATATCTAGTTTCCTGAAGTGCTAAAAGGTGTTTCTTGAGAGCCTTTGGACTAAGATGCTTATGATGATTAGTAGACCTTAGTTTTGGAATTTTGATTTTGCGGGAAATCATGAGAACAAACACATATGTGGGGTTCAATTGAATTTTATCTTGATTAAATGGATTCTTTTTACCACATCAACACCTCTTGTTTAGTTTTGAAACTAATTGCCTATGTCTTAACTCCTTTTCATTCCACAAGGTCCATTATGTGAAAATCAAAGAATCAAGGTCATAGTTTCCTAGGTTGACTTTGGAGAGAAAAAATTGAGATATGGGCCCAAATATTTAGAAACCTATAAGGATAAAATCCCTAAGGAAAGTAGTAATAATTGGACTCTTCAAGGATATTTTCTCTTTCTAAAGGGTCTGCAATTTTGATGACTTGATGAATGTTTGTTTCAAAGTTTGAGATCCAAGAAATGTATTTGATAAACTCACAAATTACACAAGCATAGGTTAGAAATGAATATACTTGTTGAGTCCCCACTCGAATTTCTCAAAACACTAAGACAAAGTGAATAGTTAGAGATTTGGGGACACTAGATCCTATCCATGAATCACACTTCTCAAGACCACCAAATCTCAAAATATTGAGGATCCAAAGACCTTAAGGATTTTTATGTTTCTACTTTGAATAGTACAAATGTGGGGTAGCTTCATAATGATCATTCTTGCACCAACAAGTATTAAGGATTTTTTTTCTTTTCAATGAAGGGTTGTAGCAAGGATATATGGTTTAGGGGATACCATGGTAAACTCCCTGAAGAGGTATCCCAACCCTTAGAACAAGGGCTTTACGTATCGTAAAGATACTAGGGGAGAGCTATCACATATCACTTCCTGTTGATTCCAAATTTCATCGCAACCACACATTTAGATAGCAGTTCAGAAGAGTTGGCTTTAGCTTGCTATCGCTTGGGTCATTTCCTCCTTTCGAAGTGGGGAGGTAGGCCCTCTAAAGATAAAAAAAAGAAAAAGAAGTGCATTTGTAGTTCAATCACCTAGATTGTGTAAAGCGATAGGAGGGAACACACACAATGCCTTTTCTTCACACTAGCATGAGGGTTCAATTTTAGATCCAAAATCTAAATGTGTGGGTGATTTTAGACAACCAATGTCAATGGAATGCTTTTGGTTCTCAAGATTTCCGAGTGGTGCAAGAGAAGTGCATACACATTCAAGTGACAAGGATTGCAAAAAATCACAAAATAATGAAAACACAAGTTCTTTTTAAACCCAAAGTAAAGATGAATTCATTTTAAAGCACCAAGCTAACTGTGAGTTTGTCTTGTTCAATTTTAGCCCAACATCAAAGTCTAGTAAGTTCCTAATGTTCAATTTTAGTACAACTTTGATAAAGCTTTAGTTGATTGTTAATTTTAAGCCCAAAGTAACTCTAGTTGGCCCTAAAACAGAAAATGAAAGACAAAATTGGAAAGCCTAGGTTAATAATATGAGCATTAAAAAATGTTTTTAGGTCTCCAAGTCAATTTTCTTCCTTTTACTACAAAGGAAATGTTGGGCAACAAAGGTGATGCTCTGCAATTGGCAAATGCAATGCTGAAAGTGGAAGCGTTGTTTCGGTGAAATGCAAAGGTGACACTGTACAAAAAATAGAGATCACAAATGTGGCACAATAGAAACAAAAGTGATGCAGTATCAAAAGTGATAGTCTGTCAGAAATTAGATAGAGAAGAGAAAAGATGAGAGGACAAAAGGTGATGCTCCTACAAAAGTGACACAAAATGGTAAAAGCGGTATTGGAGATGAAGGAGACATGTTGTATGCAATGATCATGATATATTGAATAGAAGTAGTCACTACCCTATAGCTTCAAAAAATAGTGTTTTCAAGAAAAAAAATAGCAAAATAAAATGGGTTAGCCCTCCTAGCACAAAAATGTGAACACCAAACCTACAATAGGCTAACACAAGATCAAAAAACACTAGTTAATCATCTTCAAAACCCAAATCTAGTATTCCTTATGAAATTCTTAACTAAATCAAGAACAAGACATGAAAATGAGAGCATAACAAGAAAAGATAAGATGAAATCAAATTGAAATAGGTAAACGTTTATCCTATAGGGGGAGTGGTTCTCCTTTGATGTGGAAAGAAGCCCTTTCCCAATTCATTTGATAGTATTTGATGATGTTCATGATCCAAAGTGCATGAGTTGACTCCAAGTGATGATAAAACTTAGCTAAAATGATGAAAATGATTAAAAATGCTATGAGTTGAAATGCCTATAGCAAGAATGCTTGAAGTTGTGCCTCCATATTGTGAAGAGAAAGCCTCTATTTATAGAACTCAAGGGTTGAGAAATGAGAGATTGGTGAATATGGGATAAAAAAGGGAACCAATAGGAATGTGACACTTGTCACAATTCTATTGGTTGAGAGTGGAGCACATTTTGGGGAATGTGTTGAATAAAGGAGGATGTAAAAGAAATAAATGAAAATGGTTGAGGATTTGAAAGGTTCTATGAAGAATTTATTGAATGTGGTTGAAGATTTGAAAGGATGGAAGAGGAGTAAATGAGGATGTAAGAGAAGTTATTGAGGATGTAAGAGGTTTTTAAAACCTTTGGAGGGAAATTGAATGAGGAGGTGGTTGGGAGGAATATTCCTTGGAATATACCATTGTAAGGATAAATATAGGAATTAGATAATTAAAATGTTTATGTGTGCTTTGGATTCCCAAACATTCTTGGTTGATTTATCTCTTAAGGAGTTAAAATTTGGAGGATTTGTTAATGCTGATTAGAAAGTGATTTAGGATTAATTAATTTAGAATTAATTAATTTGAATGCGTTAGGGGATTGTGGCATTTGATTTGATTTATTTAATCAAATGAGAGGACTTAGGGGGATTTAATTAAATGATTTGATTTAATTAAATATGATGAACATTAGTTAGAAGAAGGGTAAATTAATCTAATAAATTTAACTATTTGATTAATAGTATAAATTGTTGATTTTAACTAAATAATGTTGATTATTTAATTAATTGGTTAGTTCAAGGTGATTTGGGAAGAAATGGTATTAAAGTTAATTAGAATTAGATGCATACTATCAATCAATACTTTTTAAGTGTCTACATTTGAATTTCAAGAATTAATGTTAGCATATGTATAAATATAAGGTCATTTCACTATGTTTCACCTAGAGGATTTCAAGCAATTTAAGGATATTCAAGTGAGCATTATCAAGAGCATTTCAAGGCATTCAAAAGTAGATTTATAGAAGAATTATTTCAGCAATCAAGATCCTATTATCATGTGAAATTCTTCTTGCATCATGCATGTTCTTTTAGCTAATATGTTGATGTAGTGTTCAAGATCCATTCAAGCATTCAAAGGCATTTTTTAAAATCAAGTTTCAAGATCAAGATCCAAATCCATTAAAGCCATTTCATGAAAGTTGTAGATCTACATTCCAAGGTTCAAACAAGGGTTTGGTGAGTTATGGTATAGGATTGTTCATTCATCATTCCTTCCATGCTATTTCTTTTGATTAGAAGGTTTAATTACCAAAATGGGGTTTGACCAAGGTAAACCCCCATTCACCAGCAAAAAAATATTTTTCCCTCATGATTTATGTTTGCAAATTTTAGGTGGAAGATCTCTTGAAGGGAAAAATTGCAAAGTTGTCAAAGTTGCATTTGTTTTCATCATTCTTGCAATTTCAGAGAAACTCACCTACAAGATCTATGTTTGGCTATCTGATTGTGAAAATCGGGGATCTAGGAATGTAGACACAGTAGAAGAGAACCCAAAAACCATTTTTATAGATCCCTAGCCAAGACCCATTCACCATAGGGTGAATGAGTCCTCAGTTAACTTTGAAAAATCACTTTTGGTGACTATACACATCATTTTCTATTTCTCAAATATGTATTTTAATTTATAGTTCCATCAGAGTTAAGATTAATCTATTATATGCACTTTATAGATTGAATTTTGGAGTTAGTTTGGTATTTTTAATCTTTCTCCCCAAAGTGTTGTTTAATTAGGACCCTTGTCCTTGCAAAAAAGGAAATCAGTAGATTCACAGCTTGACTTGACTCACCTTTTGGTTGATATTTCTTTCATTCTGTGGATCTCATTTCCTAATGAAATAGTGAAAGATAGGACCATCATAACCCTATTTTTCCCATTCCACATTGACCTTCACACCTATTTTTCACTATTTCATTTTGGTCAACCCAATTTGATCATTGCAATTTTCTGATTTTGTAGTGTATTTTCACCCTAGATTTAGATCTTGCATTCACTTGCATGCATTGCATTGAATTGAGTCTCATTTAGGGTTTTTTTTATCTTGCATTAACTTTGCACTTCAGTTTAAGGGGTTTTAGGATTGCATCTTTGTATTCTTTAAATCTGAAAAATACAAAAAAATTGGTCATTTTGTAAATCATTTACATAGTATTGCATCATTGCATTGTGTCATTTCAAAATTACATTTACAAGATATCATTTTAAGTTTTTTGCATTGTGTAATTAGAAAATTACCTTGTTTAGAATCTAAAAATTGCATTTACATTCTAGGTCATTACATTGCATTTCAATCTCTTTCCATTTTGGGTTTACATTAAGGTTGCGAAACTTATATGAGTTGTACAACTTGGTGTCCTATTAGCAATACTATTGTGAGTTGTAGTTTGAGACTCATGTCATCTCGCAAAATACCATTCACCATGGATATTGGGTTCTCCAACTCTTTCATTAATAGTGTTGATAATCAACCCTCTATGGATCATAGCCTTCATACCTCATTTCCAATTACTTCCTTACCTATAACCAATGTGCATGATGTTGTTAATGTCCCACAAGAAAACATAAGAGGGATAGATGAAGAAATAGAGAAATTGCAAAAAATTGTGACTACCAATAACATTGCTAGTAGTGTCATTCCTACTGCATTAGATAATGTGAGGAAAATGTTTGAACATGAACATGGAATAGAGATTATGTGAAGTCTAGCTCATATTGTTGATACAAATGTTCCTACATTGAATAGTTGTGCTCAAGCTTTGGCGTATACTCAAATTCAAGGTGGGAATTCAATTCCTCCTAAAACCCTTAGCTCTATTCCTACATACACTAGTACTCATGTTACCACAACCATTCAATCTACTAGCAATGTCAACACTTCCTTAGGTATTTCCACTGGGAACCCTTCAAGCTTTGTGAATTCAATTCTCATATCACCTCAATCATCCCCCTCAAAAATATATAATTCACTTTCCCTCTGCAAACATACACCACTCCACCTTATTACCCTCCATCTCATAATACCAATAATTAACACACTTTTACAAAACATGTCATCCCTTCAACAATAAATGTCCACCCTAAATCAAAACAACAATGACCAACCTTCACAATACATCAAAACAAATCCCTTACCCTTGGATATTTTGAGAACACAAATTCCACAAGGTATAGAGGTTCCTAGGTTTGGGAAATATGATGGGAAAGGAGATCCCATTAGTCATGTTTTTTATTATACAACCCTATGTAGTGACTTCATTTTTGAAGATAAAATCTTGGAAAAGCTATTCCCTTGATCCTTCAAAGGAATTTCCTTAGAGTGGGCTTTGTCCTTACCAAATGTAATGTAGGAAAAAGTATCCCTTTTTCACACTTAATTTGGGAAATAATTAATAATAAATGAGCTTAACTATGCCTTGATTTAGTGTTGTAATGTGTTTTACACATTCATATTAAATTTAGGACCCTTTTTAAGTAAATGGACTTAATGGTGCCTTATTTAGGGTGTTGTAAAGTGTATTTTTTACACTTTCACATTAATCTAGAGCTTTATTAATTATTTGAGGTTAATTGAGCCTAATTGAGCCTAATTGGCGACTTTAATTCAAATCCAAGCCTAATTAATTGCAAATTATAAGAGATAAAGCTTGACATTCATAAATATATTACACAACACTTAATTTTACAAGGTTTGTGTCCTAGGTTAGTGATGTAGGACCCATTAACCACCTAGTGAATGTGTCATCACTAGGTCCTAGGACCCTATTTTCACATTACATTTTAGAATCCCCAAAGTCTGTCCTAGCTAAGTGATTTAGGACCCATTCGCCACATGGTGAATGGGTCCTCACTTAGACCTAAGACCTCCCTTTGGGATATGTTTTTGGTGGTATTTTAATAATTTGAAATTCAAGATATAATGTTGGCTTGTGTTATTTGAATTTCAAGAATTAATCTTAAGTTATGTATAAATATAAGGTTATTTCACTATGTTTCATCCTAAGAATCTAAGCTTTCAAGTGTTCAAATCCTAATAGAAAATTTATGAGATCAAGAGTTCACAAGAGAATTTCTAAGGCATTCAAGGGTAGATCATTGAAGAATATTGTAGCAATCAAGAGTCATTTCATCGTGTCAAAGGCATAGTGCATCATCCATTGTTGTTGATCTAATATGTTGATGTAGCATTTCAATATCATATTCAAGCATTGTTTCAAATAAAATTCATGATCAAGAACTACATTCATTGAGGCCACTTCATGCAAGTTTATAGATTTGACATCCAAGGTTTTAATTAAGGTTTGGTGAGTTGTTGCACATTGTTGTTATTCATCATTCATTTCATGTTTCAATTCATTTCAAGGTTTAATAACCAAAATAGGGTTTGATTGAGGAAAACCCCTATTCCCTAACAAAAGAAATTTTTTCTTCTCCTTTGATGTGTGATTGCAGGTTTTAGGTTGAAGATAATTTGGAGAGAAAAATTGGAGAAAGTTGCAAAGGATTGTCCAAAGTTTTACATCTTTCTTGCAAAATCATGAAATTAAGAACTAAAGTTTATTTTTGGGTTTTGATAGTCTCCGAAGCTGAGGTGGAAGTGGGGGCATTGAAAGAAAAAAAAAAAAAAACCCAAAAACCATTTTTCTAGAACCCTAGCTATGACCCATTCACCATAGGGTGAATGAGTCCTCAATTAGGCTCAAAAAAGCACTTTTTTCAATAGGTACATAGAATTTGACCTTAAAAATTTCCTTTTGATTGGTATTTGGGTTAGGATTGATTTTTATAATCATTTATACATTATAACCCTCATAATTGAATGAAATACAAGTAAAAATAGGTTGCATCCATTTGGTTAATCCATCTTGGATCCCCATGCTATTTTTCTTTGTTTCACTAAATAATTCAATTTTTTCATTCAATGAACTTATTGATTCCTTTTATAACCACTTCCAAATTTACATGGGTCCAAAGATGACCTTAACTAATTTGATGACATGTAAACAAATTTTTGATGAAAAGGTAACAAATTTAATACTGCAATATCAAATACTTATTCACAAACAAACATTAAGATTCTTGATGTGGACCTTCAAATAATGTTTATTTCCAATTTTCAAGAAAAGATTCAAACTAAGCTTGAGACATTGACATTTTCTTCATTTACACAGTTGTGTATAGCCCTTAGTGATTACCAAAATTTGGTTAGTAGTCGTGAAGTGGAAATTCGCTCTAATCATCCTAAAAAGTCAAAATCGACACCTCAAACCAACTACCAACCTTTCAAGAAACAAAATAAAGGCTTCCTATAACTTAATCCCCCTCAATCAAATTAAAATTTTGACACCCAAGTGGCTTCTATAAATATGAAAAAACCATATGCCTTTGTAGATAGAAATAGATAATTTACATCTCTACCTAATACCCTTCATAATACCATGTTGTATCTCTTAGAGAGGAATTTGATTTCCTTTCCTCCTGTTAGAGCTCCTGGTCCTACTAAGCCTTTACCTACCAACTATAGACCAAATTTTTATTGCCATTTCCATCGATAAATGGAAATGATATGAAACATTGCAAGTGTCTTAAACATATTGTGCAAGACCTCATTGATTCTAATCATATCCTAATCTAAGGTGTAAATGATCAAGGTAATAAATCTGTAACTCCTAATCAAAATCTACAAATATTTACCAATCCTATGCCTAATAATAATATATCCTTTGTCAAAGCTAGTGAAACAAAGAATGATGTGATGAATGTTGATATAGATGATGAAAACATGAAAGACAATGAGAACAACCTTATGGATGAATTATTTGAATTTATTGATTCTAAACCTAGTAAGGGACCAACTAAAATGCCACTTGATATTTCTTTCTCAAAATAAAATATACTTAAACATACACTTGATGGTCCTCTCTATATAGATGGAAGAATCAATGACAAGCCTACTAATGGGATAT
>VDFB02281492.1:619016691-619131853 GCA_007258455.2 Sequoia sempervirens
GCAAGATTCTTTTGCAACCCATTTTATGAAATTTTATGAGACATGCACATGCAAACAAGACTTTTTGAGATCCTCCAAAAGTGGAAGCCCAAAAGGAATATTCCACTCCAAGATGCTTTCACTGTTTTACCAGAACCATTTTCCCATCGAATTTACATTTACATTTTCACACAAAAGGAAAATTGCATTGTTGCAAATAAAAATATTACTTTCCTATCTTCTAAGTCCTTATTGAAATCAAAAAAATTAAAATAAAAATATTTTTGGTGACAAAAGATTTCCTTTACACCTTGGATTAGACACCTAGGGTAGAAGAAAAGTGACCCTGTCACTTCTCAAGAGGATAACCAAGACATTTAACTTCAACTTCTAACAACCAAGATGAGTCCTAAATTGGCCTACCAAACCATTTGACCAAGTACTCAAAGTATTGCTCGTGCCTTGTACTCCTACTCACTCTGTTATCCAAAATTGCCTTTATTTTCCCCTCTTCTAAAGTAGGTGTTGGTATATGAATTGTTTCACCTATTGTACCTTCATCACTTTCAGCTTCATGAAACTTTGTTAGATCATTAATATTAAAGATAAGTGAAATATTAAGTCTACTAGGAAACTCTACTTCATATGCATTTCCTGAATCATGCCTACTCACAATTCGGCAAGGCCCAAACTTCATTTTTAACTTGTTATAGGTACCATCTAGAAATCTACTCCCTATGTACCATTACGTCATCACCAACTTAGAACTTCTTATGTATCCTCTTCAAATAAGCTTTGGACTTGTATTGAGAATTCATTTTGTTGATGTTTTTTGTACCTCCTCATGTACGCTCTTCATGTGATCAACAAAGTCCTTTGCTTCTGCACTCTTTTTATCAACACTATCCATCCTTTTTCATATTTGAAACAACTCTTGGGCTACTTCCATAATTTTTTTGGAATGGGTATTTACCTATACTACTATTCACTGAGTTGTTATATGCAAATTATACTTGAGGTAGAATCAAATACCACCCCTTTGACTTATCTCCAACTAGGCATATCAACAAATTACCCAATCTTCTATTTACCACCTCTGTTTGACCATCTGTTTGTGGATGGTATGCTGAAAAAACTTCAAATCAGTCTTCACCTTCTGCCATAATGTCCTCCAAAATTACCCCACAAACCTTGTATCTCTATCTAAAACAATGCTCTTCAAAAGACCATGTAACCACACAACTTCCTTGAAAAAACAATTCTACAACATTCACAACATCATCAATCTTCTTGCATGGAATAAAATGAGGCATATTTGGAAAATATATCTACTACAAAAAATATTGAATCATGTCCTCTTTGGGTCCTTGGAAAACCCAAACAAAAATCCATAATAATCTCTTCCCATGGCCTCTCAGGTACTGGTAGTGGCTAGTATAAACTTGTGTTTGGACTACTTCCTTTTGCCACTTGACAAATTCTACAACCTTGCACATATTTTTTGATATCTTGCTGCAACTAAGGACAATAATATTTCTCCCCAACAAGTGCTATGGTTTTATCAAAACTGAAATTCCTTGCAAGTCCTCCATTATGTTTTTCCTTAATCAAATTTACTCTCATTGAACTTCTAGGAATACACAACTTATTACCTCTGAGAAACATACCATCTTGGATTAAATAATCCAAGCACTTGGTTCTATCACCAACAATAGGCTCTTTGCAAGCCTTCCAAGCCTCTCCAAAATCTAGATCTTCTTCATACAACTCCTTCAACTCATTGAATCCCATAATCATAACCTGCATTTCAATCAACAAACCCCATCTTCTACTTAAAGAATCTACAACCCTGTTAGACTTCCCACTCCTATGTTTCAAAATAGAAGTATAACTTTGCAAGAACTCTACCCATTTCATATTCCTTTGATTTAACTTCCCTTGACTACTCAAATACTGAAGTGTTGGATGATCAGTAAATAAAATAAACTCCTTAGGTAAAAGATAGTGTCTCCACTTATTCAATGCTTGCACAATAGCATAAAATTCTTGATCATACACTGAATATTTTATTTTTACGTCATTTAATTTCTCACTAAAGTAAGCAATGGTTTTACCTTATTGACATAGGAAAACTCCAATTGAATTTCCACTTGCATCATAATCAACTTGGAATACCTTGTTAAAATATGGAAGTACTAAAATAGGTTGCTCTGTCACTTTGGCCTTCAACAAATCAAAAATTCTTGTTGCTCCTATAGTCCATCTAAATTCTCTTTTATCACCTCTCATGGTATCAGTTAGTGGTGCACAAATACTACTAAAACCTCTAATAAATTTTCTATTAAAACTTTCCAAACCATAAAATGATCTCGCCTTGGTAGCACTTCTAAGTGTAGGCCATTCTAAAATAGCTCTCACCTTTTCTAGGTCCATCTTGAGACCTTCTCTTGAAACAACGAAACCAAAGTATAGCAATTCCCTCTTCATAAAGCTACATTTTTTCAAGTCAATGAGTATCTTTTCTTTCCTTAAATTTTCAAAAACAAATCTGATATGCAACAAATGCTCCTCTAGTGTCTTACTAAAGATCAATATATCATCTAAATAAACAATAACAAATATGCCCAAAAACTCTTTCAATACCTCATTCATCAATCTCATAAATGTACTAGGAGCATTGGTTAGTCCAAAAGGCATGACCAACCATTCATACAAACCTTACTTGGTCTTGAAAGTTGTCTTCCACTCATCACCTTCTCAGATTTGTATTTTATTGTAATGACTCTTCAAGTCAATCTTGGTGAATTATTCATCCCCACTCAAACAATCCATAATATCATCCATTCTAGGTAATAGAAATATGTATTTGATGGTGATCTTATTGATATCCATTGATTTTTGCACATCCTCCATTCTCTTCCTTTCTTTGGTGCCAAAACAATAGGCCTTGCACATGGGCTTAGGCTCTCCTAAATAAAGCTTTTCTACAACAATTCTTGAACTTGCTTGTTCAACTCTTCACTCTTGGCTGAAGAAATTCTATGGGGTGATTTTTTAGGAAAACATGCTCCTAGTATTAGATCAATTTGATGACTTATCTTCCTCACAAAATGGCAACCCCTCAGGTGCATTGTTAGAAACAATCTCTTGAAACTCTTGCAAAAAATTTGCATTAGTCATTTGATATCTTCAAAATTTGGACAATCAAACCCCTCTTGACATAGATTTTCTACTTTAGTGTGAGTTTGATCATAAGTTCATACTCTCACTAAAGTGGGGGCTAAATGTAGCCTCATAAATTGTCACCCTTGACAATTTCACACTATGTTTTGTCCCCCCTAAATTATCGAGCCTAAGTGAGTCCCCATTTTCCTAAATTATGAATTCTATAGCCCATTTTTATCATTTTCTGAGAAATTTCAAGCATTGAAATTCATTTATTTAATGTATTTCCCCCAACACCTTAAGTCCTAGAAAATAGGGTCACAACTAGGACACCCTTGGATGTCCCTGTCCTATTTTTTCAGGACTCAAATTTGAATACTTTGGTGTTAGTATTTTAACATTTTAAATTCATGTTGCAAATGTCAGCTATCAAGATTTAATTTTTGAGAAATTAGAAAAATGGCTATAAATACCTAATTATTGCATCGTTTCAAAAAAAGAACAAGAAAACTATTGGTGAACTTATGATCAAGAGCACTATGAAGCAAGTCAAGATGACCATTTTAGATCTTTATTGCACCAATTCAAGATCTTAACATAATGTCAACACTTATGTGATTTCATATGTTTTTATGTTATCATTTTTTGTGAAGGCTAACCCTTGTTTTAGGTCTCCAAGAAATTCAAGGAATCAAGAAAACAAGATCCAAAACCTTTAAGTGATGTGGATGACTTTAGTCTTCAAGAAAGCCATTGAAGGGTGTTGAGTTTCACCACTTTTTTTATTCATCATTATTTCCTATCATTTATCCTTTGTTATCATTGGCATTACCATTGTGGAAGTGGAAACACTAATATAAGGTTTAACTAAGGTAATCCCCTAAATGGAACAACATTTATTCTCTTTTTGAATGTTTATATTTTAGGTTTAGAGAGGGTCAAAGGAAGTTTGAGGAACATTTATTATTGTTGCATTTGAAGCCCTACATCTTTTCAACTAATAGAAAATCACATAATTATTTGACAAGTCTACAAGTGAAAATAGGGATCTCAAATCTGTTATCAGAGGGTTGCAAAAACATAGAAGAAGATACATACAAGGACCTAGACACCCTTGGGTGAATCTATCCTCCTAAATTGATCAAATGCAAACTTTTTGGATAGGTTCATAGTGTTCTCCCCTTTCTAGATCTGCCTACAATTCTTTTTTTATGTTTATCAATTGTTGGAAGCTTGCATTTTTCATGTTAAGTCATATAGTCTAGTTAGGTTAGTAAAGGAAAATCAATTCTAATCAATTCCAAGACTTACTAAGATGTAGATCCAGGTCTGATTGGCTCACCTTCATGGTTGAAAGTCAATCTAATCAACCCTAGAAAAAGGCCACAATTGATACTAGGTTCTTTGCATTAGACTTAGGATCACCTCTTTCTATGTTTCAGTGATTTCCTTGTGATTATTATTGATAGGTGTTTCCATGTGCATTGGTTGAGGTATGAATTGCAAGTAAATTTTCTTATGCAATGTGAAATTTTTTTCAAGTGGTGGCATGATAGGTCTTGCTAGTTGTTGGTATGGGTAATTAGGCAATCTCATGGAAGGATAAAAGGCCACATTTTTCTCAAGATTGGATAAATAATTATGTATGAATTCATTCATGCTCTCCTCATCTTGTCTCAATATATCTACATCACAAGGACATGCATTGGGATGTGAAGGATCATGAATATTATCATTGGAATTATTTGGTCATTACCAAGCACACAACTTGAAATATCAACCAAGGATTTTAAATATGTCAACATCTTACCAAAACATTGAGTCATCATGATGATGCTTTTAATATGGTTTAGATTGTTATGCAACAGGTGATTGGAAGATATACAAAAAAATTGGATAGAGGATCTTGACAGAACTTTGTCACAAAATTTTTGAGCCAACAAGAGGAGGAAAAAGTCACCCAAGGTTTTCCTTGCCCTAGGTAGGGTTTCAAGAAATTCAACAATTGACTGTGTTTAATATTGTTCAAGGTTTCTAAATCTAGTTGTAAACAAGTTTAACAGTAAATGTGTTTCCATAATTTACTCAATTTATGCCAATGCAAGTGTGTAACAATGTGAGAATAGTAAATGACAATTTTGAATGCAATTTTTCTAATCTAAAATGTAAAAATTGACTAATTGTTAAATGCCTAGTTTGAAAATGATGATTTTGATGCAATTTTGAAACAAAATAATACATTTTTTTCACTTTTTGAGCTATATGAAAGATGCCTAAATGAATGCAATTAAAAATTCCAAAACATATATATGCAAGTAAACAAAAATTGAAGACGCAGAGACAAAGTATTGTGCAAAATTTTGTTGATCCAAGTGTAGAAGGACAAAGGTGCCCAAGGGTGTCTACATCCTTGATGGGGTGTCTAAAAACTAAAAAAATGAATGTTTATTAAATTGTCTGAGTTCTCTATTTATGTTTGCAAACAATTCTCAAAGTCAATATTTCTCCAAAATTTGCTCAATTTAAGTCATTGTGACTCAAACATAAATTTCTAATAATATTTGAACTAAAAATGACAATTATGAATGCAATTTTTGATACATAGATTTGACTTAATGATTGAAATAAAACTTGAGGCAACCTATGATGCACTATGATATGCAATTTTTTAAAGTTTTATGTCTTTTATAATGCAAAAATGAAACCATAAATGAACAATGCAAAAAAATGCAATGCAAAACTTAGATCTAGGGTGAATTTCATAAAGTATGTAATGTTAGTATGTCGGGTTCACCAAAATGGAACAAAGAAAAATAGAACCCTAGGTCTAATGTGATAAACCTTGGATTCAAATTTTGTGTGTGGTCTTTTTGTAGTGTTTCATTAAGAGGGAGACCAACAAGGCGATTAGATTGACTTTCAACCATGGAGGTGAGCCAATCTGACCTAGATCTACATATTTTTGAGTCTTGGAATGGATTGGAATTGATTTTCCTTGATTAACCTAATTAAACTATCCAACCTAATATGAAAAATGTAAGCTTCTAATAATTGATAGACTAAAATAGAGATTTGCAAGCTAATCTAGGAAGGGCAGAGTGTTGTGTACCTGTCCTAAAAGTTTGGTGTTGGTCTAAATATGAGGACAAAGTCACCAAAGGGAATCTAGGTCCTTGTATTCATGTTCTAAAACTACTTTTACAACCCTTTGATGTCAAATTTGAGATCCATGTTTTAGCTTAGAAAATTGTCATATCACTATCAAATAATTCTATAGGTGAGTTTCTATGAGTTGAAAAGATGTAGGACTTTAAATGCAACAATGAACTAATGATCTTAAAAATTCCTTCAATCTACACATTCAAAGAGAGAACAAATATTGTGCCATTTAGGGGCTTGCCTTAGTCAGAACCTATGTTAGTGTTTCTACTTCGACAATGGAAATGTGAATGATAGGAAAGATATATGATAGGAAGGAATGATGAATCAACAAAGTGTTGCAACTCACCACCCTTCAATGACTTCCTTGAAGGACTGAATTCATGCACATCACTTCAAGGTCTAGGATTGTGTTTTCTTGATTGCTTGAATTGCTTGGAGACCTACAACAAGGGTTAGCCTTCACAAAAAATGATAACATAAACATATATAAACATAGGATTTGACATGATGTTAGGATCTTGAATTGGTACAATAAAATCCTGAAATGTTTCTCTTGACGTTCTCTCGATCATAAGTTTTCCATGATGTATAAATTTGACTAGATGTATAATGAGAAATCTTTGCATATATAGGCAAGGAAGAGGCAATTCACCTATCATGTGGATTGACAAGTTCCCCATGATGTGGCACAAATAATTAGGCAAGTGTCTTATAGGTGTCAACCTTTGGATCAATTGGAATGTGCAAACCAACAACCTATTTGACTAAGTCATCATCCTTGGTGACAAGTACCAAATGACTAAATAAGTTACCTTTGAGGTTAGATGGAAGGTCTTCCAACCTCAAAAGGTATGCACATGAGGTTTAACAAACAAATAGGTAACCTGTAGAGGCCCAAAAGGTTGCAATTTAGTTAGAAAAGATCTCATCAAACTAAGTACTTGAGCTATAGTGAATAGATAAATTATTCACTCTAACACCCCCTAAAGTGTTTCTTGGGGGAGATCACAAAAGTACAATAGATATAAAGAAATTCGTCTCGACTATGAGGTGTGGTTAGGTACTATTGTGTACTCTCACAAAACACCTCAATAATATAAGGCTTGGGGACCCGAGTTAAAAATTAATGCTTATGGAAGGCATTGGTTGGCTGATGATCATAGAGAAATAATGCAAAGGTGAAACTCTATAAAATAATTCATGGTTTAAATGTACCGAGTGTTAAGTATACAAGGTGTCAAGAAACCAGGTATTGGAGTTTGTAAGGGAATTTTGGTGAGTTGTTGAAGTCAAGAGTTAGAAGTCTGAGGATGTGAAAGTTCCAGTAAATGTCAGGAGCCAAGTCAAGTTTTGTTCTAGAAAAATGAGGAAAATGTCAAGAGTTGGGTACCTGGGTAAATGGTAGTTTAAAGTTTATTGTTTGATTTTTCCCAAAGTCCTAAAATGTCTGGTAGCCCGCCTAAAGTGATAATTACAAAAGAATGCATCAAAGCATGTTATTTATGAATTATGTTAAAAAAATATTAATAATAATGATGGTTTTATGATAATGATATTTTTATTAATGTTTTAAAAACAAATTGAAATATGGAATTTTATGTGCAAGAGAAATAGGTTGTTGGACACCATTTCAGTATGGATAGTTAGGAAAATTTGGATCCCAAGTAGATATAATGATGTTACTAGGTTTGGTGGTGCACTCTAAAATCTCATGCAGGGACAAAGATTATGGAGGAGAAACACCATTAACTGGGGAACTAGGGGCTCGAGTATTACACATGTGATGAAGGAGGGTGCTTAGGTCTAGGGTGATATACTTTCAATTTTTTTTTTCTTGAAGCCTGAAATTGAATGCAGGAACATAAGTATTGGTTGATTATAATATCTAGTTCCACCTGATCGCTCTGAATATCCAGTAGAGGAAGTTCCTACATTTTGTTTGAAAAACTTGCTCAATCAAGTTTGATGTCTTAATCAAATTTCAAATACATAATCCCAAAAGTTATAATTGTTGAAGAGGGTCAAGGTTTGTTGACTTATTCAAAAGTTTCTCTTGCCAACTAACACATGCCATGTTCTTTGATATGATTCATCCCTTGGATTTTCTCTCATTTTTTGTTTAAATTTCTCGAGTGTCTTGTTCTTATAAAAGGCCAGGAGTTGTATTATTTTAGCCAAGTTCAAAATTTGTGGATTCCAGAGAATTAAACTTTTTCAAGTTTTATTCTTTTTCCTATTTTTTCTTCCATTTAAGATTAAAAACCTATATGTTTCATTTGAAGTTAACTAATATCAAAGCCAAATTCAAAGCTATTTCTTGATATGAAATCATACATAGCTGATTGTTTGTTCCTATCAGAAAATTTGTGTGTTGCATTGTGTATAGGTGCATACTAACACTATTTAATGGCAAATGATCCAAATTTCTTTAAACTCTCACATCATTCTACGCCTAGCTGTGAAGCAATTTGATGAAGTATAGAATGGTTTTCTTTGATTTAGTTATTTCTTGAGGCATGCATGGATAATACCTTGGAGATATTTTATATTTCAGTATTTTTATGCTTGATTTTAAAGTAGATGCTTTATATTTTCATAAAGTGTTCCAAAATTGATGAATACATGGATTTTTATCCTAAATTTTTCAATTCCATGAATTTGTTGAGTGCTTAATGCTAAATCTACTTGAATGTATGCAAGTAATTTGAGTTTCATTAAATATTATTGAAAATTATTTGATTTCATGAAGTTATTGAGTGACATATGAATGATCAGACTTAGATTACGTTTCAATCTTTCAGATACTAGCTAATTTGTGACAACCATAGGCCCCTTTTGTTTAACAACAATATCATAATGAACCCTGAGTGAACCTAGTGCGTCAAGATCAAACATTCTTGAGCCTTGGGATCGAGCTAAGATTGCCTTAGATTTAGGTTTTGCTGGTGGATCTTTCAAGAAAGGTAGGTTCTTGTGGTACTTTATGAGAATTTATTTTTCTGTTGGTCTGCATGTATAACATCTGCTTCAATAGAAGTGGCACTAGAAGGAGGTAACTTTGTGTCCCCAAGCTAGTATTGTTATCTCAATCACATAGCTAAGGTTTGCTTGTGAGTCAGAGGTCTAAGTAAGCTTATAATGGAGAGTAAAAAAGAGATTGAAAAGACTCAAAAAATTCTTAACTAGAGGTTTTCACCCTTGAGTTTGTTCACTTTTGGTTGAGATACAGAGTACAAAATTCATGATACAACTAATCATAGTGAAATTGATTGTAAGATTTTCTTGACTATGGTAAGTTTGGCTATGCATAAGGTGATTCCTGTAAAGAAACCAAATAACTCACTACAAAACATAACCCTCAATTTCCAAAATAATTTAATAAAACCACATAATTATATAATGGTGGAAATAAAGAGGAATAATTAAATAATTTTCAATTTCTTATTCAAATGGAATAACATGCATATCAATAAATCAAAAGAATCTCAGAGAAGCAGTTTATCAGTATAAATGAGGATCATTTTTATTCAAAATAAATAACTTACAGGTACAACATAATTGACCAACCTAAGGATGCTTACACAAGAAAAGGATAGCTCATCCATATGTCAACCACCTAACCCTACAAGAAAATGTTAGTGAATAGGGGTTTTCCTCTGTCAAACCCCATTTTGGTATTCAAACCTCGGCATGAAATGAAATATGATAAATGAAAGAAGAAAGATCACTTTATGATGTTACAACTCACCGAAAATTTAGCATTGAACTCTTGCTTTGTTGTGATAGATCTTGACTTGAATGTTTCTTGGATAAGGAAATATTCATCACAAATGTTAGCTCAAATATACACATGATATATTCATGATGGATCGACATTGTTACTATTACAACAATGTTGGTAGAATCTATCGCACATAACAAAAGTACTTTATAGATTGGTAACAACCACATTATAGATAAATGGATAACACATTTCTACAAACTCATTAGAATCAATTCCCATATTCTTATATCAAACAACTTTAATGATGTGTATCTTCTTGTCTATTCTCACCATGTCCTTGTGGCCAGTGCACAAAATAATTAAGCCAACGTTAGATGGGTTATCAAGTGGTATAAAATCAATACTACTTGTGAGAACAATTTATCTTTAGTAAGGATAATTTATTTATTTCTAATCAAACTACTAATGAAGCTATTTTATATTCTAAACAATATTTCACCACACAGTAGAATGTATAAGGAAATTATTTACTAATGCCCTACATAATGATGTTCAATACAATGTAAAAACAAGTGAGAAGAATCATATTTTAAAAAAGATAGTTATTTACTCAGATCATACTGATAACTATATGTATATTCATATTCAATAATATACAACTTCCACCGATGTTAGATTGTATAAGGAAAAGTCTTAATTTTGCTTTAAATACATAACAACCAAGGGATTATACCTAATACGCAATATAAAATGATCACTAACATTTACTTGATAATCACTCACAACATACTAGTTATAATCATTTGCTTCATGAATTACATAGTCAAAACCCAACTCTTTGTAACATTAAATATTCCATAAATGCATTTTAAGCAAATAAAATGAACCGCCCTATTGAATATCATATATAAACCATAAAAAAAAATCAATTACACATTAAATGAACATATTGAAATATCAATTACAATGAATTCAAGGCATCTCATGTATTTATTGATCACCATTATAACACATTCTATGCAAACAGAGTAGCGAAACACCTTATTTCAGAGTATGATTTTTTAGTGAGAACTAACTGCCATCTAGGATTAAATGTGCCGCCTCTTTATTGATCTTAACAATCATGGTTAAGGGTTCAATTCAGTCATAGAGGACACATAACATTACTGGTCTATCGCTGGTTAAATGAAGCTAACGTGTGGAGTTCACATATCCAATAGGAGAGTTGTGGAAGGGAAAAAGAAGACCCAACACTCTTATTTGGAGGCCAAATCTCACCCAGAATGGTATCACCACCAAATATGGTAGTCTGTGACTTAAGCAGAGGTCCACTATAGTTTCAATGATGCCTGCAAATGAACATGGGTCTACATAAAGCATTTCGATAGTGAAGAGGGAGTTGATTTATTATATACCAGCTGCTTTGAAACTTATCTATAACAGTTACAAGATAAAACTTTTATGATAATTTCATAGAAGGAATTAAATCGAATAATACAAATATATCGGTTGTCCAACCTACTCATCATCACATTTAAAGTCAAAGAATTGTGTGAAAATCCCACATGTTGCCCTACCCATCGGAAGAACCTGAAGGTCGATTTCTCATAGCTAATAGTATAAATGCTTAAGAAGTTTCCTTTAGACCAAGGATTTGATGCCCATTACACATGTAGTACAAAGAATTATTCCCATAGATGATTTACAATAGTGAAAGGGTCTAAAGTGATAGAGAGAGCTATGTTGGAACTCAGGAGAAAACTTTAGTTGTCAAAAATAATCCAGTGAAACCTAATTTCAGATGCAAAGGGCGCCATGCCCAAAGGATTCTACCATAACCTCCAGTCAACGACGGCTCTAGAGTGGGAAAAGTTGTTTGCTAATTCAAGATTATCGAAAGCTAATCCAAAAACACCTCCTAGAATAACTTACAATAACATTAAATATCAAAAGGGTAAATAACAAACACATTTAAGCATCGGCTATGTATAGACTTGGTTGATTAAACAACACTCGTAGGATGTCGTTCAAGGAAGACTCACATTGAGTTGATTACAACCCTTGCCTCATCGAATCTAAAGGGTATTTATTCTTGCAACCAAACTACAACTTAAATAAGATTTAATGCTTGAAGGGAGGATGCATGAAACAGGGGTGACACCCTTTCTATCTCTATATTGATCCGTTGAGTACATTATGGGAAATAAAAGAGAGCATCAATGCTACATGCTTCAATTGGCACGAATAGATACCAAGGAAAAATAAATGTGCAGAAACCACAAAGATCCATTAAAAATTGTCTCAAATAAAGAGGTGAAAAGAAACAATAGGGAATTTCCCCATTTCAAGACTTAACTAAATGCCAAGCACAAAAAGAAGGAATGAAACTTCTAAAACTACAGAAACCATCTAATACAGTTTTGCGACATACACCCAAACATGTCACAAAGATATTCACAAAATTCTTCTACAGGAATCCTTCTTGAAAAATTGATTTCACTATTAGAACAAACAAAGGTAGAATTAAGAAGTAGTGGAACCTGGATTTAAATCATTCAATGGATTGAAGATTGAAGCAGAGCTCAAATCTAGTCTCCTACTGCAACTCAGCAACTCAGTTTTCCAAACTTCCAAGAAGAATTTTCAAGAACCTGCATGATTATTCCCCATAGAGCTGTACAAGAAACTCTCTGAAAAACCCCTTCCAAAATTTGTTTCCTCTTCCTGAGAATAATCCCAGTTGGAGGAAATTGTAAGTGCTTAGACGTATTGGGCCAACTGCCTTCCTCTAAAAAGATTCTTTCCCTCCTCTTAAAATTTTATTTTCACATTCCCCATAACCGAATCTTGAAATTCCAATAATATTTTTTTTTTTGTTATGTTTACTATTTATTTCACAAAGAAACAATAATAAAAATCTTCTTTTTTATTGCATATGAAGTATTTTATCCTTCGAAAATAATAATAAGGAAGTCATTTAATTTGCAATCTTCTCCTCTTTTTTTCAAAAAAATATTTAATTGAACTATAATTAATTATTTTGTTTCATTATAAATTTTTTTAACCAAACATTATAAAATTACGAACAATAAAAATAGGGGTCGTGACATTCGCTAACGAAGGTGTCCTTAAGTGTGAAAAGGAGGGATCTCTTATTGGATAGGTGTTTAAATTTTGAGAGAATGTATAACCCTAGTGGAGATAGAATTTTTATCAGTCTAAAAGTTAGATCAAATGGGTTTACTAACCGTAATTGCTATGAAGAAATTCTAGAAGTTTTGTAGGAAAAGAAGCAAGGTCATGAGAATTTAGGAATATCATGTTTTAAGCATGAATTTGAAAGAAGCAAGTTACCATTCTTCACACATGTGGATGATAGTGAGAAGAAAGAATGGGTGAAACAAGCAGGAGATGCATGCTTTTCACCCCTAATGTGAATCCATGACTTAAAAGGGAGGAAAACTTTGATTTTACATAAATGATAGAGCATTAGGATTTTAATTTCCCTCTTTGTAATAATTGTGCAAATTGTATTGAAGTTTTCCCTAATAAAATAATTAGTGGTAGATATCAAGGTTGAAAACAAGGAAAATTGTTGATGAAGTCCTAAAGGGAAAGGCAATTGAGTAAATGCAACGGTTCATGGAATGAAGCAAAAGGAAATGGAAAACCATGAATGAAGGTTGGAGGAAGGTATAGGTCTGAGACAATCGAAAAGTGTGCAATTGACCATTAATCAGGTCGTTTCCATACATTTAAGCAAAATTGTGGGTAAGAACGCCTTCAAAATTTTATTTATTGAACACATTAAAATTCAAATAATTTGTTGTTACAATAGGTTATCCGAAAGTTATTTGGGTGAATTTAAAGATAAGCCTATTAAGATTCAAACTAAGAACATTATGAAGTTAGTGGGTAGAAATTAGGGTAATTTCTTAATTAAGGTAAACGGTTTGATTAGGGTAAATTTGTGTTAGTTAGGTTAGTTTTCTTTAGTATTTTTCTCTTTTTTCCTTATGTTTTGGTTTTGGTCCTAGGATTAACGAATTCTCCTTAATCTAAATCACATGATAATTGAATCGTGAAAACATTCTACCAAAAACTAGAAAATGTAAAACTATTTCAAGCAAATACGTGCATGAATGGAGAAAAGAAAAAAATTCATTATATTTTATAGTAATAATCTCGTATATACATGAAAATACAAAATTCTTGTTGTAAAAAGGAAAAAATGGGCTAGATGTTCAAGGCACTATGTTGAAGTAGTTGGCATACTTGTTAATCAATTTTCTCTACTTCATCTCAGAGAAACATATACCCCAGGTAGGCATTGTCTCTATGGTTGTCAAGGCTGGGAGTGTGCAGTGCGGTGAAGAAAGGTGGGAGAGGAACTATTTCTCTCTGGTGCATGAATCATGGAATGTCTTGAACCGTTGAATTCCTATGGTGGGTTGAGAAATGACCAGAACAATCTCTAGATTTCCTAGATACTTTGATCGCACTATCATTACTGTAACAAAATAAAATTCAACTACAAAAGACCGAGGTCTAGGAGAGAGGCCAAGAACCATGAAGCTAGGTCTAAATTTACTCTGTAATAAGACTCAACATTCTTGAAAGTTTCCCTGAGGACCATACATAGAAAATATTTGGTGGAAGAAGTCCTAAGGAAAAATACTTTTTCGAGCCGCTAGCTAGTAACTCAGCCCAAAAAATTGATCTAGAAACAAACACTAATAAGGAAAATGGGAGTATCCATAGCCTAAAGGCAAGAGAAAATGTAAAAGAGAAATTAAAATTTGAAGATAGAAGTTTGGAATTTAAAGGAAAGTGTTTTATTTATAGAAATCCATAAGAAATTTGTGATACATAGTTGCCTGGAGATCAAATCTTGGGAATGCAATTTGAGGTGGCAACAATACACTTTTCTCCAAAATTGAAAGTTAAATAAAATAAATTCTCACAAAATTGGTACTCAATTCTTCAAGGATGGCCAATACGAAGAGCATGAAAAAAATGAATTCGAGATTACAAAATTAAATGGTGGTCATTTCAATTCATCTGATTGAGCCATATTAATTATGATTTGTCCATGTGTGCTATTCAAAAGGAGAGTTGAATTGATGAGGTGGCACACATTGGCATGTTGAAAACTTTGAGAAAGGTAATACATGTGTGATTAGGTGTGTGAATTAAATGAAGAGTGTGACGGTCAAGCTTAAGTATAATTATGGCAAGCCTTATGCATTAATGTAAGTGTAAAGCTACCAAATTCAAAGTTGCCAACTAGGTTTAATTTAGTGGGTTGCCATGGATAAAAATAAAATGGATGGGTGACAACTAATGTCTCTAAATTTAGAAGTAATTAGGTGATTTGATAACTTGCAGCTAAATTTTAACTTATGCCTATTTTTTTTAGCAGATAGTAAATTGCAATTGGTCAAAGCTTGGCATAAGGATGGTAAAATTTTGCTAGAAAGTTTCACATACAGGAAATTTATTAAGTGAATATTTTGGGAATTGGTGAAAATGATGAAGGATATTTACATTAAGGTGAAAAATAAAAAAAGTAACCTTTGTTATCAATGTAATTCCCAACCTAATAGTGGGCTTCATTTCCTACAAGTTGAAGCAAAAGAGCTTATAATGAAAAGATGAAAATGAATATCAAAGAAATATCAAAAGAGAAAATTCAACTTTTTAGGCTATCCAAATATCTCTATCGAGGCTATAGATCCCTAGTTAGTAGTAGAGCTATTCTTTGGGGGGGTTACAGAGATAACCTTGTCCGGCCTATGGATGCTTGACTAGCAGCAAGGCTCTATCCAAGGTTGGCTATGAAGGATTACTAAATTAGGTAGCTCAATGTTGATGAACTAATCTTTTTCACCAAGTTCTGGAGATGGGAATGAATCAATGCACACATTGATACCTTTCAATGGAGTTTTACAATTTTTATGTTGAGATTCAAGTGAAGGTAAGAGCTATTATGGGAAAATATGCATAAGTTATAATTTACAATAGGTGGTTGATTCCCGGATTTTCTTTTAAATTTAGTTTTGTTGGTTGCAAGTTGTTGTGTGGTCTCACAACATGCCCCAAGAATATAAGGGTTGGGGAATCAAGTTGAAAACTAATACTTATGGTATGCGTTGGTTGGTTGATGATCAATGAGAAATAATATAAAGGTAAAAATATTTAAAATTCATGGTGTAAATATATCAGGTGTTAAGTAATTGGGTGTCAGGAAATTGGGCAATTGGAGTTTGTAGAGGAAGTTTGGAAAGTTGCTAAATTTGGGAGTTAGAAGCCCAGGGCTGTCAAAGTTCTAGTAAAATTTGGGAGCTGGATCAAGTTTTATTCTAATAAATGAGGAATATGTTGGGAGTCAGGTACCCTAGTACCTAGTTAAATGGTCCATTGATGTTGAAGTGTTTAAAGTTTATTGTTTGATTTTTACTCAAGGCCTAAAATACATCTAGTAGCCTGCCTAAGGTGATAATTACACAAGAATACATCAAAGTGTGTTATTTATGAATTGTGTTAAAAAGGATAGATAATAATGATGGTTTTATGATGATGAGAGTTTTATTATTATTTTAAAAAGGGATTGATATATGGAATTTTATGTGCAAGAGAAATAGGTTGTTGGATAAAATTTTGGTATGGATGATCAAACAAATTTGGATCACGAGTAGATCCAACGATGTTACCAGGTTTGGTGGCACACTCTAAAATCTCATGCAAGGATAAAGCTTATGGAGGAGAAACGTCGGTAACTGGGGAACCAAGGACTTGATATTTTAGATGCAACGAAGGAGGGTTCTTAGCTTTGAGGTGATATGCTTCCAAGTGCTTTTTCCTGAACCCCGAATGTGAAAGCAAGAACATAAGCGTCAGTAGATTGAAATATCCAGTTCCACCTAATCGATTTGAATATCCAACAAAGGAAGTTCCTACATTTCTCTTGCCAACTTTCACGTGCCACATGCTTTGCTATGATTCATCCCTTGGATTCTATCTCATGTTTTGTTTGAATTTCTCAAGTGTATTGTTCTTATAAAAGGATGGGAGTTGTATTATTTTAGCTAACTTCAAAATTTGTGGATTCCAAAGAATTAAAACTTTTCCAAGTTTTATTCTTTTTCTTATTTTTTGTTCCATTCTAAATTAAAAACTTGTATATTTCATTGGAAGTTAACTAATATCGAAGCCAAATTCAAATTTATTTATTGATATGAAATCATACGTAGTTGATTGTTTGTTCCTATCGAAAAATATTGTGTGTTGTGTTGTGTAAGGGTGCATATTGACACTATTATGTGGAAAATGATCCAAATTTCTTTAAACTCACACATCATTCTATACCTAGCTATGAAGCAATCTAGTGAAGTATATAATGGTTTTCTTTGATTTAGTTATTTCTTGAGGAATGCATGGATAATACCTTGGAGAAATTTTATATTTCAATATTTTTATGCTTTATTTTAAAGCAGATGCTCTATACTTTCAAAAAATGTTCCAAAATTGATGAATACATGGAGTTTTATCATAAATATTTCGATTCCATGAAGTTGTTGAGTGCTTAATGCTAAATCTACTTGAATGTATGCAAGTAATTTGAGTTTCATAAAATATTATTACAAATTCTTTGATTTCATGAAGTTATTGAGTGACATATGAATGATCAGACTTAGATTATGTTTCAATCTTTCAGATACTAGCTAATTTGTGGCAACTAGAGGCCCGTCATGTTTAACAACAATATCACAATGAACCCTGAGTGAACCTAGTGTCAAGGCCTGACATTCCCAAGCCTTGGGATTGAGCTGAGATTGCCTTAGATTTAGGTTTTCTTGGTGGATCTTTCAAAAAAGGTAGGTTCTCGCAGTACTCTATTAGAATTTATTTGCATGTTGGTGTGCGTGTACAAAATATGCATCAATAGGTACCAATGTGTAATGCAATCTCTCCTAAATGAAGAGAAAGGAGAAAACCAAATGGGAACAAGAATCCTCTCCAAAAAAGAGAAAGAGAAGGATAAGACCTCCTAAAAAGATGTCCCATGATGAAAGGAACGTGATGAAGAAGAACTCCTGAAGCATGTCAAAGTTGCAAACTTTGCCGAAGATGAATTGGTTTTTTCTAGAATCAATCAACCTCCAATAAATGTAGATCAAGATAAGAGATACAAAACACTACATGAGTGAGCATATGGAACACTACTCAACCATGAACATACAAATGCCTATGAAGTTAAAAATATAGATAGTACTATGATTTTGTATTATGGTCAATTAATGCACGATTGACATGTGTACACTACTAAAATGTGCATCATGGTGATCTACATAAGTACTAGAATCTCACAAAATATGATCCACTAAAATAATCCCCTATATGAGAGATAAAGATAGAAGGTCTATGTGATCCCTCAAAGTAGAAGGTTCCTACATTGCTCCATTAAAAGAAGCCACTCCATTGAAAGAATCATCAGTATAACACTCTCATAATCCTCTCTTAATGCTAAGAGGTATAAGTATACCAATTGAAATTGAGCATAAAATTGTGCATGGAATTTAGACCCAAAATAGACCATCCAAAAAGATGTACAAAAAATAGAAAAAGAGTGTGCATCAAGGAACACACACATGAGGTGAGAATCACAAGGATCCATTTTTGTGATGGAAAATGAAGGAAATAAAATCATGAGCATGAATCACAAGGATCCATTACTATGATGAAAAGTCAAGACAATACAAAACCCCCCATTACACTTTGTAGTTCAATGTAAGTACAAACTTCCCTTCTTAAGGGACACACATTTAGTTTTTGTGGCACTTTATGTGAGTGCATTTACGAACTTATTTATTATTATGATTTCTTACAAGTTTATGTCATGAGGTGGATAAAGAAGATATAGATTAAGTATGCCTTTCAAACCTTAATAAAATGATAAAAATAAAAATTGAAAATCCCCCCTTTGATTATTTGTTTCCCCCATGATTTGAAACTTTATAGGAGTACTTTGTAAATAGTCCAAATGAGGCATAAACTGACAGTTTATAGGTGAAGTGTGATATTATGCCCATTATATTCATGGCGAAAAACAAGCACTTTTGCAAAAACATGACATTCAAATCTAAGTTGTGATACAAAATCTATTAATCTTTGAAAATTTTCAACCTTACAAATAAAACTTTCCTTCTTAAAATAAGTTTTTAGATTGTATGGGAATGTTTTTTTACCCAAATATTTGAGAGAAGAAAAAATTCAGATGAAATTAAATCCCCTTGGGTTGGAAAAGACCAGGGGCTAAAAAACCATGTGACTAGGGGCTAAAAGTCAACATGGCTTGTCCCCCTTCCACTCACATAATCCCTAGTTTCCACGCTGACATAAAAAATGTACCAAAATGCATATTGAACAATCCCAAAAGATTCCACTCCAAATTTGATGACTCGCAAATGGATTTGGGTGCTTCATGTGAGTGGGATGATTTGAGAAAATTGGCTTCAACTTGTAAATTATATGTAGACCACAGTGTGGCTTAGATTGCTAAAGAAAAGGCCTGCATAGGGATCACGTGAGGTGTGAGAGGCTACATCCAAATGAGGCTGGTTGCCAACGAATCGCGGTTGGGTCAACTTAGCTACTAGTGAATGGGTGTGAGTTAAATATGAATGGGTTTAAGTTTCTTATGGGCCATCATCCTAATGATAATGTCATGGTTCACTCTCCACTTCATCCAAATTATTGGGCCTGCACTTCACACCCCCTTCAATAACACTCTTCAATAGTGCAACACCTCACACCTTCCACCTTGCTTATGGATTACAAATAATTAACATAGACAAAGGGCCATGAAACTAAAAAAATAACATTAGAATTTGGGTGTTGAAGATCCTCTACATCTAAATGCAGGGGCACGGGTTCAACTCACGTCCAAATTCCCTCCATCATCCAAACATAGAGCCCAAAAGAGGGTCAGCTCGCCTCTCTCTAGAAAAACCTCTTACCTGATGGCACCACACTTTGCACAACCATGAATGCAATCTATGTGCAACTAAGATGAATGCATAACCACAATTACCAAAGGATCCTTTGTGTGATGCTTGGGGCACAATGATGATAGAGATACCAATGATTTTTTTCCTTGTAGCCTATAACTATCTCCAACCACTTTGATACCATATAAGAACTTGGAAATAACAAAGAATAAATCACAAGAAAAAAATGAACAATTGCAAATCATGTATAAAGTCAAATAGATGCACAATGAGGAAGCCTTGCATATATAGGCAAGAAAGAGGCAATCCACCTATCATGTGGATTGAAAAGTGCCCCATGATGTGGCATAAATAAGTAGACAAGTGTCCTATAGGTTTCAACCTTTGGATCACTTGGAATATGCAAATCGATAACCTATACGACCAATAGTCATCAACCTTGGTGACAAGTGTTGAATGACTGCAAAAGTGACCTTTGAGGTTAGATGGAAGGTATTCCACCTCAAAAGGTATATTAAACATGAGGTTTACCAAACAACTAGGTAACCTCTAGAGGCCTAAAAGGTTGCACATTAAGTTAGACAAGATTTTGTCTAACCTCATCAACCTAAGTACAATTAAGCTATAGTGAATATATAAATTATTCACTCTAACAGAAGGTGTCTTTGCTCATTGTTTAATCTTGTGGATCGTGTTTTTTTACAATTCTAACATGGTATTAGAGCATGGATTCAACAAATCCCTTCTTGATTTTTGAGTTCTTTCTTGAACTAGAGTTATAGGCTTCAAATCTAGGATCTTTGTTTTTTTCCAAATTTTGGAGTTGGGCGATTTTTAGTAGTTTGGCATGGAAAGGACCTCACCATTATGTTCAAGAGGTTGATTCGATGAATTTTGACTATAAATTCACCCATATTACCAATCATGAGCTTCAAAGCTAATTTTTTCTTATGCAAGGGTCGTACGACCCTTGTATGACTAGTTATGGTGATTTTTGAAATTAAAAATAAAAATAAAAATCAATTTTAAAAAAATATTTTTTTAAAAGTTTTTAATATAATTAAAAAAATTAAAAATAAGGTTATTAAATCCCTACATGAAGGGTACTGTGTGTACCCCATGGCAGGGTACCTACTGCCCAAATGGGTTGCACTGGCGGCCTTTGTCTAAGCCAGCCGACAATGGCCCTCATATGTCACCCAGTGGCCAAAAATTCTCCAACAGTCACAATTTTTACCCAGTGGATTTTCCCCCATTTCTTGTTGACATGACTGCACTTTTAGGCCACCTTTTTGGCCACATCAACATTTTCGCGACAACTAGAATATTGTAGTATTTTCAACATATCCTGGGTCATTTTTTGGGTGAATCATAGAGAATATTCTAACAGTATCATTTTCTTGGGGGTTCAATTTTTTTGGTGATAGGGGAATATTCCCAAAATATCTCATTGACATCAACATGATGTCATGATAACATTAATGGTGTGGCCCCAGGGCAAGGGCCCCTTCAAGCCCTCTTTGGCCCTAAAGGAGGTGTTTTTTTATCTTTTGGCCATTCTTGGGTGTATGAACGATATTGAAATTTTTTGAACAAGCTATCATTGAAAAGCTAGTTTTGTCAAATTTCTAGTTGTGTGTCTTTTCACCATTTTTTGTTGTTAGTACATTCTATAGCCCATTGAAGTTAGAGGTGTTGTTTTCAACCTCAAGTTCATAAATTTTGACTTGTTTCTCTATTTTTCATGATTCCAATAGCATTTGAACAATCTTTTAGAGATCTTCACAACCATCTATGCATTTTTTTCTAGATTCATTTCCAACTATATTTTATTTAGTTTTTTTTTGTGTTTTCATGTTCTAGTGAATTGCTTGGGCATTCCAATTCTTGGAAACTTCCAGTTTGTGTGGGATGACTCATTTCTTATTGTTCTACATGTATTGCTAGTATTTTTTCCTATTTTGAGCATTGTACACATGTTTTGTAAACACATTCTCTTTGTAGATGCCCTAAGATAAAGTTTCATTCTAGTGAATACTTTTTGGGGATTTTTGTACATCTTGTTGTGCCTTTTATACTCACACTATGATATAAAGTGCCATGGGGGGTTGTGTAGGCCTTTTTCTTTTCCATCAAATATCTTTCAAGTAAGTGTCCCTTCCACGACAATAATGAATCTTAGTGATTCTTGTTTTATGCATGTGTGCCTTTATTTTCACACCCTATTATTTGTAGATACTCTTCAATTGCATGTTCAAATATTATCCTCAATGCATTTATTGGTTTCACATAGTTTCAATGTACGTATATTGGCTCTCCCTTTGCATTATGGGGGGGTTTTCTACTATTGATGGTAATGCTTCCTTGGTAAATCATTTTTTGGAGTGATCTATGTATCTAGTTCTTGTTCCTATGTACTAGGAAAATGCAACGTAAGTCAATAGTTGGTTTCCCATTCATTTTGGTGAGATGGATCATTTGCCATATGGACACTCTTGCATTCCCATTTCTATAGGTTATTCTTTTTGAGGATTATATTAGTCATATTTTGATAGTTGTCTACAACTTTGTGCTTCAATGATGTTTTACATGTTCCTCTTCTTTTTGGGACATTGTTTCAAATGGTTGGAGACTTCTTAGTCCTTCAAATTTTTTTGGAGTATTCTTAGTCTTTGACCTCTTTTTGGGGGATTCTTCAATCCTTCATTCACCTTTCTCTCTTTTGGAGAGGATTTTTTTCCATGTGGTATTCTCATTTTCTCTAGTTGTGAGAGATTAGATTTTTTGTAATGGGTACTTCACCAAGCCTTTTTTATTGGGACCCATCATGAATTCTCTTTTTAGAGTTTTTAGCTACTCCCTAAGTTCATCTTAAGGGGGGTGTTAGAGTAATCATGCATTAGCTAATCATTAATTAATCTTTAGTTAATTATTAGTCTAATTTATTCTCATGAACTTAAGCTAAACTTAGGAGTGTTTTTAATGTTTACTAGAGACTTATTATTAGATCATTCTATATAATTGCATGAGCTGTTGACACTTTTCATGATCTAATCCCTTTATCATTTATGTTTTCTCCTATATAACACTCAACTCTCATTTTATTTTCATACATTTGATAACCTCTTTTGATAGTCTTTAGAGGAATATTGATCTCCTTGAAGACTCTTGAGGTTCATTCTATAGCTTTTCCTCATTGAGGATATTGCATTTTATTGTTTGTAGCTCTCTTGCATGGAAGGTGTCTTTGTGCATTGTTTGATCTTGTGGCTTGTGTTTTCACAATTCTAACAATAGTGATATCTATTATAGCACATTAGGGAAACTCCCTTAGTTTAACAAAGATTAAATTGTAGGAGGTCCTACCCACCTCAATAATTGGTCTTTAGTTTCCCAACTTGAACATAGATTTTGTAGTACTCTTCCCAAGTTTGACACCCCTAATATTTGGGAGACTATTGAAACTTAGGTTTTTTTCACTTGCAACTTGGATCACCAATATAATGACTTATAATTCCTAAAAGTTAAAAGAAAAATGAATCAATTTTTTTAAAAAAATCATTTCAAGTTAAACCACTACAAACATAGAAATATTTCCTCCTTAACCTAATAGACGGTATGGTGGAATCATGTTGGGTTGAATCCACTTGAATGGTTTAAAAACACACTCATGTTATTCCTCTATTATATTTAGGCATTGGCAAGAAATGGGCTTGAGATAAAATGAGCTCAAACTTAGATTTTTTATTAAAGCTAAAACATGAGTGTGCTATTATATGCCTGTGTTTTATATTTGATAGACCAAAAAGTGGTTGCAACAACTTTTTGGTCCTCCACTTTTCTGTACACACGCTTAATTATAAGTATTAAATATTTATATGAAATGATATGAAATATCCTAATTAAATACATGAGACGAAGTAGCCTAATGGACCAAGAGCCATAGCCCTAAGAAAATTTCAAACTCTTTTAAATATTAGATCTTTTACTATGTGTCTTTGTTAACAAATTTATAGTCTTGTTAATCCTTGCTTCCTTGAATAATATCATTAAGTTTTAGAATTTTAGGTTGTTATTTATTAGATATATATTTTATTGTATGACATGTGCAATCCATGATGAAGTATCTTTTTATCTCCACCACTACTTTTCTATAGAATAGGCAATATCCTTATTTTCCAATATTTCTTAGGTATATTCTATCTACAAATATTACACCAAAGATGATGTGATCTAGTCCTTAATTATATATTTGAATTTTCTTTCCCTTTAATTTGTAGCTCCCAGATATTTAATGTTTCATCATAATTCCATGTAGGGTTAAACTATTTGAAATAATAATTTATTTATTTCGACCAATTTACCTTGTCCACATGACAATCCTAATTTTTCTCCCATATTTTTTAATTTATCATTGGTGTTAGGATACTCCTACAATTTAGTGTCTCATTTATTCATCTACTTGGTGTACATCATCCACATCTTCTTCCTATGACTTAATTCTCCCTTCACAACCATTCTAGACTAGTAATGCTTATTCATATTTTTAACCTTTTTTAAATAACCTAACATCTAAATTATTGTTGTTTCCTCCAAGAATAAAGTTCGCACTTCAACCAAAAGGACCTGATAAGGGATGATTTTTTTTATATTTTATGTTTCTTATGATTAAATGTTTTTAATATTTTTCTAACTAATATTATTTGTGATTTCAAATACTCCTCTCCCATATTTTGCATCCATAAAGGACAACGTTGACATGACACGAAATTCAAAAAAGGATTTTTGTGGTTTTCTAGTCCCATAATTAAACTTTCCTACATTTATTTTATAGTATGATGTTGTCCACCCTCCCTATATCCCTTTCATATAAAAAATCTCCCAACTAGGCTTTTGTGGAAACATAACCTAGGATATGTATTCATCTAGTGAGCTTTCTTAAGAAAGAAAGTAAATTTATTTTCTTTTCAGTTTTAATGAAAATATCATGATTGTTTTTTTTTGCTCACTTGTATCCTAATCTTTTGGTAGAACAGTTCCAAGGCACTCATATTGTCTCAAACCATGAGTTATTTTTACAACTATGATAAGATCACTAGCATATAAGAGTAACTTCACCACATATCCAACAAGTTGGATATCTCCCAACAACCTTTTTCAACCATTATTTGAGTTTATGAATGTATAATATAAACAAAGGGGATGATAGAGAGTAACATTATTTGAGGTAATGTCACTTCCAAAATATCCAAATATTCCCTCTCTTGTCATGACATCAACCTTGACTTGTTCATAAAGCTATGCACTATCACTATATATTCATGTAGAATCCTAAGTTCCTCCATCAAGTTTCAAAAATAATTCTATATGCGCCATATCAAAATATTCTCTAAAATCCACAAAGTAGTTCATAATTTTAATTATTTTGAGTGTCATATTTTTCAATCAAGTTCCTAAAAGTGATGTAGTGATCAATAGTAGGTTGATTTGGTCTAAAAATTTCCTACCCTTTTAATATTTTCCCTTTTTTCCCATTTACTAGAATTTCATGCTCTATCATACCCATGAAAAGTTTTCTTAGAAGAGGTTTGACCATAATAATGTGATATTTGGATGGATTATAGATATATCCACTTTTATAGATCTACAAGCCATTGTGGATGATTTCATTAAAAAAATATTTTGATGTGTAGTGCAAGGGTATCTACTCTCTATTTTAGAAATTCATATTGCGCCTCATGTATGCCTTGTGCTTTACCTCCAACTAGAACTAGTATGTTTTTTTACATCTTCCACAAGTAAGATATCAAGTATTATGTTAATTATGGGAGGGGTGCCTTTATCTTAGGCCTACTCATAGATGAGCTTCACATATTATATATATATATATATATTTTAGTTCCCTCCAAAAGCCTTTGGGACCTTGTATTTTATAAGAGAAATTAATTATTTCCTTCTTGTGGTCACATATCTTTCTTATTAAAACCATACCAATTGTTGATAAAACTTCTCATTATGTTTATTCATCCTAACCTCTTTCAAAGATGTTTTGTAGCCTTGCATTCTTTTCTATACCATGGGCTTTCCAAAAAGGTACTTTGATATCCCCTCTCCAGTTGATATTTTTGCAAGAACTTAAGGTCTTGCGAATCAATGGGATCAACAAAATTCTACTTATAGGGTCACTTATCTCATTAGCTACAATATTCTCTATGTTATTCTTTTCATCCTTAAGATGTTGCTCAAGCTTGCTATAAAGAGTTCCCAATTTTCTTTGTTGGTTATTTGTGATAATGCCAAGCTCAATAACTAGTGGGTTTTGATCACATTTCAACTCAATAGGGCAATCTATAATGTCTAACTCCATCAACTTTAAAATAGATCTCTAATAGGAAATAACGTAGTCCACCATAGTTTGAATATTAAATGTTTTAAAGTTGATACCACCTAAATTTTGTCATGTGCCCTTGCTATTACATACAACCATGTTGTACAAGCTATATAATTGTAATAATATTGCCTCAAAGTGCATAACACCCTCTTTTCCATCTTGTGATTTTCTTTCCCAAAGTTGTCCATCTTCTTCCTCTAGCCATAATGGATTGTTGTCCCCTCCCTCTTCATTTCTCAACTGGAGAGTTTGATTGTTTGTTGTCCTTGTATTAAAGTCCTCAATCAATAGTATTCCCCCAAGGTAGTAAAAATTAAAATATCTTTTTTACTTAAGCATATGGGTCTTCACCATATAATTTTATTTTCTTATAAGTCTTTAAAACCTCTCAATACAAAGTAGTAGACTTGACTAACTTAATTTTTATCCCATTTTTTGTTATTTTCAACCATGTGAATTTCTTCTTTGGGTCTTATTTTTTTAATTTTATGGTTTGATACCATGTTTCTATGATTAGCATTGTAACACCCCCACATCCTTTACAATTTTAGTCCATTTCAAACTAATATTTTCTTATTCTGGCTCAAAATTCTCTAAAACCTCATAGTCACAATGTTCATGTGATTATGTAAGAACTATAATTTCCTTCCCATCTACTATGGGGCATAACCTAGGTCCTTTTTTACATTGGCATCATCTATAGATCCAAATTACCATGTATAGGTACTCTCAAGAATGAAACCAAATCCCTATTTCTTGTGTGACAATTGGTCACTAGTTTGTGTTTTTACATTCTTCAACCATGCCCATTTTCCTACTTCTTTTTCTAGTTTCACTTTCTCTCATTCATTCTTGAATTCTTCTTGCTAAGCTATGGTCAAGTCTTCACTTAGGTATATGTGTGTGTCTACAAGAAACCATTTATTATTTAGAATTGTGCTCTAGTCCTCTATGTTTCTCATGACAACTCTAACATGTATGTTCCTTCCACTTATTCTTTTTCCAGCAATGTTTTCTTGATAGATATAACTTGGCCACTCCAACTAGTCTTTAAGGAAGTATCTTGCTAAAATGTTAGTGTTCTCCTTCTTAACAAAGTCCTTTAAAACTTTAATAATGATTTTTGCATTCTATGATTTCTCTTTGCTTGCTCTACAATCTACTTACTACTTATGGGCCTAAGATTTGGTGTCTTCCATCTAGTATCTTAACTAGTTCTCTATTATTTGTATTGAATGTCACTTACTTCCAACACCTTTGGATAATTTTCTTTTGTTTTCTTCAATTGCTCTAAATCTTGTATTAACATGGATAACTCTTGTTATTTGCTTTCCATGATGTCTTGTAAGATTATTACTTATTCTTCAAAGATTCTATTCTCCTTTTCAATCTTTTGGTTAAATTTTGTATTTTTTCAGCTTGTTTTCTTCATATTGCCCCCCTTTCTTTATGAAGTTTCAAGTCTCCTTTTCATGTTCAGGAGCTTACAAACATATAACTCTAAAAATCTTATATAGATCTTTATTATCTTGGAATACTCCTCTTCACCTTTATTTGCCATGAGTACTTTGGTCTTTCTTTCAATTGCCTCTAATTCATCTTAAGTGACGAGACCCCTTCACCTTTATTTGCCATGAATACTTTGGTCTTTCTTTCAATTGCCTCTAATTCATCTTAAGTGACGAGACCACTTTCTCTTTTACTTTATCCTCACCTTACCTAGTTGGCTCTCCTATCTGATGCATTTTAATAGTTAAGGTTGAAATGCTGCGAGCTAATCTCAGCAAAATAATAGCGAATTTTTATTCTGTATTTACCTCAGCTTTCACGTTTCCCTACACCCTAAGATTACTTTGCAGTCACATACACCAACCTTGGCCCAATGTCCACTATGATAATCTGTGGGTATCCCACCATGCAAGACACCATGAGCCAATTATTGCTCTTACATAAAGATGGCGATTAGAATGCGAGGAAATAACTATTGAAAGTTGGAGTGTGTGGTTCCAAGAAATCAACGAACCTTCTGATCTATATTAGTGGTTTCGCTGCCATTTGTTGCAGAGGAGACAATGTGGGGCATACTTGTTCCTTTCCGTACTGTACCCAAAGCCCCACTCAGTCGCTGTCGACGTTGCCTGTGTCGTTCACGCTTACCAATTTCAATTGTTCTCCTTTGTCTTACTCTCATCCGCTGACCTCATCTTCCACTTTCCCCGGAACAGTTGATATGATAGCTTAAATCCCCAGACAAAAAACACCCCCACATATCTGCTAGTTATTCTTTTTCTGTCACTATTGAAGAGCCGAGTAGTGCGAGCTGAATCAGCCTTGGAAACGTCTAACAACTTTCCGGCGATCCCAAAGAGGGCAAGGCCGCTGATATTTTCCAGTTGAAAGATTGCGTAACGTACAAGAGAATGATTTCTATGGCCCTCCTCTCTTGTCTTCTCTATTGATGTGATCTACTGTCCACAAGTAAAACGGTAAGGATAAACTTCACAAGTTTTACGCCCATAATACGTTTGAAATACACCTTTGAGTTGAGATTTACGACGAAAAAGAGACAGCATAAGTTGTTTGCTGCTTATTCCTTCCGCGTTCTTCGGGGCGGGGTGTACATATTAATTAACGCTTTTTCCCCACACATGGAGTTAGTTTTCCTGGCCAAGAAATAATAAGGGGACTAGGTATGTTTACTGGAAGACGCGTTTTCCATACTGCTGGTATTCTAAGAATCGCTGGATTCTGTGTGCGCGGTAGTACTTTGCGTTCATCCAAGGCTTATTTAAACAGAGGCTTTTTCTATACTAGTTAGCTAACCTAGGTAGGCGAGCGAAATCATTTCAATTGAGACTGTAATTTTTAACGTTCCGTCGCCTAGAAGATCTGTTCCGGCGTTCAGTAGAGGAGCTCAAATATCCGGACGTGTAAGGTGTGGATTCAGTCCATAAAGCTTGGAGTGCAAATTCTCTCGGCAATTCTGTGCTTCTTAGGGTTTCAGAAATGGGGAAGGAACAAGTATATTCGAATGGATATGTGGTTACCAGAGATCCTGAGACTCACAGAATTCGAAAAATTAGGGTTTTCCCACTTCCACCAAGGCGTGGGGATATTAAAAGGGGCATTTTTAATTCCTTGGTTGCGGGAACGGCTGCGGTTGCTTCGGACGTTTTCTGCTACCAGAGCCGCTGCTTCTGCTTATTGCGCAATTCCATGACCAACTTGTCTGCAGGTACGCCATAAATGGGAAACATGTTGTGTTACAATATGCTTGGGGATTTGGGGTTTAAGGGTTTTGTTGTATAGTTGTACAGCTGTGTGGAATCTGGGTTGCCAGGGTTTGTTTTATAGCTGTACAGTTGTGTGAGTGTGTGACAGGAATTTGGGTTGCAGGGTTTTGTTCTACTGTTCTATCGTTTGTTTGATTCGAACTGGACATCTACCTAGAATTTTAGACTATTTTGGAAGGTATCTTATGTTCATTAACAACAGTTAATGATGTGTGAATAAATTTTATTTAATTTTTATTTGTATATAAAAGTCAGCTGTTGAGTATTTTATTTTGTTGTATGGTTAGTATTTTGATTAGATTGTAATTTTACCAAAAAGTTTAACTTGTTCTTTTGTTTATAAATTATTGTTTGTTCTAAAAAGTGCATATGGTTTTTTTTATTGAATTAAGTTGAGAATATTGCTTTGAAATATGAGGATGGAGGAAGATTCTTAATGGTAATGAAAAAACTTAATTATATGTGATGAAGCATTTATAAATGTTTTTAAAATTTCATGTTGAAAAGGATTTTTTAACAATTTTTTTAGATTAATATAATTTAAAATAGGATAGATTTTTTTTTACTTATTTAAAATTGTAAATGTTTTCAAAAGAATGATTATGTTGAAATAGAGAATTTTTAAACCATTATATTGATGGGCTAGTTGGGGTGAGACTACTCCTTTGGGATGCACACAATCATCTACTAGCCATATGCATCAGGTAGGATTGTACCTTAGAGTCGAACCCAAAACCTTGGAGAACAAACCCACAACTCAAGCCAACTCTACTACCCGTGTGAGCAACAAACTTTTAATATATATTTTTTTATGAAACTAAAATATTTATTAATTTTTCATGAAATAAATTATATTGTAATATATTTTATAAGTTTTAGTAAAATCTAGTTATATAGCACATATATTTTTTACAAATTTTAACATCCACACATAACACTTCTTATTTATATAACTCTATTTAATGAAACATAATAATTAATTTAAATAAGAATAGATTGTGTTAGCATACAAAATTAGAGTAAATAAATAAGCATGTTCTAATACATGTAAACCTCCCATATAATGTTGTAGATGATGTTGATATGTGGGTGCTTTTGTTTTACTAGTATAACATTATCATTTATTGGGTTTTTAAATTGACAACATAAATATGCATGCATTTTAGTTAAGATCAACATAACGAAGTTGTCAAATTTATAGATTTTTGGAGTGGATGAATGACACAAATTTGATCTTGAATCAAGAGTCTAATCCATGCTTGAAGGATGTGATATGGAGAGGTCAATCATGGGTGAGTTGACAATTATTTAAATTTTAATTTCGCGATTATTATTCAACTAAATTCAATAAAATGATTGCATGATTGAATTAATCGATTTGATTGTCTAGATAACTAAATGAGTTGAAATTTTAGGATTTTATTATTTATTTAATAGATAATGTGAAATTAATTTATTATATTTGATGGATAATATGACGATATTAATTAGAATTTAAGATTTTAATTATTTTTTGATGAATAATATGGAAAATTGGTTTACTTTAATTAAATAACAAGGAACTATTTAATTAAATGGTAATGGATTAGGAATAATAGATAATAAAATAATAATGAATGCAAAAATGATAAAATGATAATGGATGTTGGAGAATGATGTTAATAATATAATGATAGAAAAATATAATTATTTTAGTGTCTACATTTTACGTTTTACCCTTCTTTGAGATGATGTTCAAAGAAACATTATTTCAAAGAAAAAAGTAGGTAAGAAAAATGGATTAGAAGATAAAGAAAATAATGATATGTCTTAGCATGGCTAAAAAGAATGGCCCAAAACATGACAAAATTATTTAATATGCCCCAATTATGTGGAATAAGTCATGGAGGGTTAGGTAGCTGATGATGCCCCCTTGGAGAGGTCAACTAGGAAAAAAGTATGCAAGTGAGCTCTCAATAGAAGAGATAGTAAGGAAACTGACATATGGGAGCCAAAATTATGATGGATGCGTGATTAAGGGTCCAAGATTGTGACATGGGTTTACTATAGATGGGGTGATTAGTTGTTTTTTGAATGCATTTGTTATGCTAACATGAGAAGAACAACATTTATTTAATATATCAATGTATATTATGTAGTAGGGGATAAATACCAACATGATGTATCCAAGAAGAAAATAATTTATTTTTTTATGAATATTTAAATTTTAATATTTTTTACTTTTTGATACATGATTATGGAGGGAATGATGATCATGGATTTATTATGGATGGGGTGATCATGTGTCTTAGGTTGCTAGAATCATTAGGGGTTATAATTCAAGTCAACTACAATTTGCAACTTATCATCCAATTCATGTTCAAGTTTCTTTTTATTGTTATTATTATTATGAACACACACACAACTTCTTTATGAGCAATCTCTTTCTCTATCTTTATTTTTCTCTTCATGATTTATATAGCTCTCTATATGAGAAAGATTATCTTGATATGTAGACTAATCTGTGTAGGTATTCAACACAACTTATTCATTTTTAATCAACTCATTGTAGAAACTTGTGATAGGGAATCACCCCAACAAGGGTTTCACACATAAGGTAACTCTATTTCATGTTATTTCATTTATTACAATCTTTTATCATTTATTGTTCCTCTATTCCCCTAAGAGTATCCACTCTTTATCATTGTTTTTGTTGTTGTTGTGGAGGTGGGAACACTAATAAGGGGTTTGACTTAGGAAATCCCCTATACAACACAAGGGTTTTTCATCTTTTGTGTATACATATTCAAATTTAGAATTTTCTAATAGTGAAGTGTTATAGAAATACATAGTAGATTGTGATATATGGAAAAGAATTTAGATCATACCAAACCCTAAGGACAAGGGCCCCCAGTGCCCCAATCTAGCTAGTTTAGCCCCTAGTTTTGGTGATAGGTTCCTTTCTATCTACCTTACTTAGATCTATATTCATTTCTATAAATGTCTGTATCAATCTATGCAATTATTTATTTCTTCAAGCTAGGGTTTACATCAATTAAATTAACTAAATCAAATTTTATCAATATTCCCTCTTTGCAACAAAGGAACAAAATCCAAGTATATTGGCTCTCCTTTTAGGAAGTTATCCAATCATAACGCCTTTGCTAGTTCATGCTCCAATATTGAGTACAAAAAATATTGATTTGGGTTAATCTACTAGTTAGTCTAGATCCTTTTTCACACATCATTTTGGTGAACCCAAATTAGCTTATATTTGTAGATCTTCTAATTCTATTTGCATATATTCTATAATCTAATTTACTTGGTTAATATATTAGACCATTTGAATATCTCATTTATATTTGAAAACATTGTATGTTTAAATTAGAAGATAAAGTACTACAATTCTTGTTCTATTCTATCATCAACATATTTGTCTTGTCATCACCTTCTTTTCATTCCCAAATTGCCTTCTAAATATGTTCCCTTCTTTTCTTACATCATTGATATATGTTTTATTTCATACTTTTAGTAGCCATCCTTCAATTGATGATGAGGCTCATGCTTGTCCCTCTCCCAAGATTTGTCCTACTAATGAGGATATTTTGATGCAAGAGGACACAATCATTGATGTGTTTCTTAACATTAGTTTACAACTCTACATTCAAATTCTCTTCCTTCTAGCAACATAGCATACATAGATGAAGAGTCCAAATTCACATCAAATACCTCATGGATAGATGATGGATAACAAATGGTCAATGAAATTTTAGTTCTCAAAATGAAATTGTAAAACCAAAATTTTTTATGCATCTATGTTTTGGTGTTCCTTGACCACAAATTAATCATGTTCTTAGTATTTGAGGTATTCCAAATTTACCTTGATCTCCTAGTTATATTCTTAAACATTACAAAACAACTTACCAAAAAAAAAATCCTTGCTCAAAATATATCACAACAACCTCATTATCATGTAGTTTCTCACATTTACAATACTAAAAAAAACAAACAACCTAAAAAACGCTTGATTGTTCCCACTTATATTCTTCTTCCTCAACCTTTTCTTCCTCTTGCACCTAATCTTCCACAACATGTGAATAAAGAGTATGATATTATCAAGAAGCTTCATGCTACTCCTAATATATCACTCTTGAATTGATACAAACTTTTCCTACATATTGCAAGATGATCCAAGAGGCCTTACAAAAGATAGTTGTACTGCCTTTATTAGACCAAAATATGTAGTGGTCTTGTTAGATTGTATGCATGTGAAAAATTTATATATTTTATTCCACCAACATGAATTAACTTCTCTTGAAATTCAAAAACAACATGATCCTCTCATGATTTTAGTCATCATTAATAGCAATGACATAAAGTTGTACTATGAGAGGGTAAACAACAATCAAAGAAAAATAAATAATAAACAAGATGAATTCAATGCATAAACAAATATTATACCTTCAATTCTTCTCCATGGATTGAGCTCAAGTTGCACCCAAAGACTTGAATATTTTCTCACAATGATGTGTTTGAATGTGGATTGCTCACCAAGTATTCCAACATAATATGGCTAAGTTCACTCAAGATGAGCAAGTGAGGAAATGAGGCTCCAATTTATAGAAATTGAATGAGGAGAATGGAGGGTTAAGATTGATTGACTAATTAAGGGTGGAGATTGAATGATGTGTGGATCAAGAGCATTGTGACATGTGTCACAATAGGGGGAGGTAGAAGAGATGAGGTGTGTTCACACATTTTTTAGCACACCTTGGATAGAGAGGACATTTAATTTTGGAGGCTATGTGTAAGAGGGTGTAAGAATTAGTGGGGGTAGGTGAGATCTCACACATGTGTGAGAGGAGGTGGTAAAGAGCCTTATGGCACTTGTCATTATGAGATAAGTTTGGGGAGAGGTGAGGGAATTAAAAATTCAAGGAAATTGGTAATGGTGATTAGTAAGGAGGATAAGATTAATTAATCTAAATAGGGTAGGTTGAGTCAATAAACCATGGGTTTATTAACTAGGCTAGAGTTAAAAGTTGGAGAATGGGCTAATAATGATTAAGAAAACTCAAATGGGATTAGAGGAATTGAGAATAATGGTGTGATTAATTAAATAGTTAAAATATTTAATTAATTAGAAGAAATTTAGTCTAGGAGGTGATTTAATTATAAGAAGAAAATAGAATAATTATTAAATAATAAATATTTAATTAATTAAGGTTGAGAGGGGATGAATTAATTAAACAATAATATTTAATTAATTAGGAAGCAGTATTGTCACAAATAGGGTAACTACATTTTTCCTCTCTTTGATGTGGTGTCCATAGTGATGCTCCATCAAAGAAGTTTAAAATTTTACCCTAGTGAGTTAGAAGGTGTGTTAAGAGGTGATGCTCCTTTGAGAGTCTGACTAAAGTTTTTTGGGAAAAATATTTTTGGTCAACATCTTGAAATAGGTGGGTTAGGATGATGGAGGATGATGTAGGAGAGGAAAATAGTGAAAATCAAGAAAATAAATTGAGAAACAAGCTCAGAAATGGAGGGGATACGAGACATTTGATGTGTCTAGCATAGAAGAGATTAAGATTTGGGGAGGGAAATTAGGTTTAAATCCTATAAATAGGCCTTAGGTGAGCCCCAAAATTCATTTTCAACAGGTTGTGATTGGTTGAGAGTAGCTAGGAGGTAGTGAGAGGAGTTAGGAGGCAAGGAGAGGAGTTAGGAGGCAACAAGGAGGCATGGTGCAACTTACACGATATTTGCATCGTTCGAAGAGAGTTCGAGAGTACCAGTGACTGGAGGATGTTGATGACCTAGAATGTGATTTATCCATTAGGTTTTGGGCTATTTTAGGGGTGTCAAGATAGGTCAAATCAGGTTTTGAAGAGAAGAAAAGTGAGGGAATAACTTTATGAAGCTATGCCTTCGAGTGTGATTGTGGCACAAAAAATGGTGCTTGTGCAAAACTATGCATATAGTGCATTTTTGTGCCCATGTGGAAATGTTTGGTGCCTACGTTCATCATTTTCGAGGAGTACATGCTTATGAAAGGTGAACCCTTGTTTGGGGTCGAGTAGGGGGTAGGAGGTTATTTTGTACTTTTGTAAAGTAGTACATTTGTTGTTGAATGTTGTGCCTATGGGTGAAAGGTGGTGCCCATACAAATCAATGCTTAGGTTGGAAAAGGAGGTGCTCATGCTAAAAAGAATGGAACTTGTGCTAAAAGAAAAAAGCATAGGTTTGTAGAAATTGCAAGTGCACAAGGGTTTTAGTGGTAGAAGTAAACAAATGATTTGGTTTGATGGTTGATGTTAGTGTATGGAATAATGTAGGAGGAATTAAATATCCTCTAGTCTTGAGAGCAGTAGATGGAAATCATGTTGATGTATTGAGAGGCGTTGATAGATATGGATGAGGATTGGCTACATTTGATGGGATTACATTACACTTTGAGGATGCCTAGATTCAATCACATCGAGCTTTGATGACTACATTGATGGAGTGATGACATAGTGATACCAACAATTTCTATTTTTCAATAGGGGAGGCAACCATTATCACCCTAGAGGATGTATTATGGATCCTACAACTACTACTCTATGGTGAGCTTGCATAGTACAACCTTTGTGGTGTGAGACATGCTTTGTGGTGGATATTTATGACTAGGGATTTAGCCATCAAGGCTGTTGAGTTGGATTTGGATGTCAAGATAGGATAGTGGCTAGTGTTGTAACTATTTACAACTATCTTGATTACAGGTACCTTGATGCTAAATAGGATATTACAGAGATTCACAGTGGGATAGGTAGGAGTGCTAGAGGGGATGTTAGCAGATGTGACGATTTATACTTGGGGTGTCACCTTGCTAGTAGATCTATACTAGGAGATACATTATGTTGTGTACAGATATGGACAAAGTCTAGGCATAGGAGTGACTCTATTGCATGTGTGGTATTTTGAGCATATTGCAATCTTACAACTAGTTTGTGATAGATGGTAGGGTGATGGTCATCCCTATGTATTCATATATGCGGGATTCTAAAGACACCATCACATGGGAAAGTTAGATCACTGGTAGAGGGTTATAGATGAGATGGATACCTTCATCTGGCTCACACACCTTGATTGTGAGGTGTGGGAGGATGATCACCTATATATGCCATTCATATAGAGGATACACTATCTAATTGGGAGGACCTTGGTGATAATTGAGAGATACCTCCCTGTTTGACTATTGAGATAGTTTGGTCAATGGTAGACAGTGCCATAGGTAGAGGCAATTTTTTCTCGGGTGGTCTGGGAGAGGCCTAGATGGGGGCAAGTACATAGAGTATGACACTGTTTTTGAGAGCTGGAGAGATACTCCCGTGGTAGTGTGGGATTCACGGCTAGGGGTGGAAGATGTAGGGACTACACATGAGTATGACACATGGTGAGAGAGGCATATACCTATCCGCTTTACCATCTGACATGATCAACTAGTAGTTGTGGAGAGCAATAGTAGTGAGAGTAATAATAGTGGCAACAGTGGTAGTGAGGACAATGATGGTAGTAGTAGTGATAGTGGGGACAATGGTGAAGGTGGGGAGAGAAGTAATGATGGTGATGATAGGGATGGTGGTAGTGGAGATGATGGGGGTGATGGTGATGATGGGGGAGATGGAGAGGGTTGGTGTGTAGAACTGAGGAGAGAGGATATGTGAGCACAGGTGCAGGCCTTGAATATAGAGAGAGATCAACTTCGAAAGGAGCAGGACTAGGCTTGGAAGGATCATTTATAGGTGGTTGGAAAGTGAGATATGGAGAGGGTAGATGTGGTTCAATTTTAGGGACAAATGGATGATCAACTCCCAATAGTGACAGTAGAGAGGGATGTGACGAGAGTAGAGGTTTCTTGCTTACAGGTGTTATTGGATGGAGGGGGTGGTGGAGATAAGGGGAAATGTTGGAGGATGGATGGTAGCTATCATAGCAGAGTGAGTTAGCTCCAAGTAGATAGAGCCAGATTGAGGTAGGAGTGAGATACTGCTCGCTAGTTTGGAGGTGATGGTGGGATAGCCTATGCATTTTAAGAGTATGGATGAGCTATGAGGGATTCTTAGCTATGGAAGAGATTATATGAGGAGTAAATTACACTAGAGAAGAGAGTAGCTAGTGTTACTATCAACAATAGGTCTCATAGGACTGTGAGGTCAAGGCCATCATTGACTATGGGGCCTCCACAACCACCATAGTGAAATCCAAAACCATCACATAGATATCCTAATAGACCAACCCATTCAGATGCAAGCAACAAAGGGTAGCTCCATGTAGATTGATTATGAATTTTTATATGTTTTCCCCAGAGGGGGTCGACCTTTTTACACATGCGAGACTTTTGTACATGTTGTATGATGACATTGTATTATTTTGATACATATGATATGATAGATTCAGCCTATATGGTTTATGTAGATGTTGACATGTTTTATGTAGGATGGTTATGATGTGTATGATTATGCATGCGATATGATGATTTTTGTTTATGGTTTTATGATGTTACATGGTTTAGTGAGTCTATGTGTATGATGAATGTGATGATAGTTATATGTAAAATGGATGTATGGCTTAATGAACAAAAATGGTTTAATACATTATTGAATATGTTTGTGTAATAGTGTAATGTTTTGATGCATACATGGATGTATAAATGAACTGGTATATGGAATATGAATGTGTATGAATGCAATTAATTATTGGATAAATGATGTATGGATGGTAATGTAATGGATATTTTCTTATTTGTGTATATGTTGATGGTTGTATTTATACTAGTGCATATGGGTTTATATTAGTGCATGATGTATGTAATGTTAATTCAATGGACAATTAAATGATAATGAATGACAAAAATGTTCTAGAAAGGGCATCAAAAGAACACTTGGTCAAGGAAATGGGAGATTTCTTAACCAAAGTTGTTTATAGTATTAGGTGTTCTATGATATTTTCCCCTCTCTTAGTCTTATTCAATCATGGTGAATGTGCAACATGGAGTGACCTAGGCAATTATGGGGTAGATGCATAATGTCTTACTTTATTTTTTGTTTTGTGTCATGATACAAAATGTACTTCGGTCTAGGTATGTGGGGAGGGAGATAAGGGTGCATGGATTAAATGGGGGGAATAGGTTTGGAGATGATGAACATGAGAATTCAGGAATAAATGGGAAGGGGGATTATGTTGGAAAAATGTTATGAGCAATCCTTAAATTTGATATAGCAAAGGACATTATGCCCTAGTGGTATAAATGACCAAAGGTGCCATCATGTGCTTTGAATGGACTTGGAGCCACATAAACATACAATCAAAAGATTATACCTTATCACACAATGATTTCTAATGACCTTAGTGGATTTTAAAATATTTTAGAATGATTGAACTAATGATCTTATATGCCCTAATATTAAAAATGCAAGATCCCGAATACTGATAGACAAAAACAACAATTTATCAATGGATCTAAGAAGTGTCCGGGACACCAAACCTACTAAAAAAAATAGTTTCTAGGTTCCTACAAGGACTCATTCACCCAAGGATGAATGGGTCTTTGTACAAGGGTTTTGACCAACTTATGGGGTCATCTGGTACAAGATCCAAGCTTTTATTTGACACAAGTCCCACTATCAAAAATTCAAAAATAAATTTTGCAACTTAGTTTCTGTGGCTTGACAATAATGATGATAAAAATGCAAGAATGCAAAATTGCTCCTTCAAGATCTCTTTGATCCTTCATAAACCTATAATTTGCACATACAGAAAGAGGATTTTTTTTTGTTTTGTATGGGGGTTTTCCTTGGTCAAACCCCAACTTTAGTAATTAAACCTTGATAGAAAGATAATGAAAAAGGAAGGAAATGATGAATGAAAAATGCTTGCTAAAACTCATCATCCTTCAATAGCTTCCCTTAGAGGACTGAAGTCAAACATATCTCTCCAAGGACCTTGATCTTGCTTTGCTTGATTGATTTGGATACTTGAAATGCTTGGATGCTTTAGGATCAACAATCCATATTAGCCTTCATAAGATGACATGAACATGTACATAAAATTGGATATGATGTTAGGATATTAATTGGTGCAACAAATGACTAATAAATATGCTCTTGAATTCTCTTGACAATTATATTTTCTCTTGAAAATATTTGATTATGTGTTTTGGATTTCAAATGACAAAGAGACTATGTATTTATAGGTGTTTATCTAATTTCCTAAAAAATATATTTCAAAAGATAAAATTATAATTATAATTTGAATCATTAAAATACCACCAGAAACATATTTTAAAATGGGTCTTAGTGTAGACATCGAAAATGTACCGATTAACATCATGCACTTGATCCTAACTTACTAACATCATTTCTTCCTAAATCATCCCTTAATCTAACCATTTAATCAAATTCCCCTATCTGATTAAATTCATCAATATTAGTCCTTTAATTAAATAAGTCACTTTATCTAATTAAGGTCATCTCTTTTGTTAATTAAATCAATCTATTTGATCTAATTATCTCTATTTAATTAAATAATCAATTTATTTGATTAAATCTCTAAAGTCTATCCATTAAATAAAATAAATTAAAACCTTATTGGATTTAATCTAACACCATCCCTTTTAATTAAATAAATCAAAATCTTTATTTAATTAGCCTCTTATCATATTCCTCCCTTATTTGATTTAAATAAATCCATACATTTAAGTCAAATAAGTCACATCATCAAATCTCCCATTAAATTAATTAACCCTTGATTAATTTAATCTAATCTCATGTCACATCCTCTAGATAATGCAAGTTGCACATGAAAATATATTTAATTCATTTATTAAATCCCTATTTTCCTCACAAGGCATCTTTTTGGAATATTCTCTCAATTTGAATTCAAAAATTCCAAGTCAACATGTACATCCAACAAGGCAATAACTTCATCTTACATGTCCTTTGCCTTGAGCCAAGTGGAATTTATTGCATTTTCCCTTCCCTCTTACATGTCATTTCAACAAATTTGAAATTCAAATATTGACATTTATTGGCACAAACCCCAAAACTTGCACAACTATCATCCATTCATAACTTGACAAGTGGCACCATATCATTGGATGAATGTTAGTCCCACATTGCTCTAATTTGGACATTCATCCATCTTGAAATCCTATAAATGAAGAGCTCCTCTCCTCATTTTATCATCCACAATCCAAGCAAAGTTACCATTCTCAAAAATCTCTTGAGCTTCACCATTATCATTGAATCATAGCTAGGTTATTGCAGATTTGGCTTGGAGCACTCACCATTCATCCTTGTCAAAGTGGATCAACATCATCTTCAACATTCAAATCTTGCATCATAGGAATTGGGAAAGGGCCAATTTTCACATCAAATTGGCACCAATTCCCCCATGGGATTAAGAGTTTGCATATCTAATTAGGATTTTATCTTGTTTTAATCACTTGTATTTGTGTTCTTCAATACTTTCATTCGTAGTTTTGATTTGTAAATGGATTTCATGGGGAATCCTTGTTTATGCTTGCAAAATCTAACTTAAGGTGTTTATTGGCTTTTTTTTGCAGGTACCTAGGCTTGGGTTCGCACACTTAGTACTTAAAGGAGGCCCATTCTCCCATGGGAAAATGGGTCCTGGCCTACCAAGACACACATATTCCATTGCGATTTAATTATTGATTGTATTTATTTAATGTTGGTTCTCCTTTTGTAAAATAGGAAAAATAAGGCTTTAAGTTGCATAATATGGTAAATTAGAAAGTTAATTAAGTCAAATAAACTAAGGAACCCAAACATTGTGTAAAATTGTAAAGGGATATAATTTTCTACAATAAGCATGAAGTTGGAAACTTCATGTGCACTATTATCCATCATTTTAACTCAAATAATTCATTATTATCCCTTCATGAATTTAAATTCAAGAACTTTCCCATTCTCTCCTCCAATATTGTCCATCGATTTTCTATCAAATCCTGATCACCAATTGTGCTTGCATCCTCTATAAATGCAACTCTAACACTCTTTCAAAAAATATTATGAACTCCAAAATCTTGTATCCATTATCGTCTTGAGCTTATCACAATTACACACACAATTTTGAGAGCAACAATAATGGGGTAGTCATGGATGGAGGGTCTAGAAATGATTTTCCAACCATGCAGCCTAGAGTTTAACACAACATAAATAACTCAATAGTGATCAACAAACATGAATTATCACTAACTCAAAAAATTGCAATCTTACATGCATCATATACCTCATGCAAAATAATTAGGGCTCATAGGCCTACCACAAGGGAATTTTAGATGTTACAATTAGCACAAGGCCTTATTATAATCCACAACTCTAAAGGCTGGATCTAATTATCTAACTCCTAACTAATGAACTACTAATTAACTAGCTTCCAAAATATTACAAATGATTTTAAATATGAATCTCAAGCTCCAATTATGATATGCATCAACCTTAAGGGTTTACAAACCCAATGCAAAATCAAATGTGTAGGTTAGCCAAGAACATGAAAGATAACCCATTGGGGAATGGGAATGAATTGTGGATCTCCAAGAAAGTTCCCTTGGACCTAAAATACTCGAATTATGTTCCATTAAGCTTTGCACATTCTAAAAATGGTTTGCACAACAAGTATGAGCTAGCTAGGCCCTAAATTCTCCATCTTAGAATTGACAGTAAAATTTTTAGAGCAATAACTTTCTGCAAATGAATATAAATTACCAAAAATATAGATATGTTATAGATGACCTCGTGTATAACCTATATCTTGCTTCTTGAGCTGAGAAATGATAATTTGGTAAAATATAGAAAAGACTATTGATACAAATACAAACCAAACTACAAGAAAGGAAATGTTTTTGGTTGATACAAGACTACTTTACAACCAAGGATGCTCCTACATCAAACACTCAAGGTTGGAATAAAAGTGACTCCCTCACTTTTAGGGGCTAGAGAAAAACTAAAGTGGTCCACCTTAGCCTAAGAAATCCATGATGAATCCTCCACTAGTCTACCTTTCCATTTTACTAGGTACTCCTTGTACTGCTTGTTCCTAGTGCTCTTTCTAATTCTAGTATCCAAGATCTACTCAATCTACTCCAATGGTTGATGTGGTAACTACTCCTCCAATGCTTCTTTGTTATTCGTACTTGAATTTCCTGTATGGTACTCATATATGTCTACAATATTGAACATAGGTGATATACTAAGCACCTCTAGTAACTCCACTTCATATACATTTCTTGAATCAAATTTCTCGAGAATCTTACATGGCCCAATCTTCCTCATCTTCATCTTATTGTATGTTCCTACTGGAAACCTTTCTTGAGATATACCATAACTTCATCCCTAATAGAAAATTACTTATGCCTCCTCTTCTCTTCTTCCTTCTCCATGTACTTGTTATTCATGTCCTCCAAGTGTTTAAAAACCTATGTAATGTTTCCATGAATCCTACAAATTCTTATACTTTTACAGTCCTCTTATTCTCCATACTAATGTCTTTGAGCTCTATAACTCCTCTAGGATTTATCCCTAACATAATCTCAAATGGTGTCTTCCCTATACTCCGATTTACTAAATTATTGTATCTAAACTCTACTTGCACTAGAACTATGTCACAATTTCATTCCTTATCTCCAACCAAACATCTCAATAAGTTGCCCAAGATCCTATTTACTACCTTTGTTTGTTCATGTTTTTGTGGGTGATATGTTGAACTAAACTTTGGGTCTATCTTCATCTTCTTCCACAATATCCTTGAAAAGTATCCAATGAACTTGGTTTCCCTATCTAAAACTATTCTCTTTGGTAATCCATGCAATCTCATAATCTCCTTGAAAACTAAGTCAGCAACATGCACAACATAATTACTCTTCTTTAAAGGAATGAAATGTGTCATCTTAGAAAACTTTTCCACTAATCCCATTATAGAATCATACCCTCTCTATTTTTCTTGGTAATCCCAATATGAAATCCATGCATATATCTTCCCAAGGTCTCTCTAGTATTGTCAAAGGTTTGTACAATCCAATATTCTAACTACCCCCTTTTTCTACTTGATAAATTCTACAACTTTCGACATACTTCCTGACATCCTTATATATTTGCAGCCAAAATATAGTGTTCACTCACAAAAGGTAATGTCTTGTCTATCCCAAAAAGTGGTGCAGGAGCACCTAGGCTGACCTCCATTTTGGTTTGCAATGTTTTGGCTTGTATTGACTTTAGCCAAGTCAGGGATGTTTGAGTGTTTGGATTGGACCTTTAGAATGTATTGTGTATGTGTGGAGAATTGGTCACGAGGACTAACATCTTCATTAGTTTATCTTATTGTTAAATTCTGCTTTATTTAACTTTGGACAGCTATATTATGTCATAAAGCTTTTGATGTATTGAAACCACATCTTCATTGTTTAAAAGATGCCAAAGGACAACTAAGGAGTTGGTGATTCGAAAACAAGGTGTTAGAGGTCCTCAAATTTAGGAATATGGCATGGTGGGAAGTTGCAAGAATCTTGTAAAATTGCATGGCAACTTCTTGTGCGTTTGCATGCAACCTAGTGGGATTAGATTCCCTAAAGTTTAGGAACATGGGATTGATGAATATCCCTTGAAATGTGGAAAGGCATAAAGATTGGAGTGTGTGGCTTGAAAAAGAGCAGGGAGAACATTGTAAAAAGTTTTTTGTTGTGAATAGAAGACAGTTTTGAAATTTTCTGTATTTTTGTGTGTTTTCTGAAAACATCGTGTGTTTTCAGAAAAGAAATATATAATGTGTTAAATATGTGATTTGACATTGGTAGGCGTGTTCACAGTGTAGTTTAGATATTTTTCTTTGTATAAGCAGGTTTCTATGAGTGGTGATAGTGTTTTGTATCCTTAGAAAAGGTTGTAAAAGTTTTTATTTCTGTTTTGGCAGATTTCTATGTTATTCTGTGGTACCCGTGAGTCTTTGAAAACAGTGACTTTAAAAACCATTGTAAATATTGTTTTGCCTCTGTATTTAGATTTATAGAACAGCTTTGAACATATTACACTTGGAAGTTAGGCAGCTAAGAGTAGGGTTCTTGTTCCTATTTCATAAACTAGAGTGTAGGGAATAGTGGTTTTTTTTTTTTTTGAACAGTCTAATAATTAAATGGCTCCCCTCTAAGCTCTGTCCACGGATTCTCCCTATGATTAGAAAATTATGAAGGGGGAGCCACATAGGTGTACATATTTAGAATTAGGAATTTTAAAGAGTCAAGCAATGATTGTGAATTCCAAACCCTAGGCGAGCCTAAGATACCCGGTTAGGAGTTTGGAAGGGAAAAAGTAAATAGAACATGTAGGGGAAGGTTCCACCATATGGAAGAAGTACAACTACAGGTGGGATATGACCAAGTACAAAGATACCAAAGAGATTAAAGGTTGATCAATCCTTTTGAGTGAAAATTTGATGAGTGATCAGCAAAACCCTAGAAGATAGGGCAATTAGGCCTCCTCTCCAAGGGTGTTGGAATCCACTGTACGGAACATATAGTAACCTAAAATCAATTGCAAGATTTAAAACTCAGAAAAGGGTGTCTGAAAATGTATTTTGTTGGATAGGTTGTGTTGAAATTTTGAGAGTAAAAGGCCAAAAATGGACTGGTAAGGGCTAGTAGGATTTAGGCCTCACCTAGGCAGTTTTATGAAATCGGGTAAAGTAAAGGTTAAAGAGCCACAAAGATGCATCCCATTGGTGTTGAAATGAATGGAAATAGAGTATTTACCTCCCCTGCAACAAGTTTAGATCAGATGGTAAAGCAAGCACTTAGATCCTTCTAGGTGTTGTGAAGAGGAATGCAGTTTCAAATGGTGTTGGTCTTCCTAAGCTAAGCACAAGTGGAAAACTCATAGTAAGGAGTTGGAGCAGAGCTTGGTTGGTATTTTGAGCTCAACAAGAACCATTGGAGTCAGGTTCTAGCAAGGAGATAGTGAAGAAGTCTCTAAAAGGTTGTGCAAGCAAGCTTAGGTTATCATCTTACACCATATTGGTATCAGAGCTTTGAGTTAGATTCAAGGCTTGTGATTAATGAGCCAATCCACTAAGTCAGTAGGAGAGAATACACCAGAGGAAGAAGCCATGGTGACAAATTCAGAGCTAGCAAAGAAGGTAGAAGAGCAAGAGGAAGATAACTGGTTGCTCAGAGAAAGGATATCTCAGATGGAGAGACTCCTGGATGAAGTCCAAGAAACAACAGATACTGTGAAGGACAAGATAAAGAAGAAAGAAGAACAGGAAGCCAAGGAAAAAGAGGTGGAATTGGAGGAGGAAGCTCAAAAGCCTGATCCTGTTCTTGCAGAGGAACCATTCTTGAAGGCATTGCAAGCCTTGAGTGGTAAAGCATTGGATGGTGTGCCACTTTTCAGTGGACAAATGGACCCTGATTCAGTTGTAGACTGGATTGAGAGTATTGAGAATCACTTTGAGTGTGATGGCATAACAGAGGCCCAAAAGGTAAAGGTGGCCAAGTCAAGGTTGAGAGGAGCAGCTCTCACATGGTGGAAGTTTGTACAAATCTAAAAGAGAGAAAGAAGGCAAAGGTCCCATAGTTTCATGGAGAGGAATGGTGACTAAGATAAGGCAAACTTATCTTCCTGATGATTATGAAGTCCAGTTGCACAGGAGAAGACACAATCTGAGGCAAAAGGACATGGATGTCCAAACATATATAGAGGAATTTCAAAAATTGTGCCTTAGATCAAAAGTGGTTGAAGATGAAAGCATTAGGTTAGCAAGGTACCTAAATGGACTCAAGTGGTCTATCCAAGAGGACATGAGCTTAGTAAACTTCAAAACAGTACGCCAATGCTATCAAATGGCCTTGAAGATAGAGGAGAAAGGCAAAAAGAAGCAGGAACAAAACCCCAAAGGTAGAGGTAAAGGGAAAGACAGTAGAGGACAAAGAGGAAGCTGTAGTGGAAGAAGCTCAGAATCAAGAGCTCAAGGAGAAGTCAGATTTTCTGAACAGCAAGAAGGAAGCTCTAGTAGAGGTGGTGGAGGAAGAGGTTTCAGCCCCAGAGGAAGAGGTGGTGAACAAGGGAGATGTAGATATTTCACCAACATGAAATGCTATCATTGCAACCAATTGGGACACCCAGCCTATAGATGTCCTGAGAAAGGTAGCACTTCTCATGGAGGAGATAAGAGAACCAATCTGATTCAAGATGATACAACTGCAGCAAATAAACAACATGAAGTGCCATTGAACTCAGAGGAAGGTGAGAATCTCATGATGAGGAGGACTTTGATCAAAGAACCAGTCAAAGAAGAGCCAAGCCAAAGAAGATCCTTGTTTAGGATAAAGTGTAAGATGATGGGGAAAGTGTGTAAGGTCATCATAGACTCAGGTTCAACTGACAATATTGTGTCAGAGGAGGCAGTCAACAAACTGAAATTGACAAGGATATCTCACAGTAATCCTTACAAGGTTACATGGCTCAATAAGGGTCATCATGTCTTGGTGAATGAACAAGCATGGGTGGAGTTTTCAATTGGCAAGTACAAAGACAAAGTATTGTGTGATGTATTACCCATGGATGCATGCCATTTGCTCCTAGGTAGGCCATGGCAATTTGACCATCAAGCTGTGCATGATGGAGCTAAGAATTCATATACCTTCAAGAAGGACAATGTAACCTACAAGATTCAATCTTTGTTGGAAGATACTGAGGTGCAGACAGCAGGTTCTAAGCTGCTATTAGCTGGTGAAAAAGAGTTCTTAAAGGCTTTAGAAGAAGGAGAAGGCATTGGCTATGCAGTCATGATCAAGCCAAGAGAAGCAAACAAGGAGAAGGCAGCTGAAAAGCAAGAGTTACCCAAGGAGATTCAAGACTTGTTGTAGACCTATGAAAGCATTGTAAGTAGTGGTCAACCAGCAACCTTACCTCCTAAAAGAGCTATAAGTCATATGATAGACTTGATACTAGGAGCCACCCTTCCAAACAAAGCAGCCTACAAGATGACACCTCAGCAAAATGAGGAAATAGCTAGGTAGATTCAAGAACTACTTGACCAAGGTCTCATTAGGAAAAGCATTAGTCCTTGTGCAGTACCCACTATCTTAGCACCTAAGAAAGGAGGGGAATGGAGGCTTTACACTGATTCCAGGGCAATAAACAAGATAACCATCAGGTATAGGTTTCCCATCCTTAGGATTGAAGATCTCATGGATTGTCTAGGTGAGCTAGGTACTATACCAAGATAGATTTAAAGAGTGGTTACCACCAAATTAGAATACATGAGGGTGATGAGTGGAAAACAACCTTCAAAACCAATGAGGGTCTTTATGAGTGGCTAGTTATGCCATTTGGCTTGTCTAATGCCCCCTCCACATTCATGAGACTCATGAATGAAATTCTCCAGGACTACATTGGAAAGTTTTTAGTAGTGTATCTTGATGATATACTAATCTATAGCAAAACAAGAGAAGAGCACCTCCAGCACATGGAGCTGATTTTCAAGAAGCTACAGGAGGAGAAGCTGAAGATTAATCTAGAAAAGTGTGAGTTCATCAAAATAGAGCTGGTGTATCTTGGTTTTGTGCTATCACATGGCAACTTGAAGATGGACAGCAGCAAGGTAGAAGCCATTCTTAATTGGCCTACTCCCAAGACAGCAACAGAGGTAAGAAGCTTCCGTGGTCTTGCTCAGTATTATAGAAAGTTCATAAGACAGTTTAGTACAATTTGTGCTCCTATGTTGGATACCATTAAAGGAGGAATGAAAACTAAGTTTGTGTGGAATGAGCAAGCTAACAAGAGTTTTGAGTTGCTGAAGGAAAGGATAGCTACCCAACCTGTTTTGGTGTTGCCAAGTTTTGAGAAGTTATTCACCATTGAATGTGATGCAAGCAATGTAGCAATAGGAGCTGTTCTCAGCCAAGAGGGCAGACTGGTGGCTTTTCATTCTGAGAAGCTAAGTGAAGCCAAGAAGAAGTACTCTTCTTATGACCCTTAAATGTATGCATTGGTCCAAGCACTAAGGAAGTGGAGGCACTATTTGCTTCCCAAGGAATTCATTGTGTACTCAGACAATCAAGCACTCAGTTTTCTGAATTCACAAGAGAAGTTGAGTCACAGGCACATGAAATGGGTGGAGTATTTGCAAGCTTACACCTTCAACATCAAGCACAAGAAAGGAGCTCTCAACAAAGTTGCTGATGCATTGAGCAGGAGAGTTCTTACCATTCAAGAAATTCAATTGAAGAGCATGGGAATAGAACACTTCAAAGATCTATATGCAGATGATGAAGACTTTGCAAAAATTTATAAGGTATGCCTTGAGTTTAAGAACCATTTCCATAGCAAGTATGCTGAATACACCTTGCAAAGTGATTTGTTGTTTAAAGGGAATCAGCTTTGTGTTCCTAGAGGTTCTATTAGGGAGAACTTAATTCAAGAGAAGCATAATGGTGCATTGAGTGGTCATTTTGGGATCACCAAAACTCAAGAGCTTGTCCAAAGGTTTTATTTTTGGCCTAAGATGAATCTAGATGTCAGAAAATATGTAGAGAGTTGTGTGGTGTGTCAAAAGGCAAAAGTCACTTCTTCAAATGCAGGCCTATACTAGCCACTACCAATCCCTTCTAGGCCATGGGAATGTTTAAGCATGGACTTTGTAGTTGGTTTACCCAAGACAAGGCAAGCTATGGATAGTGTGTATGTTGTGATTGATAGATTCAGCAAAATGGCTCACTTTATACCCTGCAAAAAAACCAATGATGCCAGTCAAATAGCCTCTCTTTTCTTCAAGGAAATAGTTAGGATTCATGGTCTACCAATCAGCATTGTATCAGACAAGGATACTAAATTTATGAGTCACTTTTGGAAGACTCTTTGGCAAAGAATGGGCACCAATCTGTCCTTTGGGTCTGCATACCATCCCCAAACTGATGGTCAGACCGAAGTGGTAAATAGAACACTTGGAAACCTCTTGAGATGCTTGACCAAGGAGTATGGTCAACAATGGAATCAGATTATTGGGCAGGCTGAATATGCATATAATGATATAGTCAATAGGTCCACAGGGAAGAGTCCCTTTGAAATTGTCTATGGACTGCACCCTAGAGGTGTTTATGAGCTAAGGGAATTGAAGGATGGAGTTAAGGGAAGTGGCTATGCAGATGACTTTTCTTGTGCAATGCAGGAGATTCATGAAACAGTCAGAAAAACCTTGGCAGACAATACCATGAAGCATAAGGTTAAGGTGGATGAGCATAGGAGAGAAGTCCAATTCAATGTGGGAGACTTAGTGATGGTCCATTTGAACAAGGCTAGACTGCAGAAAGGAGTTCCTCACAAGCTGCAAATGAAGAGGATAGGTCCCTGTCCTATCTTGGAGAAGTATGGCAACAATCCATTCAAGGTACAATTGCCAGATGACAGTGGACTGTCCCCTGTTTTCAATGTTGCAGACCTTGTACACTACAAAGGACCACCAGTAAACTTGGATCAGACCTTCCAGGAAGTCAATCAAGATGTAGAAGAACTCAAACTGCCCTCCACTACAGTCAAACAAGCTGATAAGGTATTAGACACTAGAGTTTACAAGAAAACCAGGACAAAGGAATATAAGGAACATCTGATCCAAAGACAGGGACAATCTGAAGTTGATGCAATCTGGATCAAGGAGGCAGAGTTCAAGAAGTTGGGAGTTGATCCTAACTTGCTCAATCCAAGGATGGATTGAATCGTTCTGTTTTAGGGAGGATGGTGCAGGAGCACCTAGGCTAACCTCCATTTTGGTTTGCAATGTTTTGGCTTGTATTGACTTTAGCCAAGTCAGGGATGTTTGAGTGTTTGGATTGGACCTTTAGAATGTATTGTGTGTGTGAGGAGAATTGGTCACTAGGACTAACATCTTCATTAGTTTATCTTATTGTTAAATTCTGCTTTATTTAACTTTGGACAGCTATATTATGTCATAAAGCTTTTGATGTATTGAAACCACATCTTCATTGTTTAAAAGATGCCAAAGGACAGCTAAGGAGTTGGTGATTCGAAAACAAGGTGTTAGAGGTCCTCAAATTTAGGAATATGGCATGGTGGGAAGTTGCAAGAATCTTGTAAAATTGCATGGCAACTTCTTGTGTGTTTGCATGCAACCTAGTGGGATTAGATTCCCTGAAGTTTAGGAACATGGGATTGATGAATATCCCTTGAAATGTGGAAAGGCATAAAGAGTGGAGTGTGTGGCTCGAAAAAGAGTAGGGAGAACATTGTAAAAAGTTTTTTGTTGTGAATAGAAGACAATTTTGAAATTTTCTATATTTTTGTGTGTTTTTTGAAAACATCATGTGTTTTCAGAACATAAATATATAATGTGTTAAATGCGTGATTTGACATTGGTAGGCGTGTTCACAGTGTAGTTTAGATATTTTTCTTTGTATAAGTAGTTTGCTATGAGTGGTGATAGTGTTTTGTATCCTTAGAAAAGGTTGTAAAAGTTTGTATTTATGTTTTGGCAGATTTCTATGTTATTCTGTGGTACCCGTGAGTCTTTGGAAACAGTGACTTTAAAAACCATTGTAAATATTGTTTTGCCTCTGTATTTAGATTTATAGAACAGATTTGAACGTATTGCACTTGGAAGTTAGGCAGCTAAGAGTAGGGTTCTTGTTCCTATTTCATAAACTAGAGTGTAGGGAATAGTGGTTTTGTTTTTTTTTGAACAGTCTAATAATTAAATGGCTCCCCTCTAAGCTCTGTCCACGGATTTTCCCTATGATTAGCAGATTATGAAGGGGGAGCCACATAGGTGTACATATTTAGAATTAGGAATTTTAAAGAGTCAAGCAATGATTGTGAATTCCAAACCCTAGGCGAGCCTAAGATACCCGGTTAGGAGTTTGGAAGGGAAAAAGTAAATAGAACATGCAGGGGAAGGTTCCACCATACAGAAGAAGTACACCTACAGGTGGGATATGACCAAGTACAAAGATACCAAAGAGATTAAAGGTTGATCAATCCTTTTGAGTGAGAATTTGATGAGTGATCAACAAAACCCTAGAAGATAGGGCAATTAGGCCTCCTCTCCAAGGGTGTTGGAATCTACTGTACGGAACATATAGTAACCTGAAATCAATTGCAAGATTTAAAACTCAGAAAAGGGTGTCTGAAAATGTATTTTTTTGGATAGGTTGTGTGGAAAGTTTGAGAGTAAAAGGCCAAAAACGGACTGGTAAGGGCTAGTAGGATTTAGGCCTCACCTAGGCAGTTTTATGAAATCGGGTAAAGTAAAGGTTAAAGAACCACAAAGATGCATCCCATTGGTGTTGAAATGAATGGAAACAGAGTATTTACCTCCCCTACAACAAGTTTAGATCAGATGGTAAAGCAAGCACTTAGATCCTTCTAGGTGTTGTGAAGAGGAATGCAGTTTCAAATGGTGTTGGTCTTCCTAAGCTAAGCACAAGTGGACAACTCATAGTAAGGAGTTGGAGCAGAGCTTGGTTGGTCTTTTGAGCTCAACAAGAACCATTGGATTCAGGTTCTAGCAAGGAGACAGTGAAGAAGTCTCTAAAAGGTTGTGCAAGCAAGCTTAGGTTATCTTCTTACACGAAAAAGTCCTACTAGTCCTCCATTATGCTTCTCCTTAACCAGATTCTCCCTCATTGAACTCTTTGGGATATATAATTGATTTCCTTTAAACAAGATGTCTTCCTAAATGAAATAATCCAACCAATTAATCCTATATGTCACTTTTGGTTCCTTACATGCTTTCCATGCTTCAAAAAAATTAGGATCATCATCATACACATGTTTTAGTTCCTCAAAACGCAATACTTCTAGCTTCATTCTTGTCAACAAATTCCTTCTCCTACTTAATGCATCAACAACTTTATTTGATTTTCCACTTCTATGCTTCAACACAAATGTATAACTCTGCAAGAAATCAACCCATCTCATATGTCTAGTTCAACTTACCTTGACTATTCAAATATTGCAAGGATTGATGATTAGTGTACAACATAAAGTCATTAGGCAACAAATAATGTCTCCACATCTTCAAGGATTGAATTATGGAATATAACTCCTGATCATAAACTAAATATCTCCTTTTGGAATCATTCAATTTCTCACTGAAATAAGTATTGGTATTCCTTCTTGACTCAACACTACTTCTATTGCATTTCCACTGGAATCATAATCAACCTAAAATAATATATCAAAATTAGCTAATGCTAACACTTCTTGATTTGAAACCTTTTTATTCAATAATTCAAAGCTTCTTTATGCTCTAGATGTCCACTTAAAGTCTTTCCTATCTCCTCTCATTGTTTTTGTCATGGGTGTGCAAATGCTACTAAATCTCCTAATGAATTTCTAGTAGAAAATTTCCAATCCATGAAATGATCTTACCTCTACAATGTTCATTGGTGTAGGCCACTTAACAATTGCATTAACCTTCTCAAGGTCCATCTTCAATCCTTCAGTAGAAATGACAAAACTAAAATATACCATTTATTTATCTTCAAGTTTATCAACAACTTCTCTTCTCTTTACCTCTATAATACTTCTCTAATGTGTCACAAATATTCTTCTCTAGTTTTAATAAAAATTAGAATATCATCCAAATAGACAATAAAAAACTTACCCAAGAATTTCTTCAATACTTCATTCATCAACCTCATGATAGTGCTAAGTGCATTGGTCAATCCAAAAGGAATCACTAAACACTCATACAATCCTTCATTAGTCTTAAATGCAGTCTTCCACTCATCTCCTTCTTTGATCCTGATTTGATGATATCCACTCTTTAGGTTAATCTTTATGAAATACTTTTCTCCACTCAAATAGTCCATAAATTCATCCATAATTGATAATGGAAACCTATACTTGACTGTAATCCTATTGATTTCTCTTGAGTCTATACACATTCTCCACTCTCCATATTTCTTTGGTGCTCATAAAATAGGTACCACACATGGGCTTAAGATTTCTCTAATCAATCCCTTAATCAACAACTCTTGTATCTACTGGTTTAACTCCACATTTTCTATAGGTGTCATCCTATGTGCTACTTTGTTTGGAAAACTTGCTCCCGGTATTATTTCTATATGATGACCAATGCTCCAAACTAGTGGAAGTCGATCTGGTACATTCTTTAATATGATATCTTCATACTCTACCAATAGTTTTGCTACTTCTACCTATAATGAGTCTACCTCCTTTGCGGTATGATTCTCTTTCACTGAATTACCACCCTTCTTTGGAATCAATGCAAAACACATGTTTTCATGCCTCAATCATTCCAGAAACTTCCTTCCATCTACCAAACATAGCCTAGCAATGCCACAAACTTCTTTCTTGTCCTCTTCTACCAAAGGTATCAATATAGTTATCTTGCCATTTAAGTCACAATGTAAGTATTCTTCCTTCCATCATGAATTTATTTCCTATCATATTGCCATGGTCTTCCTAAAAATAAATGGCATGCATCCATGGGGCATAATATCACACAAAACTTCATCATTATATGATCCTATATGAAATTTCACCAAACATTGCTCACTTACCAAGATCTTATGTTCATCCTAAATCCATGCTATTGTGTAGGGCTTTGGATGTTTCAACCTCTTCAAATTCAACATGGTTAATATCTCCTCTAGAACAAGATTATCTATACTACCACTATCAATGAAAACTTTACATACCTTTCCTCCAGATTTATACCTTGTCCTAAACAAATTATTCCTTTGCAATGGTTCCTCAGTCACTTCTTCATGCATTAAAGCTCTCCTCATTACTAATTAATTTACTTTCTCTGATTTTCCAATGAACTAGGAGATCCAACATGTTCTTCATCTACATAAGTTGTTCTTGTATTCTCAGTCATCTTACTAATACTTCCTTGATGACATCCAAATGCTCTATGTCCTTCACCTCCACACTTGAAACAAGTTCCTTTGAATGGTCTCTTCTCAGAGCTTCCTTCATCTCTCCTATACCCATCATTGCAATATGAATTATGACCTCTATCATTGCGGTATATATTTTTGTCCCCTCTTCATCTACAGTATGAATTATTGTCCTTATATTCACAATGCTAGGGTTTCCCATCCTTTTTTTTCTTTGTATATATTCTTCTCTCTCTTGATTGTGATATGCTTCATTGGATCCTTCCTCTTCCACTTCTCTCTCTTTCTTCAAACTTTTTTTTGTTTTTCCTCTAGCTTTAGAGCAAATTGGTATGCTTCTTCAACTGTTGGTATCTTTACTAGGCTCAACTCTTCTTGGTTGTTTGTTCTTATTCCATTGATGTACCACACAACCTTTTCCTAAATTTCTTCACTATGTCGAGCCTTGATGATCATCTTGTAGAACACTTGAATATACTCCTTCACATAATTCTCTTCTTTCCGTAGGTTCTACAATATTTTTAACAATTCAAGCTCATAATCAACTAGTATAGATTGATTCTTCAACTTTATCACTATCCTATCCCACTTTTTGATTTTATCTTTTCCTCTTCTATTTTTATCCAATTGAACTTCTTTCCTACATATAGCAACATGTCCTTTTAGATTTTTTTTGTATTTCTCACACTTTCCAAATCTTCAATTTCTCCATACTCAAAGTATTCTTCCATATCATTGATCCAATCAATCAATTCCTCGGGGTTTAAATTTCTCAATAATTTTGAATTTCAATTCTAGGTATCTTACCAATCTTAGAAATAGCTTCAAAGTCTTCACCTAATTTGAATCTTCTTCTTCTTCTTCTTCTAGTTTTTCTTCATTTTGATTTGTAGCATGATCCAATTCATCACCACTTTCATTTGCATGTCTAGGGTTTAGACCTCTTCTTCTATCTTCCTCTACAACATCCAATTGAACTCTCATTGCTCTCATCCATTCATCCAACAACATTTACCATAACATGCACTCTCCTTGGTGACATCTCTCCCCTTGGATCCAATGCAACTTCCTCAATTCAACGATCCAACTACAAGGTTTCAACTACCTCACAGTTGATGCTTGGTTAAAAACACATGTAGTATGCCTCAGGTTGATGATCTATTCACCACAAGGAATTCCTTCTTAGGACTCGCAAAATTTCTCTAATACAACTTGGTGCAATCATGGATGGAGGGTCTAGAAAGAAATTTCTAATCATGCAACCTAGAGTTTAACATAGTGAAAATGACTCAAGAAATGATAAAAAATACATGAATTATCATTGATTTAACAACTTTCAATCTTACATGCATCATATGCCTCATATATAGAATAACTAGGGATCACAGGCCTACTGCAAGGGCATTACAGATATTACAATTGGCACAAGGCCTTATTACAATCCACATCCTTGAAGGTTGGATTTAATTATCTAACTCCTAACTAATGAACTACAAATTAAATAACTAATTAACTACCTTCCAAAGGATTACAAGTGATCTTAAATATGAATCTCAAGCTCCAATTATGATCTGCATTAGCCTTAAGGGTTTGCAAACCTAATGCAAGATCAAACATGCAGGTCAACCAAGAACATGAAAGATAACCTATTGGGGAATGGGAATGAATTGTGGATCTCCAAGAAAGTTTCCCTTGGACCTAAAATGGTTGAATGATGTTCCATTAAGATCCACACCTTCTAGAAAAGATATGCATAATAAGTTTGAGCCAACTAGGCTCTGAATACTCTATTTGAGAATTGACAATGAAATTCTCAGAATGATAACTTTCTACAAATGAATGCAAATTACGCCCATAATTTGGATATTTTGCAAATGACCTCATGTAGAATCTATATCTTGCTTTATGAGCTAAGAAATAACAATGTGGTAAAATGTGTAAGAAAGTGTCGAGACAACTATAGACTAAGCTACAAGAAAGGAAATGTTTTTGGTTGATACTGAATTGCATTACAACTAGGGATGCTCTTGCATCAAATATAACTACTTGAAAAGTGAGATTGAGAAGGACAATGGCATTAAAACAATAGTGATGTGAGAAGGTTCAAATCTAACAAATTTCATGGTTTGTATTTAAGGTTTAAACCTATTTCCTACTTTTTGATCTTACATATGGTGAAACTAACATGATTACTAACTATTTTTATGTAACCTTGTTGTTTGTGAATTTTTAGTGTTCATCTTTGTCTTGCAAGTTGTGGATACTTTCAAGAGACTTTGAAAATATATTTTTTTAAGAGCTTCTTTGGGAGAAACAGACATCACAATTGTGTCTAAAAGGGCCGATAAATGAATTTTCATATACAATACCACATATTTGGTGCAAGATAACATTTTAGACTAAAACACTTTATTTTTTGCATCTACAAGATCCCATGAATCATTGTAGAGAAGTGAAAAATTTGTAGGGTTTAGTGACACATTTTTAAAGAAGTGGTAAATTTATAGGTGTATGATGCATATGTTTGTGTTTTTTTTATCTTTTTTTTTAATTTCTTCTTTTGTAGGATCTTGTGACACATTTGCAGGGTATACTGATGCATTTGCATAAAAGTGACATTTTCAAGGTTTAGTGGCACATTTGACTATTAAATTCAAAAGATATAAACTTTCAGGTTATTGTCATTATATATGTTTTGATTTAGTTAGATAGAATATTTCTATTAATAATTCATATATGTAGCTATCTTGCCTCTCGTTTGGGGAAGATTTCATTATAAAATACTCTTTTTTTTTGTAAGATGTTGAGAGAGAGTTGATCTTGAATCTACTATTTTATTTGTTATATGACATTGGTCAAAGCATTTTTATCAACAAAACCTTGTGTGTCTTTAATTTTTAGATAGATCACATTTTAGTTTCTAAGGTTAATGAAATTTTATCTTTTGTGTCTTGTGCACTTTCATGTTTTGTGTCCTCCAAGGTTTTTATGTGTGTATCCTCTCCCATTACACACTTGTGTGATCTTGGGTGTATGAGAAACATATAATAGCCTCTTTTTATTTTTAGTAGGAGGCCTGCCTAGAGATTTCATCACCCTAGGGTTTGACCTCAACCATGTTTCCCAGTAGGGTATAGAAAGGAGGGAGAGAAAATGTTGTACCCTAGGGAGTAGCCTGCATCATTCAAAGCCAAGCCATGAGATCCTTGGTCTATTGAGACTTCGTTTGGTGATGAGAGAAATAGAGTGCCTCCTAATCTCAAGCTACTACAAACAAGCTCCTTATTCATGGTTGTACCACACTCAGAACCTTTATTTTTTGAAGCCTAGGAGCCATCAACCATTAATTAGTGTACTGTAGGGTGTAGTATCATGCTTAACTCTACTCACCATGTATCCCATTAAGTATAAATTTAAATCCTTGGGTTTGCTTCTCTAACATACCAAGGAGAGAGGAAAGGTTATTCTATTTCCCTATTAGGCATGTGCCACTATACCTCTAGCTACTTTCTCTTGAAAGAGAAGTGTCTGAAACTAATCTTGTAATATTAACACTTTTCATGAGACTATACTAAGTTGTGTCACAAAAAAAGTATTTGTTACTTTATATAGGAATAATTGATGACAAATTGGACTTAATGAGGCCTTGATTTAGTGTTGTGAGGTGTTTTACACATCCACACTAGGTCTTGGACCCTTGCAAACTGAATAAAATGCATTTAATGATGTCTTGTAAAGGTGTTGTAAAGTGTTGTAAAATACTTTCACACTTCTCTAGACCAAATGAACCTATTTTCCCCCTTATAAAATGTATTTAATTGCATTATCACATTAATCTAGAATTCTTTTGAATTAAACTTGATTATAATCTAGTGTTGTAATGTGTTTTACACATTCACATTGGATGTTGTGCCTTTCTAGGCTATGTGGACCTCATTTTAATGTTGTAAAGTGTATTTAATCACACTTTCACATTGAAATTTGTGTCCCTATCCCTAATTAAACTTTACATCATCATTAATAGGCCCCTATGGCACCATATTGTGCATCTTGAGGCTTATTTTGATCAAAGAACTAACTAGAACAACATAAAAAATTGAAATTCTTCATTCCCTGACAATCCAGTTGGACAAAGAGCCCCTGTGGGACTAAGTCACCCATCTGGGAAAATTAGTCCCATACAAGTGGGACTAAGTCGCCCAGCTTGGCATCTTAGTCCCATTTGGGCTATTTTTGAGGTTCGACCAAGAAAAATTGGATTTTAAGTTTATTTTTCCTTCAAGTTGGCCTTGGGGATCAAATTAACAGGAAAATTTAAAGGCATATTTCCTATAAATACAAGCTTCTAAACCCTAATTCATAATCAATTCATTATTCATCCATCATTCATCATGTTCTTAAGTCAAGCAAGTTAGGATTTTAACATTTCAAGTCATCAAGATAACCTTTTTTTAGGCATTCAATAACAAATTCTTCATCTATTCTTGCATAAACTCAAGATCTATCATCATGGAAAGTCTCTAATTCCATTATTTCATGTTTCATTACATTATTTCTTCATTTTGGTTTAATTACCTAAAAGGGGTTTGACCAAGGCAAACCCCCAGTTCCTAACATTCAACATTTCTCTCTTTCACTGTGTGTTTGCAAATTTAGGCACTTTGAGGGTTCAAAAATAATTGAAGGATATGTTGCAAAGTTTTTGAAGACATCTCCTTGTTGGCTAGGTCAAAATCTACACAAAAAATTACTTATAGTGCCGAAAATTAGGGTTTCAGAACTGGACACCTATCAGGAATGAAAGTGCAGACCGAGGGCTTCCATCTCTACTTTTAGATTTTTAGAAAAGCAAAGGTGGACTAAGTCACCATCAGTGGAAAATTAGTTCCATTACACATGTCTTTTGGAATTTTTTGTAGATTTGGATACCCATTTGGATGAAACAAGCTTTGATGCAGTTTTATAGATTTGGGACTAAGTCACCCAAAATGGTGTAAGTGTCCTAGTAGGCCAAAAACTTCAAAATTAGCAGCATTTCTAGTCTTCAACACATTTTTAGGTGCATGCTTTCTATTTTTCTTTCCTATTATATTTTGTTTATATTTCTATTCATCCTTCTAGGTCTTTCTGCATACATCACTATATTTTCAAACAAGGTACATTTCTTTAGTTTTCATTTAATAAAAAATATCTTTTACCAATTTTCTACATTTGGATCATTTCATTTAGACATATTTCATCCATACTTTCATAGTTTTGAATGTGGACATTGCACATTTTGGCCTACCTCTCTCCTTTTAGGTGAAAACCCTAGAAGTGTTAGGGAGTCTTGTGGTGCCAAAATCTTTGTGCCACATTTTGGTGAACCTGACTTTCAAATACCTTCTTTTCTGATTTGGATTCCATCATCATCCTTGAATTAGCTTGCATTAATTTTTCATTAGGGTTTGCATTGATTAATTTGCATTCTAGGGTTTCAAATTTTGCATTAGTGAAAATGTATATAGGTTGCATTTTTGGCATCTCAAATAATTAAAAATAACTAAAATTTTGCATTTGCATCTTAGATCTGCATCATACAACACAAAAAACATCAAAATCCATCAAAAAAATCTAAAAATTCTAGAAAAAATCCCTACTAGGACTAATTTGCCACCTTGGGCAACTTAGTCCCTTTTCACCCTTGAAACTAACTTTTATAGAACTAAAAACCCTATTTTTAAGCTTTTGTTTATTTTCCTTACCTATCTGTATCAGTTGGTTGAATTTCTATAACATGCATTTCATTAGATCTAGCTTAAATTAGCTCATTTCAAACATTTCATATTTTAGGTTGATGCATAATGCAATCGGAAAATTACTGTATTGCATATCTGAAAATTGCATTTAAACATTTCATTTTAAGTCATTGCACTACATTTTTCCATGATAGAATGTTTTCTTTCAAGAGATGTGTCTTTGATTTTGTTAAAAATGGATTTCATAAATACAACATCCCCTCTTATGAGTTCAATTTTGATTACAATAATGAGGTCATTAAGAAACATGTTCAAACCATTGACACAATCCTTAATATTACATTTCCCATTGGTGAGAATGGTAGTGTAGACAATCATAACAATCATACTTGTTCTTCTCTTGATACCTCTCTTATTAGTGATGAAGGTATCTTGGTGAAAGACGATACAAGCATTGAGGGTCTTGATTGTCCCTCTCCTCATTCCCCTTTGGAGGATATTGGAAAACAAGAACATGAGATTATTGAAACATTTCTAAACATCATTTTACCTAGTCTCCATAACCACGACATTCAAAATTGTCTATCTCATAGTATCCCTCCTTGATTCCATTAGAATAGGTTGGTGTTAGAAGATATTCCTATTAAGAGTCATGAGAAATTTGACCCTCCCTTCCCTAATGCTCCTATCATTTGGGATAATCTATTTGAACACCATAGTGGTCCTTCTCTTGATGCCTCCTCCACTTGTGATGAAGCTACTTTACAAACTTCAACCTTGGATGAACATATTATAAGCTCTCCTACTAGGGTAGCTAATATGGCATCAGAGAATAAGACATTAGAGACAACGAACAATCAAATAGAGTCTTCTCCTAATTTCCCCATTATCAATCAATAAGAAAATCCCATCATTGATCATTCCCCTACTTGTGGTGAAGTTATTTTGGAAGAACCAAGCCTTGCATGTCAAGAAAATTTGTTTTGTAATTCTCCTAACAACTCCCCTTCTAGGGAGGATATCATGGTGCAAGAAAAGAATAACAATAACAATAATGATATAGTGTCCTTAGAAGATGATAATGAGGCAACCTTACACTCTCCTTCACAAAGGGACGTTAATATTATTCAACCTCAAATCATCCTTTACCCCCCTAAAAAAAAACCTCCAACTCAAAAAAAGCTCAAGCTTGCATTTACCCACCTAAGAACAATGTCTCGTAGCAACTGAGTCGTGATATCATTGCTCATACATATCCCACTAGAAATAATCTATGACTACCACAACCCACCCCAACACCATTACCTTTGCCTAATCCCATATTACCTTGTGATCCTCGATTAAACTCACACATTAGGGAGTATGATCTTGTTGAACAACTTAAGAATACTCCTACTAAGATATCATTATGGGACCTTATTCAAGCCTCCCCTCACTATCATAACATGATTCAAGAAAATTTTCAATAAGTTCACATCCCTTCTAATGCGCAATCGAATGACCTAGCAGCCCTAATTCAAGGATTGAATGCTAACATTGTTTTCCACCAAAGTGGACTACCCCCTTTGGAAGTGGAAAAACAAAATGAAGCTTTCATAATACTATCTCAATACAAATGCATAGGGATAAAGCAGACCCTTGTTGACAATGGCCCAACCCTTAATGTGTGTAGTGTAAATCTTTTGGATAGGCTTCATGTGGATAAATAAAAAATTCAACCTAATTCTTTATCTCTTAAGGGATTTGATAATGTTGAAAAGAAATCGCTTGGAGTGATCACTTTACCTATTACAGTTGGGAAGGCCACATTGGATACAAAAATTCATGTTATGCCTCATGAACTTTCATATAATCTTCTTTTAGGCAAACCATGGATTCATGCAATGAATGGGGTTCCTTCTACTCTTCATCATAAAATGAAATTCATCTACAAGAACAAAGTATACACATTTGATGCTGATCCTGAGCCTTATAGTGTCTTACAACTTGAGAAAAACAAAGAAAATCCCTTGAACACATCAACATCAACTACACAAGTCAAACTCATGCAATAGAACAATAAAGAACAACATACTGAACAAATAGTGAAGCTATTATACAATGATTAGAGTTCCTTAGATTTCACACCAACATTCAAGGGCGAGTACAAGATCATCAACAAATATTCAAATAAGGGACACAAAAAAGTAGTCATTTCAACCCAAAACTTAGAAGACCCTTTGAAAGCATCCACCTCAACCACTTTAGACAAAGAATAAAATTACACAACAACGTTTGATGAACTTAACCAAAAAAAGCCACCTAATCCAAAAGTAATGAAAAAGCTTTATCGAAAAGGTTATGAGCTGACGAAACAACTTGGATATAGTGGAAAAGGATGTGGTACTAAAGAACAAGGTATATGTGTCCCCATCAAGCCTAACACACTATAAACAACTCATGGTCTTGGTTATTGTCCTTTGATAGAAATAAAGAAGTCTTCACTCAACATCAACACTATCACACAACATTCTTCTAAGCCAACTTTAACTGTAAAGCATCTTGAACTGATAGACACTAGTGGTCTTGAAAGTTGTCCTTTGCAAGAAATGAAACAAACAAATAAATCCTCTTAACATTAATGTCATCTCGAAAAACACTAATAATTTGAGTTCGTTAGATTTTACACCCTCCTATAAAGGAGAAAATAAAATCTCGCAATGTACAGATCTTGCGTAAGTATGAAATCTTGTACTAAGAAAGAGATATCTTTGTTACAAACTATAGGAACACCTTCTACTATTGATCAAGAGAATATTTTGTCAAGACTCCTCCAAGATCATGTGATATCTCTCCCTCCATGCACTTGAAAGAAATTTAATTACAAGACTTCATTCTGTGCATATCATAGATTTTATGGTCATGTTACTAATGAATGTATGGATTTGAGTAGTAAAATACAACATATTAAGGAGTTTGGTGCTTTTCCTTATGTGGGGGCACCTCATTCCTCTAATTGATACTAATTTTCACTCTAGCATGCATCTTATACATCATTTTGGCTCATCATTGTCTTGCACTAAGTGGGGGAACGGGGTTAGGTAGCCATTTTCGTGTATGTCACTTGTTGTTGCCTCTTTGGCTAGCCATTAACCTTTCATGAAAATATAAGAGAAAGCTTGGGATGTGGACAGCATGCCTTAAGTGGGCTCACATGTGACATACTACCTTTTTCATGACGTAGCTTATTAGAAATATATGAATTGGCATAGGGATTTCTAAATAAGCTCTCGTGTCTTCTTCTACTTTAACACAATTGCTGACACAATGGTGTTAGAAACCGCTTTAAAGTGGGGGCATACATCGACACTCATATTTCATTGTGTGATTTTCTTTTTCTTGCAATTTCCTCTCTTGGAAACGTTAGGTATAATGTTCCCCGAGTTGAGACCTTGCACTTGTCCTCTATTGGAAACAAGATGAGACCATTTGCACTTTTCCTCTCTTGGAAACATTAGGCATGATGTTCTTGAAGATGATACCTTGCATGGACTAAGAAAAATCCCTTTAAACATTTCTTTCATTTACAATGTCTATGAGTGTCAAGCGTAGGAATTTGTGCTTACCTCATGGAGCTCGAGGATCATTTTTGTGTGGCACCTTATTAAAGTTATCATGAGGTAAAACTTTGGCATGGTTTGAGCAGGAAGCCCATTTTGAGGCATGACTTTACCCATAGCCACCTGCATGTGTGTGAGTGCATACCAGCCATGAGTGTATGTTTCTCACCTTCTAGGACTTCTCACTCAGTAGATAGCCAAGAGTTCCGTCACCTCAGAGTGAGTATGCATTTTTGGACGAACGGTCAAAGCGTGATCCACCTTCTTATTTTCACTTTTCTCTTCCTTCTAGTTCTTGACATTGTATGATTATGTATCTTGTCTTGCTACAAATCATTCACCTTGTGCATGTACTCTTGTGCTTATGCTGGTTTACTTAGGATCTTGGATCATGGAGGCTTGATCGATGCCTTGATCTTTGTCATTTTTTGTCATGCACATTGGTACAATTATACCCTTCTTGAATGTCTACTTTAGTGTGATTTTGAAGTAAGTTCATCCTCTCACTAAAGTGGGGGCTAAATGTGTCACAAAAAATGTATTTCTTGCTTGATATGGGAATAATCAATGACAAATTGGACTTAATAAGGCCTTGATTTAGTGTTGTGAGGTGTTTTACACATCCACACTAGGTCTTGGACCCTTGCAAAGAGAATAAAATGCATTTAACAATGTCTTTTAAGGGTGTTGTAAAGTGTTGTAAAAGACTTTCACACTTCTCTAGACTGAATGAACCTATTTTTCCCCTTATAAAATGTATTTAATTGCATTATCACATTAATCTAGAAGGCTTGTGAATTAAACTTGATTATAATCTATTGTTGTAATGTGTTTTACACATTCACATTGGATGTTGTGGCTTTCTAGGCTATGTGGATCTCATAAATTAACATTGTAAAGTGTATTTAATCACACTTTCACATTGAAATTTGTGTCCCTAGCCCTAATTACCCTTTACATCATCATTAATAGGCCCTTATGGCCCCATATTGTGCATCCCAAGGCTTATTTTGATCAAAGAATTGACTAGAACAACATAAAAATATGAAATTCTTCATTCCACAACAATCCAACTAGCAAAAGAGCCCCTATGGGACCAATTCACCCATATGGGTGAATTAGTCCCATCCAAGTGGGACTAAGTCACCTATCTTGGTGACTTAGTCCCATTTGGGCTATTTTTGAGGTTCGGGTGGGAAAAAATGGATTTTAAGTTTATTTTTCCTTCATTTTAGCCTTGGGGATCAAATTAATGGGAAAATTAGGTGGATTTCCTATAAATACACTAATTTAAACCCTAATTCATAATCAATTCATTAATCCATCATTCATCATGTTCTTAAGTCAAGCAAGCTAGGGTTTTAACATTTCAAGTCATCAAGATAGCTTTTTTTAAGACATTCAAGGAAAAATTCTTCATCTATTGTTGTAGAAACTCAAGATATATTATCATGGAAAGTCTATAATTCCATTATTTCATGTTTCATTACATTATTTATTCATTTTGGTTTAATTACCTAAAAGGGGTTTGACCAAGGAAAACTCCGATGCCGTAACATTCAACATTTCTCTATTTCATTATGTGTTTGCAAATTTAGGCATTTTGAGGGTTTGAAAATAATTGAAGGATAAGTTGCAAATTTGTTGAAGAAATCTTGTTGGGTAGGTCAAAATCTACACAAAAAGTCACTTACAGTGTTAAAAATCAGAGTTACAAAATTGGACACCTATCAGGAACTGAAGTGTAGAGGAGGGCTTCCATTTCCACTTTCAGATTTTCAGAATAGCCAAAGTGGACTAAGTCACCATCAGTGTGGACTTAGTCCCAATGCACATGTTTTTCAGAGTTTCTATAGATTTGGATACCCATTTGGCTAAAACGGGCTTCGATAAAGTTTTCTAGATTTGGGACTAAGTCGATGAAGAATGGCATAAGTGTCCCAATAGGCCAAAATTTTAAAATCAGTAGAATTTCCAGTCTTCAACACATTTTTAGGTGCATTCTTTCTATTTTTCTTTCTATTTTTCTATTTTGTTTGCATTTCTGTCCATCCTTCTAGGTCTTTTTGCATACATAACCGTGTTTTCAAACAAGGTGCATTTCTTTAGTTTTCATTTAATAAACAATATCTTTTACCAATTTTCTGCATTTAGATCATTTCATTTAGACATATTTCATCCATACTTGCATAGTTTTGAATGTGGAAATTACACATTTTGGCCTATCTCTCTCCTTTTAGGTGAAAAACCCTAGAAGTGTTTGTGATTCTTGTGGTGCCAAAATCTTTGCGCCACATAAGTATACACACTTACCTAAATAATTATGTCGTGCATGTTTTCAATTTTATACAATTATGTTATAATAGTGACGCCATTATCCTTTTTAGCGTTAAGCCTTTACTTTCGAAAGTGAAGAGACAACAACCATTCTATTTTTTGAGTGTACTCTATTCTAAAATTGAAAAACCCCACACAAAAACCACTTAAATAATAAATTTCTAGAAAACCAACTAGAATCACACATCTACCATTTTATCACACATGCTATTCTGTAATGCATTTACGACTTTCTATAATGCAACTTCTTAGAAAAACTTTGAGAAAAACTAGAGTTATGCAATTTCCAAGTTTTTAACACATCTATTATTTTGTCACACATATGCTATTCTATAATGCATTTGAACCTTTCTATCATGCAATTGTCATACTGCATTTGAAGCTTTATGTACCACATCTAAAAATTACCTTGACACATCTATTTACACTAAGATAAATTAGGGTATATCCATTGGGATCCATATTTTTAGATTTGATTGACCTAGTAACTTGACACAAAGACCCGAGTCTTGTCAAACTTCCCTAGTTTAGCATTCAACATTCCATATTGTCCAAGTTGGCTTATTTTAATTAGATATTTAGATCAAACTTTAAATTTCCATCCACCACCATAATTAGCAACCTTTTCATTCCAAAATTCAAAAATCAATCAAATCCAAGTCAAACCTTAATTTTCATATGATTATCTTGATTTCATACTCTTCCATCATCCTATCAATAGTTGGGCCTAAAATTGATCATTTTAGTTTACGTTCAACTATTATCAACCATCATCTTCATCTTTATCCTTTTGATATCTAGACACTTCTAGTGATCACTTTGGTCTATCATCTTTTGCTAAAAATAATATATATATATATATATATATAGAACTATAGATTTTTGGCTCACTTTGCACCTTTCTAGCTCTTCTAGGGTTTTTCACCTAAAAGGAGAGAGGTAGGGCCAAAAATGTAAACTAGTTCATTCAAATTTATGTTATGTGAAATGTTGTCTAATCTAAATGAAGTAAACTAAATGCAATTGACTGATTTAAATGGATGAAAATGAATGCAAAAGTGAGATTTAAGCTATGTTTGAAAACACATTGTGATATGCAAACAATGAATTAAATGAAGAAAATATACAAAACATAAAGAAATAGGAAAAAAAAGAGTGCACTTGGACAAAATATAATGAATCAGGAATGTTGTGGATGCTAGTTGAAATCACTGATTTTTCACAATGGGACTCATTTGCCAAGGGTGGCGAATTAGTCCTCCTCATAGTGAAAAAGTGTTAGAAACAAGTTTCTATCTGTCAGGATCCAAAATTTGACAAAATTAAAATTTTTAGTCCTTAGGTGGGACTCATTCACCACTAGTGATGAATCAGTCCTCTCCCAAATTTCAAAAAAATTGGCAGACAACTTTGTGACACCAGATCTGGAAATCAGTAAATGTCAGGTTGCTTAAGTCAATTCTTCAAGAAATGGACAAGAAACCTTCTCCAAACTTGAAATAGACTTGAGTTGACTTGAAGCACCTAGTTGACTTGTAAACCAATCTTCAACACCAAAAAGTTATGGCCTAAGGATGTAAAATGAGGTGAAAATCACATATTAATTCACACTTGTGTGTTAGTTAATTTTTCGTACCTCATCACAGGATGAAATCAAGTGTTTTTGAATAAAAACCCGAAAGAAAATTTAAAATATTTTGAATTTGGAGCCAAGGGGGACTCATTTGCCACCCATGGTGGATGGGTCCCACCTAGGACCTAAGAATATGTGTCAAGAAATATGTTGTATTTAATGTTGTTTGTCAGTATAATATTCAAAAATACACTTAATTAAGTCATATGAGAGCATAAAGGGACCAAATAAAGCATGAGAAATGGATAAATAGTGAAATTGTGCCTAGAAAAGCATGAAACCTTGTTACAAGACTTTACAACACTTCAAAATAGGACTTGTTGATGAATAAAAAGGTGATTTTTGGGTAAATTGTAATAAATAGTCTAGAAGAATGCATAAATGTTTTACAATAGTTCATAACACCTTCACAAGACGTCGTTATTTTAATTTTAGTACCTAAATATCCATGTTCAATCCATGTCACAACATAAAATAAAAAATATATATATCAAACACCATGAAACAAGACCTAAAAGGCCATAAAAATGACAAGGGGCCATTTTTCTACAACATATTTAGCCCCCACTTTAGTGAGAGGATGAACTTGCTTCAAACTCACACTAAAGCTGCCATGAACACTAAAAAGAGGTTTCAAGTGCATTTACATTAGCAAGATCGAATGACAATGATCAAGAAAGATGATCAAGCCCCTAGGATGAAGATCCCATGGAAAACTAAGCATAAGAACAAAGGAACACACAAGTGTTGAAAAGAAAGAATTGAATGAAGCTTCGATCATCAATCCAACTAGTTGTGGATTAGATATAGGCTAATAAAAAATGTATACTCACTTTGGGGCAACAGAACTTAGGACGGTCCAGTAGCTGAGAAGGCCCAAATGTACTCACTTCGGGGCCACAAAACTTCTAGCTGTCCGCAGGGTGAGAAATCCCAAAAGGTAAGATACATACGCTAATTGGTATGCACTCACAAAAACAAAGGTGGCTATGGGAAAATTCATTCCTCTAGTTGGGCTTCCTACTTAACCATATTAAACTTACACATATTGATAACTTTAACAAGGTGCCACAAAGAAAATGTCATGAACAAAAAGAAAGGTACCACAGGCATGCAAGTTGCACTATGCAAGGTGGCAAAAATGCAAAAATATAAAGATGTTAAATGTTCAAAGGAGTCTTGTTCATTTCATGCAAGGTCAGTCACTTAGGGAACATTGTGTCTAATGCCTCCAAGAGAGGACCAATCAAAGAATAGTTTATTCACAACTTAGAGGATGCAGTGCGTCACATCAAGCCACCAAGAGGAATGTAATATGCTTCTATAGATCACAATTATGAAGGAAATCACACCCAATGTCATCCACAAAGTGACAAACACATCATATAAATGACAAGGCTACACTAGGAACCAAGAATGCAAATGAAATAATGGTAATGTATGCCCCCCACTTTAAAGGAATTGCTACACATCATTCTATGAGAAATTACTTTAAAGTAGAGAAGAAAAGAAAAAGACAAAATAAAAGAATACATGAGAGCCAACTTGGAAAGCCCTATGCCAAGTCATATGCTTCGAAGTGAGGCTGCATCATGTTAAGGAAAAGTAAAAGCAAACAAAATGGAGTTTCCCCCTAGAAAATAAAGCAAACCAAACAAATAAGGGATCTATGGATTTGGGGTCAGTATGTTCATTGCCGCAATGTTTTGATTAAAGAGCTCGGAACTGTCATCATTCCCCAAAGCATATAGAACTAGAAGAATGACACAAAGAGAGTGAAAACAAAGAAAAAATAAAGTTCGTTTTAGGTCAACATGGAAGATGCATTGTGGTCTCAATGCTTTGCATCATCCCCAAATGGAAAACACAAGTGAAATGAAAATGAAAAGGCGAAAGCAAAGGAAAAATATTTTGGGTCAACATGAATGAGACATTTCGGTCTCAATGCCTTGCATCATCCCCAAAAGGAGAACATAAAACAAAAGTGAAAAAGAAAAGGACCTTTTGGGTCAACATAGAAGAGACATATGGCATCTCTATGCTTTGCGTTATCCCCAAAAGGAGAACACAAAACAAAAGTGAAAAAGACAATGTACGACATATAGAAGAATAGAGGTACAAATAGGAGTGGATGAAGAGAAGGAACATTAAACACACGATACATGTGAACATGATACACACATGAAAAGAAAAATAAAAAAAGAAAAGAAAAAATTCTAGTTAGGTGATTGCAAGTCAACCATCTAACAAGTCATCTACCTCCCAATCATGTTCAGTATAATGCAAGGGAAGTTGACTATCCAAAGGAAGAATTGTAAGTGTCAAAGCAAGAGTTGTACTAGGTTCTTCTCTTGGTGGAGAGGTTGTATATTTTAAGCTCATTGTGGATGAAAGTAAATAGTTTAAATTGTTGTGCACTTCTTCATCTTTTTTTCTATTGTGGCATCATCATTATCATCATCAAGATTAATAATGACAATGGGAGGACGAAGGGTGATTTCTAAGGATGGATGTATCAAAATATGAGGTTGTTGGATTGGTTCATTTTGTTGCAAAGGTTGGACTGGACTGTCATAGCATAGGTTAGGAGGAGGGTGGTCATCTATTACTTTTGTCAAAGGTAAAGGTTGATTTTCTTTATTTTCTTCCATGCAAGATTGACGAGTAAGGAGACAACAACGACGCCTACATTCCCTAGCACTATGGTTTCATTTAATTCTATTTTGGAGTTGTTGAGGTGTAAGAGAAGATTGAGGCATCCTAGGTTCTTCTACTTATGAAGAGAGAAGAACAAAAGAAACCAAAGAGGATGGATCAACCACTTTCTTTTTTACTTTATACACTTGTTTAATACGAGGAGGCATGACAGGAGTTGTTTCATTTTCCCTTGGTCATTTAAATGATGGTGGGGAAATATCTGGGGGTGGTTGTTCATGAGGTTGTATGATTTTATCAATGTCAGACTCAAGTTGAAGCATGGTTTCATCTATGATAGGAGGTTTGGAAGTGGATGGGGAAGAATTGCAAAGAGACAATTCGGCTATCTTTTTGGCTTTGAAATTTTGGTAAGCTATGAAAAAAAATCCTTTCAAGGGGTGATGGGTTCCATGGGTGTAGGCCAAAAGGATTATAATGAAAAGTTACCTTTAGATGATAAGGGATTAAAGCCACTATGGTTTATGGTAAATATCTCATTACCATGTGGAAACTTCAATCACTTGTGAACAACCAATGGGATTGATTTCATTGAGCGAAGCCAAGGATGGCCTAGCCACAAATGAAATTGGTTAGATTGTGGAATAACTAAAAATGTTACATCCAAAGTTTTAGGTCCAACTTGTAAGGAAAGTACAATCAATCCGATTGTAGGGCATGCAAAACTAGTATGTGTCTTAATCCATGTAGTTGGTTTATTATAATTATCTTGATATAGCTCATGTGATACTAGAAAATCCTTTGTGATCACATTCTCACCACAAGTGGGATCTATTAATATCCCATTAGTGGGCTTATCACAAACTCTACTAGCTATGTAGAGAGTACCATCAAGAATATTTTGTAGTATGTCTTTAGAAGAAAAAGGTGATATCAAGAGATTTAGCAGTTTGTCCCTTACGAGGGATAACATCTATCATATCCACAAGTTGATCTATAGGACCATGTTCAGTAATAAGTGGAGATGTGTTATGTTATTCATTGTGTATATCAATAGTCATTACATCAGTGTTTAAAGGTTCACTAGCCTTGACAAATGAAGTAGTGTGTTTAGGCACAGGATTGGTGAAAATTTGTAAGTTCTAGTTAGGGGGTGCAACAAACTTATTGCCTTGATCATTAACACCCACAATGGACAAAAGGCTTGAATCAATAAGGTATTGAACTAAATGTTTTAGATGCTTGCAGTGTTCAGTGTCATGTCCATTCTAGCGATGAAAATGACAATAAGCATTAGGTTCGAAAGTGGGTGGTAAAGGTTGGTTTGGATCAAGTAGTCGAATGGGTGGCAAAGTGAGCATAAGTTGTTGAACTAATTGGTTCATTGTGTTATGAAGGGTATCAGGTGAGGGAGTAAATTGTCTCTTTGGCTCCCCACAGTTATAAGGCACCACTATTTTAACAACTGCCAATTGAGTTTGAGATTGTTGGGTTGGTTACAATTGTGAAGGAGGAGGTGGATTGAACTGTAAAAAGACTCTATTTTGTTTGTGAAATTTTTGTGTGTTATTTTGGTTGTGATTGTTATGTTTAGGTTTTTTAGCTTGGTTAGAAGTGGATTTTTAATCATGAATTGAAACTGAGTTATGGTATTCACAGAAGGTTGTGCATAAATGCATAAATGAAAGGAATGCCATCATTGTTAGCTTATCCTGAAGGTGTGTGTGCAATTTTTTGATAAACATTTTTTGTAGATGTGCATAGGGAATCTTGACATCAATTTGAGCATACATGGATTGGTATCATGAGATAAAATCCATTACTTTTTTGTCTATGTTTTTTCTACATCGCATGAGGTCAGCCATTGTCTTTTTAGGTGTCATGTGAACTTGAAAGTGACTAATGAAAGCATCCACCAATTCATTGAATGAATAGATTGAATGATTGGGAAAGTTGCAAAACCATTTTAATGTAGTATCTTTCAAGGTCCTTGGAAATAGTTTGGCTAGCAATTTATGATCAAGGACAAAGTCACTACACAAAGGTGTATAAGCATTAACATGGTTGATAGGGTCTCCTTTAGCTCTGTATTTCTCAAATTGAGGAATTCCTATCCCTTGTGGCATCAAGGTACGTAAGATTTCTAAGGATAAGGGGCTACTATGAACATGATATGTGGTTGGAGAAGATTAACCTTGGCTAATGGTGGAAAGTTGGTGTTGCATGGATGAAATGGTATTATGGAGTTGTGTAAGAATAGGATTGGGGTAAGTGGGTTGAGGTGGAATAGAAAAAAGTGGAGTGTAAGTGATGTTAGGTGAAGTGAAAGGAATACTATGAGGTGTGAAGGTGGTGGAGGGGACTTGCAATACCACAAGAGAAGTAGGAATGCTAGGTAGAATCGAGAAAGAAGTAGTCGCATAATTAGCCTATTGCATAGTTGTGGACTTTTGGATTGGTGTAAGTTGGTATAGATGCTATAGTTGAAGGGGGAGAAATGTGAGGTGCTCCTTGGCTTACGGGAATGTTTGCAGATTGAGTATTAGAAGAGGCATGTTTATTGTAAATATCGACAATTCTCTTCATCACTTGCAAGCCATCATCACTTTAAATCAAATGATGAAGATTGTTAATGACAGGTATGGCAGTGGAGGATATGTTTTCTAGTGACATATCTTGTTGTAAATGTGTAAAATCCTCATGAATATTAATGACCTTTTCTTGCAAGAGGGCATTGTTTTGGGTATCAACATTCATTGGATGGAAAGGTGAAGGCATAGAATTAGTATTGTCAATTCCTAATGCACCATTGTCCATACTAGGAGTCAGAGCTTGTGAGATCCCAAGGTCCACAACGAAAGTGCTATCGTGGGAAGCCATGAGTCTAGAAATTCTCACTAAAGTATTATCAATGAGGTATGCACCAAACACTCATACAAGTACCCCAAAGGAGAGGTGAATGCAAATTATGCAAGGTAATATAAAATGTCTAATATGCAGAGAATAAAAATTATATTAATTGTAACAGATAGGTAACTACAAAAAACAAAAATGCAGACAAATACTAGAAAACTGCCATAAATGTTGTTTAAAAAGTGTAGAGGGACTAATTCGCCTAGGGTGGTGAATGAGTCCTAGTATGAATTTTTTTTTTGTGTTTTTAGAAATTTTAATGTGATTTTAATGCTCTACATAATGCAATCAGAGATGCAAAATGTAGAATTTCAATTTTTTCAATGAGATGCAATGCAAAAAATGAAATCTAAATGAAGTTTTCACTAACGCACTATGAAAAGTCCTAGAATAAAAGAACAAAACAATGTCCTAATGGAAATGTTAATGCAAAAGTAAACTAGGATGCAATATGCAAATGAAATCAGAAATGCAAAGTATTCAAAACATGGATTCACCAAAATGAACCATAGATTTTTGGCTCACTTTGTGCCTTTCTAGCTCTTCTAGGGTTTTTCACCTAAAAGGAGAGAGGTAGGGCCAAAAAAGCGAACTAGTTCATCAAATTTATGTTATGTGCAATGTTGTCTAATCTAAATGAAGTAAAATAAATGAAATTGAATGATTTAAATCGATGAAAATGAAGGAAAAAGTGAGATTTAAGCTATGTTTGAAAACACACTATGATATGCAAACAATGAACTAAATGAAGAAAATATGCGAAACATAAAGAAATAGGTAGAAACAAAGTGCACTTGGACAAAATATGATGAATCTGGAATGTTGTGGATGCTAATTGAAATCACTAATTTTTCATAATGGGACTCATTCGCCCAGGGTGGCGAATTAGTCCTCTTGGTGAAAAAGTGTCAGAAACAAGTTTTTTTTGTCGAGATCCTAAATTTTTATAAAATTTAGGTTTTCAGTCCTAAGGTGGAACTTATTTTCCATTGGTGGCAAATTAGTCCTCTCCCAAATTTCTGAAAAATTAGGAGACAACTCTGCAACACTAGATCTGGAAATCACTGAATGTCAGGTTGTCAAAGTCAATTGTGTAGGAAACAGAAAAGAAACCTTCTCCAAGCTTGAAATAGACTTGAGTTGACTTGAAGAACCTAGTTGACTTGTAAACCAATCTTCAACACCAAAAATCTTGTTAAATCTGCATACCTAGGTCTACAAACACACATGCAATAGGGAAAAATGGTTGAGGGTTAGCAAATAGGGGTTTTCCTTGGTCAAGCCCCACTTTTGGTAATCAAACCCTTAATGAAATAATGAAATGTAAGAGAATGATAAACTAACAACATACAAATGCTATCAACTTACCAAACCCTTGATAATGCAAATCTGAAGTAATGTCAATGGATGCTCCAAAGTGCTTGAATGTTGCTTGAATTGATGTTGTAGAATGTTTGAATGCTTGAATATGATGTATGAATGTTGGAGATTTGTAGGAGGATGTAAAATGAGGTGAAAATCACATATTTATACACACTTGTGCATTAGTTAATTGTTCATACCTTATCACAGGCTGACATCAAGTGTTTTTGAATAAAAACCCAAAAGAAAATTTAAAATATTTTGAATTTGGAGCCAAGGGGGACTCATTCGCCACCCATGGTGAATGGTTCCCACCTAGGACCTAAAAAATATGTGTCAGGAAATATGTTGTATTTAATGTTTTTTATTGGGATAATATTCAAAAATAAACTTAATTAAGTCATATGAGGGCATAAAGGGACCAAATAAAGCTTGAGAAAGGGATAAATAGTGAAATTGTGCCTAGAAAAGCATGAAATATTGTTACAAGACTTTACAACACTTCAAAATAGGGCTTGTTGATGAATGAAAAGGTGATTTTTAGGTAAATTGTAATAAATAGAGTCTAGAAGAATGTAGAAATGTTTTACAACACTTCACAACACCTTCACAAGATATTGTTATTTAGTACCTAAATATGCATGTTCAAGCCATGTCACAACATAAAATTAGAACAAAATATATCAAACACCATGAAACAAGATCTAAAGGGCCATGAAAATGACAAGGGGGCATTTTTCTTTGACACAATATATATATATATATATATATATATATATATATATATATATATATATATATATATATATATATATATATATATATATATATATATATCATTTAGAATAGGTGAATGATTTCTTAAACTCACAAAAATTGAATATAAAAATATAAAAATCCAAAAAAATCAATTTTAGCCTATAAAGGTCTTATATGGTCAAAACAAGGTCAAAAAGTAAGAGAAAAAAATGGATCCTACAACTAACCCTACATTTCATTCCAATAGCATGACACCCCAACTAGGATCTACCCCACCTCCTTTTTATGAGGAGTGTTCCTTGACTTATGTTTAGAAAAATTAACCCAAGAGGAGAAGGATGACACTTCATAAGATCCCTGAGTACTAAGAGTGATAGAAGCAATCTTCTCCATGCATCCTAATATAAATTTCTTATCACTTGCACAATAGGGAGCTAAGCTTCCCATGGATTTGAACATTTCTACTATGATGGAACCAACACCTAATATGACATCCCAAAATCAAGGTTCCATTAAGGTGATGACCCCATCAAAAATATCACTTCATAGTAGTTAAGCACAAGCATACCACTTGGAAGGAAATCTCATAGCTTAACAAGTGTGAACATACCTATGAATTTTACATTTGAATGAAAATTCATAAACCAATTTTACTACATTTCATTGTATCCCCAAATGAAAATTTACAATCAAGTAATATGATACCAATGACAAAAAACATGATAAATCAAAATCAACCCACCCAAAATCAAAGGTCAAACACTTCACTTCCCATATCATAGATATACATGACCAATGCTTCACAACACAAAAGCACAAATTCCACTCACACCTCCAAACACATCATTTCCACAAAATATCATAACAAGCAATCAAAAAGAAAATATTTATATACCACAACCTAAACTCAAACACTTATTAGAAAAAATCAAAACATGAACCAAAACCCATCACAACAATAAAGTGCCTCTACCATAAATGGGTAGTTTTCTCAACACATGCCACCTAATCCGAACCTCACATTCACATTCCATTTCAATCAAATCATGCAACCTATACTAAAACATCATCATTTGAGAACTGTCAACAAAAGAACCTAAAACACTCGAACAAACATCCTTCCTATTCCACCATCACCAACAAAAGTGATATCTCAACAACTATAAAACATACAATAACATATATCACAAATTTACAAGTTACATGATTCAAAAAAGTATACATGAATTAGGACATATGTCCTTATCCCTTGGATATAAATATTTACATGACACCTTTACCCCAAAACTCTGAAGTACCAAAATTTGACAAATACAAGGGGAAAGGAGATCTTATAGAACATATTAGGGAATTTTACATAGCTTTCCTAGCTCGTATATGAGCCCACATACACGATGCACCTTTTCACACATAGTATTAGAGAAAAAGCTATGGTATGGTTCATTCATTTACTTCCTAACATAAGGACTTGGAATGAATTAGTAGATAAATTTATTAAACACTTCTCCTATAACATTGAGCATTAGATATCCATAATAAACTTATGTAACAACAAATAGAAAGGTGGAGAACTTTTTTCTCCATTCTTACAAAGATGGGGAAATCTTGCAAGTAAATTTCCTTGCCATATATTAGAAAAATAATTGGTCCAAATTTTTCATAGAAAAACTTAATCTAGAGTTGATGTTTCATCTCCAAGTCCATTGTTTCAACATATTTGAGGAAGTCGTTAAGAAGGGTATCTCTAGTGAGAAATCTCCCACATTGCAAAAGGACTTGTAAATTTTTTCAAAGAGACTAACAACAATCCAAGCACATCACATGATTAAGCCAAATTGTGGTCACAAAAACAAATGTAATACGTGATGGAATTATGGATACAAAATTTGTAAATACAGCTCATCCTATGGTTATTCTCAAAATACCTTCCACATCTAGGAGGAAAACATCAAACAACAACCAATCACAAACTCATCCACAATTAACAAATGCAGTCTAGAAAAATACACGTGGTCCTCCAAGGGATAACATAAATCCAAGAAAAAAATAGATTCCCATAGGAGAATCAATTGAATCAAATTTGAAGAAGCTTCAACTTCCAAAAGTAAGAAATTATGAGACAAAAACCTTTCAAATTGGCCTAGTGGAATGGAATAAACTTCTATGAATACCATAGGACCAAGGTGCATAAAAATTCACCATGCTTCAAACTCAAGAACATCATCCAAGTTATTATAGATCAAGGATATGTAATGGTCGATAAATTTCTTGGATCCTCTAAGACTAATCATTGTTGGTATGTGGCGACTGATCATGCTATACTGTATAGCCCATGGTATACTGTACATTCCTACTTTTTCGCGTGATCACTGAAAAAGGGAAAAATAATGAAAAAGGAAATATCCAATTTTGTAGAACCCTAAAATCTGGAAGCTTCTAAGCTTGGTAAAAAGGGGTTCGGATGGGTATTACAGTATGATGAAAATGCGATTATTCGCAAGATTGTAATAGGGTTTTTCACTGGATAATAAAAGTACTGGATGGCTGCGGTTTGGTGGATGTAGCCCAGATTGGGTGAACCACATTAAATTCTGTGTTATGATTTATTCTGTGCATGTTTTAGTTTCTTTGTTTTGTTTATTAAATCTGCATTTAATTGTTAGATCTGCCATCTCTAACCCTAACAAGTGGTATCAGAATGAGTTGTGTTTCGATTATCATCTGGAGGAAAGATCTCACAGTTGAGTGGGAGTCTCACAGTTGAGTGGGAGCAATGGAAAACGAGGGTAAGAAGGTTGAGAAGTTTAATGGGCAGAACTATCAGTTATGGAAGATGTAGATGGAGGACTATCTCTATCAGAAGGATTTATGGCGGCCATTGGAAGGGAAAGCCAAGAAACCTGTAGCAATGTCGGCGAGGACTCGAGATCTTGGATAGAAAAGGCTCTTGGCAAGATTCGCTTGCGGCTCAGGCACAAATAGTGCATGCCTTCAATATTACAAAAGCAAAGACAACCTTAAGAGTTGATGGAAACCCCGGAAAAGTTATATGAAAAGCCTTCCACTCAATAAGGTATTTCATGAAGCCGCCATTTTAATATCAAGCGTGAAATGGTAGAAGGTGGGTCAAGCATCGAATTACTTTAAATGAGTTTAATTACCACACCAAATAATTAACTTCTGAAAAGTAAACTTTGATGAAGAAGCTAGGGCCTCTTTGATTCCTGTTCTTTGTCCGAAAAGCTAGAATACCAGCTCGTAAATGGCCGCTAGCAATTCCACTGGGTTTGAATACATTGGAAATTTGATGATGTTGTTGGTAAGTATTTTGAGCCGCAGGAACCAGAGGAATAGCCTCGTGGAACATCCACATCAGGAAGTGTTTTGAATGCAAAAAGCAAAGGCAGAACAAAGGAGAGAGGAAACAATTCTAGATATCATGGGAAGTCACAAGGAAAATCAAAGGATAGAAAGTCCCAATCTAGGGACAAGAAGGATTACTCGGTAATCGCGGTAAGCCAGCCATCTAGATGAAAGATTGGTCGGTCTCAAAAATAAAGAAGGAGACAGAAGGAAGGAAGTAAAGGCAAATGTGGTAAGTAATAAATCAATGAGGATGCTTTGACTTTCTCTTGATAATCTCATGATTCTGGTATAGATTCAGGGCTTCATTCTCATGCCACCCCCATAGAAGTATTTTCTTGATTATGTCCAAGGGGATTTTGGGCTGATTTATTTAGGAGGATAACAAACCCTCGCTTCTATTGTTGGAAAGCAAGAATCAAGATTAAGCTGCGCATCGGGAATCATTGGCTACTACATGAGGTAAGCATGTTCCAAAGCATGTAAATTTAATTTCAAGAGGGCAAACTAGATGATGAAGGTTGTGTTGTTACATTTAGTGATAAAATTGAAGTCACAAAGGGTGCCTTTAGGGTGCAGCAAAAGGCGTGGAAAGTAGGCACCTTTATATCTTGTACGTGCTCATACCGCTCCTTCTACTCTTTAATTGTTACTTTAAAAGGGTCAATGTTCAAGAATAGTTGTTGCGCTAAGGTAGAAGATCATACAGTTGCTGTGGACTCTGAATTAGCACTGTGGCATAATAGACTGGGGCATATGAGTGCAAAAGGTATGAAAGTACTTCATTCAAATAATGTTTTACCAGGTCTAAAATGTGTTAATATGGATTTCTGTGAAAGTTGTGTATGGAAAAAAAAAAAAGAGTAAGTTTTTTCAAGGATGGGAAGCAAAAGAAAGATGAGAAATTGGAGCTTGTGCATATGGATGTATGGGGACCAAATTTCTGCATCTTCTCTGGTGGTTCTCTCTGTATTATGTTACATTCATCGATGATGCAACTAGGAAGGTATGGATTTATTTCCTTAGGCAAAAATCTAATGTATTTGAAATTTTTAAAAAATGGAGAAGCTTGGTTGAGAATGAGACGGGTAAAAAGATAAAATGTCTCAAATCCGATAATGGTGGTGAGTATTGTAACAAAGAGTTTGAAGATTATTGTTCCTCTAATGGTATCCAGAGGCGTAAAATCCGCTCCAAGGACTCCACAGAAAATGGAGTGGCTAAGCCGCATGAATAGGGACAATACTGGAAACACGCGTAACTCCACTATTGGGGGAGTGAGATTGTTACGTCGGGCTGCCTTTAAAAATGTGGGCGAGATCAGAACACCGGCCAAGTATTTAATCACCGCAGGTCCTTCTAACTCAGTTGTGGCATTCCGTGAGGAAGCATGTAAAGGTAAGAAGGTGAGTTATTCTTTTCTAAAAACCTTCGGTTGTGAAGCATTTGCACATGTAGATTCTGAAAATAGAACCAAGCTTGATGCAAAATCAAAGAAATGTGTATTTGTTGGATATGGTATTGATGAATTTGGTTATAGGCTTTGGGATTTTGAAAATCAAAAAATTGTGAGAAGCAGAGATGTCATATTCAATGAAAAAGTGTTGTACAAAGATCTGTTGCTGCAACATGAGAAGAAAGAAAATGATTATGTAGTGTTGGATGATATTTCCAACAATGATGTTTCAGTGGTTCCTCATGCTGGGCAACAACAGCAGCAACAAATACCATAAACTCCCTCGTTGGGGACGATCTTCAAGGTTAAGTAGACCTCCGTAAAGATTCTTCCTTGTATACTATTCCTCATAATCCAATGCCGGGTGAACCAATATTATGATGAAGCTATGTGTGGATACCAAGGTTCAGTTGGGGAGCATGGAATGAAGAAGAAATGGACTCCTTTGGGTCGTGGAAAATCGACTTGATTTCATGGTTGCCTACAGTAAAAAGGCTTTACCAAACAAATGGATTTATAGGCTGAAAGAGGAGGATGGAGGGAAGAAAATATTTAAAGCCAGATTAGTTGTAAAGGATTTGCACAGAAAAAAGGGTATTGATTTTGATGAGATTTTTTCTCCTGTTGTTAAAATGACTTCTATTTGTATTGTTTTAAGTATTGTGGCTTCTAAGATTTGCATTTAGAACAGCTTGATGTTAAAACAGCCTTTCTCCATGGTGATTTGGAAGAGGAAATATACATGGATTAGCCACAAGGATTTGAGGTCAAAGGTAAGGAGAAACTAGTGTGCAGATTGAAGAAAAGTTTATATGGCTTGAAGCAAGCACCTCGGCAATGGTATTTGAAATTTGACAGTTTTATGGTGAGCAAGGCTCACAGTGTAATTCCCATTGTGTTTATTTTAAGAGGTTGGATAATGATAGCTACATTATTTTGTGTTTATATGTTGATGATATGCTTGTAGCTGGGTCTAACATGGACCACATAAGAGAGTTGAAACAACAGTTAGCAAAGTCTTTTGCTATGAAGGATTTGGGGGCAGCAAAACAAATCCTTGGTATGAAAATTTATAGAGATAGGAAAAACAGAAAATTGTTTTTATCTCAGGCTAATTATGTTGAAAAGGTGTTGCAGAGATTTCATATGGAGAATGCAAAAGCTGTCAGCACACCTTTGCCTAGTCATGTCAAATTTACTAAGGATATGTGTCCAAAGACACAAGAGGAGGAAGAAAAAATGTCCAAGGTACCATATGCTTCAGCTGTAGGAAGTTTGATGTATGCCATGGTATGCATGAGACCGGATATTGCACATGCTGTAGGAGTTGTTAGCAGGTATTTGAGTCATCCCGGAGTTGAGCACTAGAATGCGGTAAAATGGATTCTCAGGTATTTGAGAGGTACATCCAATAATTGTTTATGTTTTGGGGACTCTAATACTGATTTAAAAGGCTATGTTGACTTAGATTTAGCAGGGGATATAGATACCAGGCGGAGTACCACAGGTTATGTATTTACAGTTGGTGGGACAATAGTTTGTTGGATTTCTCGCTTGCAAAAGGTGGTTGCTTTATCCACCACAGAGGCAGAGTATGTTGCTGCAACAGAGGCGGCAAAGGAGATGATATGGCTGCAATTTTTCATAGAGGAGTTGGGAAAACAACAGGCTGGACATTACTTGTTTATAGATAGCCAGAGTGCTATACATCTTGCAAAGAATTCTGCTCTGCATTCTAAAACAAAACACATCCAGTTGCGATATCATTTCATTCAGTCAGTGTTGGAGGATGGACATGTTAAGTTGGACAAGATACATACAGATGTCAATCCAGCGGATATGTTTACGAAGGTGGTGACAAGGGAGAAGCTGAGCTGCTCTTCAGCTTCGGTTGGTCTTCAAGGTTAAATTCAAGTATAACAGAGCAGCAGGGTCCAAGGTACTTATTTCCAGTGGGAGCTGTAATTGTAGTAGTGTCGTCCAGGATCAGTCTCCAAGTGGGAGATTGTGTTGGTATGGAGCCTGATCAGTTTCCAAGTGGGAGATTGTTGGTATGTGGCGACTGATCATGCTATACTGTATAGCCCATGGTATACTATACATCCCGGCCCCCTAACCTTGCCGGGGTCTGGGGCCGGGCCGGGCCTCGGGCAGGGGTTCAGGGGCGGCAGCCCCCGAGAAAATTTTTCTTCCTACTTTTTCGCGTGATCACCGAAAAAGGGAAAAATCAATGAAAAAGGAAATATCTGATTTTGTAGAACCCTAAAATCTGGAAGCTTCTAAGCTTGGTAAAAAGGGGTTCGGATGGGTATTACAGTATGATGAAAACACGATTATTCGCAAGATTGTAATAGGGTTTTTCACTGGATAATAAAAGTACTGGATGGCTGCGGTTTGGTGGATGTAGCCCAGATTGGGTGAACCACGTTAAATTCTGTGTTATGATTTATTTTGTGCATGTTTTAGTTTCTCTGTTTTGTTTATTAAATCTGCATTTAATTGTTAGATCTGCCATCTCTAACCCTAACAATCATACTATATTTAAATACCCTCTACAAAACCATGGACAAGGAAAGACTCAAGGTTTAATACCAAGGATAATTCCAACTACACTAGCGTCACCTATGAATACATAGTCAACCATTTCCAACAGGATGACACTAATGTCTCAACCATATAACTATCAAGAATACGAATCTTGAATGTGCAATTACCACATGTAGATCCAAAGTGACTCTACAAGTGGCCATTTCTAGATTGGAACTAACAAACTAATTTAACCTTTTGGATCATTTAAGGAAGACACCTACATAGTTATATATTCTAGAGCTATTGCATATGTCCCCCGCGCATAAGACTATCTTGGATAAATCTTTATAGGATTCCTTAGTTCCTACTAATCTAAATGTTAAATAGTTTAGGCCATGGTAGGATATCTTGCTACCACCCACCATATTACATTTATAGAGCATGATGTTCCCTCACATAAGCCTCACCATAATGATACCCTCCATCTTGAAGTCTTTATCAATAAACATGTAAAATCATATGAGTTTTGGTAGATGGCAGAGCAAGCCTAAATAATTGTACTCTAAAATTGGTCACCACATTGGGATTCTCTAAAGCATACATTGAATCATCAAAAAGGATCATCATAAGAGCCTATGATGATGTAGAACATTCTTCCAAGAGTGTTATCACCCTTCCTATTAGAGTTGGTCCAATAATTGAAAATACATTGCGTCAAGTCTTGGACTTGGACCTTCCATATGACCTTCTCCTCAGTCATGCATGGATTCATGCCATGAAGGTCATCCATTCCACATACCATCAATGCATAAATTTCCTTCATAATGGAATTGAAGTGACTATACATGTTGATACTAATCAATTCCAATATTGTAAGTTTTTACAAAGTAGTCATGGCCTTTCAAAATTTTATCCTTCCAACACTGCATCGTCATCTTCATCTTCATACATTGATCCTTCATTTATACCCACCTTTCACATTCCCTTGGAGATCAAGAATAAGATAAAAGAATTGTTTATTGGAGAATATGAGCTACATATATATATTCCATATTGAGTTTGCAACACCATCCACTTCATCCCAATATTTTGATGTCCATTATAATACCATGTTTGATCATGATATCTATGATAATCCACTCTTTGATCATGATCCTATTGAGGAAATCCATCATCATCCCCTTCCATTTTATTATTCTCTACCATCCACTTCATCTCATGTAATCTATCATCCTTCCACCTCACACATTCTAGGTGAGGTTATGCATTTCCTAATGTTATCTCTACTAAGCCTTCTCAACAACTCCCTAAGGACTTGTAAGATTCCTTTGAAATTAATGGTGCTAAAAAAGATAGTAAAAAGGAATCCATTTGATGCATAACCAATCTCTTCCATGATTCTATCAAACAAAATAGTCTTTATAAAATGGAGATCCAATATCAAAAATAAAAAAGAAAAAGCAAAGAAAATCCTATTAGTCAAAATCAAAATCAAAAGCTATTGGACAAATAAAAAATTAAATTTAAATATAAAAGAAAGTGAAAATTGATCTCTAATCATGCCATTGCATCCAAGATAATTGGAGGCATCCATCTAAGAAAAAATATTGAGAGATGAGCTTGTTGATCCTAAGTCTTCATCCTCCTCATCCTCATGTAATCCATGTACTCTACCTAATCCACCCATATCCATACACCCATTATGTGTAACTCTATCCCCTTTGGCAATGTATCTCGATGGACCTTTAATGGAAATCCCTTCACCTGCTTTAATTGAATGGTTTCCCAAACTCCTTTTTGTGTGAAGCATGACAACCCACGTAGTGCACACACAAGGAATCATACCTTAGCTCCCTCCATTTGTTGCATAAACCATCCCCCATCATCCATATCATACAATCTATATCCTTCCATCCAACATTATCATCCAAATATTAAAGATCATCCACCATAATTGCAACATCATCAAGTCTCATTTATTTAAAAATATATATATATATATATACAAAAAAAAAAATTCCAAAAAAAAAAAATCAAAGTGAAAAATATAAAAAAAAATTAAAAAAAGAAATAATTCACCCTATTGTGAAAACCACTTCGGTGCCGCTTTGCATAACTCCCATGGTGAAAACCTAGAAAACATGTGCCATTTGTAATGCATCACTGCTATTCTATCTACTATAATTCTATCGGGTTTCCCACTCCATTCGTAATAATCCGAGCATATGATCCTTCATAATAAATTTCCACTTTCATACAAACGTAATAAAAGCTTGTCACCCTCTCATGGCCTAATATTGATTGATATTTAGCATCACTTACCTTCCATATCAAATTCATAATAAATTCAATCCACTTGATTCTTTCCTAGATAATAGGTCCTATACCTAATTGGGGGCAATCCTCAACCTTTTTTTTTCAAACGAGATCTTTGACATGGAATCAAAGGACACATTATAACAATCACCCCATTATGATTGTAACATCATAATTATATATCACAATCCACCTTCCATAATAAGTTGTCTACAAACCCATTGTAAGTTTTGTACCCATCATGATCACCCATCACGACCCACCCCCATAATAAATTGTCCCTTTGCTAAGAATGAAAATTTGATCAAACAAAAATAAAACATCTTTCAAAAGATAAGCTTAGTAAATCACAAAACAACAGGAGAATAGCCTTCATGCCTAGCCGCTCAATTTCCTAATCAACATCATCTATCTTCGTCATCTATATTTTTTCTTCTATATGGTGTTGTATAATAGAAACTAGACTTGACATCTTAAATGATATGTTTCATTCCCAAAACTAAACACAATCCTTAAAATCTAATCAAGAACCACTCATCTTTGGCAAGAAGATCTAAATGGTTGTCAAATCATTTTCTCTAGTGAGTCTTATCTTTTATTTGATTTATCTTCCATCATGTTCCTATTCTACTCAAGGATGTCCACAAGTGATTAGAGAAGCGAGGATGGATAGTGATTTTTCTCTTTTTTATTTGTGATTTGTCTTGACAGGGAAACTTTAAAGTTCCTTGTGTGTGATTAGGGTTCCATTGGGCATAATTGAAACATCTTATGCAAGTTAAAGGTCATCTAACACTTTCTTGCATTACTAGGATCAACATGCTTTGTGGTTACTCTCTCACATATTTTGACAGGGTTCTATTGTCACTAGTATGATTCACAACACTCCTTGTCGACAATGTGTCTATCTACACAAAGGGATAACATTTTTCACCTTGGTCTCTCCATACGTTGGTGTAAGTTATCCATTTAAAAAATAAAAATTCTCTATGATGATATATGTGCACTAATGAAAGATTAAAACCTATCCTACTAATCCATTTCCAATCTTGACCAATTTCACTCAATCTCATGCTATCCATTCTATCTTGATCAATCAAGCTTATCCACATTTGATATCAATCCAAATAATGATTCTTCTCTTCTTAGTAACATTTTCTTTGGGCTTGTTTGAAAACTCAGCGCAATTTCTAGATTTTTTGCCAAATTTATCAAGGGGCCACCATATTATTTCGTTGCCATCAAAGCACTCTAGGGCAAGACTTGATATAAAAATTCTCATTTTTTCTTTTTTAAAACAATGTTAAAAATCACATTGCTTCAAAGAGAGGCAAAATGTAGACACTAAAAATCATCCTATGCCTGCTAAAACATTTTTCCATTAATTATTATTTAATTAGGCTAACCTCTTTCTTCTAATCCTAAATTCACTTTTCTTCTTATCCGTATAATTAAATAATTTTAACTATTAAATTAATTGACCCCTTTTAATCTCTAATTTTATTCATAATTATATAAATATTTCTATTTATCTAATTACTTGTAAACACTCGAAATATACTGATTGATATCATGCACTCAATTCTGATTAACTAACTTCAATTCTTCCTTGATCATTTCTTTACTAACCAATCAATTGAATAATCTTTATTTAATTAATTCATCAAAAATCCTCATTTATTTAAATAAATCAACGTTATTTAATTAAATCCTAATGTGCTCTATTTGATTAAATAAATCAACTTTATTTAATTAAATCCTAATGTTCTTCATTTAATTGAATACATCAAATTTATTTAATTAAATTACTAATCTTCCAATATCCTCTCATTTGATTTAAATAATTTCAAGCATTTAAATTGAATGTCAAAATCAAATTTTATCTAAGTTAATTAATTAACTCTTAACACTAATCCTCCATTCCACTAGTTTTTGCAAGTTGCACATGTAAATCAATTTATTTGATTTACTAATTCTTCCTATTTTCATTCAAATATGGCATATTCTTAGAATATTTCACTTATTTGAATTCTCCCTCCCAAAGGACTTTTGTCCTCCAACTTGGCATTAAAATCTCTTACATGTCCTCTCCTTGAGCCACCTTGGCATTAAAAGCACTTACACCTCCTCTTACACAAGTCACCTCTTCAAATTCAAATTTCAGCTACATGCATTTAACATGCACATTGTTCAAAATTTACTCCTCTCCTTCATTAGCATGTTGACAAGTGGCACAATTCCATTAGCCCCTTCTTTAATCCCACATTCATCCTATTCTTCATTCTTCAAACCTTCATTATAAATAGAGGCCTTCTATATTGATTTGGGATCCACAAGTTGACACAAGTTTGTGCAAGTTTACTATCCACAATTTCATCCATATTTCCATCTAAGTTAGCATAAAATTTATCATCCATAACTAGTTTATTGGAATTTTTCATCAAGAATCACACATCTATCATCAAGTTTATCAAGGAATTGGGAAAGGGCTTCTTTCCACATCAAAGAAGTGCCAATTCCTCCATGGGATGCTGGTTTGAGTATTTAGAATAGAATTTCATTAGTAGTTTATTTGATTACTTACTTTGATTTCGTGTTCTTGTGTTTGAATGAATTTCATGGGGAATGCTTGTTTACACTTGTTTAAGTACTAATGTTTTATTGTTTGTCCATGTTTGAGCAGGTCTAGGCAAAGCATTCTACATTTGGTGCTAGAAGGATGGAAGACATCTCAAAATTAACACATTTTATTAGTCAATTCCATTATTTTTTCCATTTTTTGTTCTTTCAGGACACAACGATGCTGAGGAGGACAAACAATGATGCTATCAGTCCAACATTGCTATATAGCAACGTTGCATCTACAACCAAAGGGTGACACTATAGTGATTTTCCTGGGACCAGATTAGTCAAATTCCAAAGGGCGACACTAGAGAAATATACCGACGCAAATGTGGTCTCTATTTTTTCCATAAAGTGACGTTGATTTCCACAAAGTGGCACTAAAGCTCCAAACAATGACGCCTTTGTAGATTATGATGATGGGTTAGGGTAAAAGGTCAATTTTCAAATTTATTTTAACATGTGCCTTTTTTGTTTTGATCTCCTTAGACCATTGACCTATTTCATGGCTCTATTTTTGTAGGCTGATCAACTTTTGCAGGTTAGGTAATCAAGAAGGAAAAGAGGAAACAAAGGGAAGGTCTCTTATGGCACTATTTCATGATTATAACAAGTGTTTTTTAACACTTTAGGGATACTTATAACCGAATATTTGGAAATATTGGTATCTTTTAGTTTAGGACTCAAATACATTTCATTTGGGATTTAAAAAGAACACACAAAGGTTTAAAAAGAACCTTAGAAACTCAATATATTTGATTTTGGGTTTTAAAAATTGAACGATCAATTTCACACTCAAGTTTGGTGCTTTAAAAAGAACTCACTATTGTTTTTGAGGTCTAAAATGAACATGTGCTTATCTTGTTTTGTAATCTTTTTTACAAACTAATACCATCAAAATGCATATGCACTTCTCTTCCGCTTCATGGCAATCTTGAGAACCAAAATAATTTTAGTGATATTATGTTGTCTAAGAGATTGGTTCCATATTTCAAATTTGGGCTCTTAAAATTGAACAAATCTTGCTAGTGTGAGAAAAGACATTGTGTAGGTTCTCTCTTTGTTCATGCAAAAAAAGATTGATTGAACTACATATGTACTTATTTTTGTTTATCCTTAGAGGGCCTACCTTGGTGGGAAAAAGTACTCACCCCTAGGGAACAACCCAAGTGGTAATGAGAATAAGCCAAGCTCTTCCAAACCACTATACAAATTTGTGGTTGCAAGGAAAGTTTGCAATCAACAAAGTGATGCATGATAGCTCTCCCCCAGTATCTTTATGATGCATAAAGACCTTGTTCTAAGGGTTGGGAGACCTCTTGAGGGAGTTTATCATTGTTTCATTTGAACTATATTCCCTTATTACAAACCATTGTTTAGTAGCCAAAAAATCCCAATATTTGTTGGCATTAGGAGGTATGACCTTCAGAGTCATCCCACATATTTGTGATTCTTTGCGGGGAGCTAGTGTGGTGAAGCTTCTAATCACCTGCTCTGAATAAGCATAGCTAGATTTATCCAAGTGGGAATTCAACAAATATTTTCTTTTCTATCCTAAGGTTGTGCAATCTTTGAGTCAATTAAACACATTGTTGGGATTCAAAATATTGGAAACAAACATTCAATAAGATCATCACATTTCAAACCTTTAGAAGAAACAAATACCTTTGAAAAATCTCAAGTATTATTACGTGTCCCTAGGGATTTATCCTTAGAGGCTTCTAAGTATTTGGGTCTATATCTCAATTTTCTCTCTCTAAAGTCAACATTAGGAGACTATTGCCTTGATTCTCTTGATTTCCACATAATGAACCTTGTGGGATGAAAAGAAATTGCTCAGACATAGACATTTAGTTTAAAAGCTAAGCAAGAAAAGAGTTTACAGTAAAAATGACTCATTAAGCAAATATAAAAGACAATCGAACCCCACACACGTGTTTTCTTAAATGATTTCCCACAAGATCAAAGTTTCAAAACCAAAGTCCATCAATTGTCACAAATGTCTTAGTCCAAGAAATCTCAATAAATGTCAGTCTATGCTTTATGAAGTTAGGGAAAGATTGGTCTATAACTTTTACATACGTGCTTCAAAAGGTAATCCCAATTTGTATTCATTCTATTATTGTTAAAATCCAAGTCTTTTCCAACGTTTTGAGTATCTCACTTTGTAGGGTTGAAAGGTCCTTGGAAGTATAACATGTTCTTCAATACCTAGGTCTTGTAAACAAAAGTCTCTCTAAGTTCACTTAGGATCAAAATCAACACTTTCATCCATCCTCAAAAAATCAATCAAAAAACCATCTCACAAACAGATCTTAGAAATCTTGGAAAAATCCTTCAAATCAAAATCAAAATCATCTTGTTTGAATAGGTGTGTGTAGATGAACCCTTCTTCATACACTTAGTTAAATTATCACCTTCTGGAAAAGCTTATTCAAAGACAACATCTAACCTCTTGGAGTTTATGAGTTCATTATCAAATCCAAATCAAATCCAAGTCAAATCAAATCAAATCCAAAGTCAAAAAACCAAAAGTCCTAAAGTCTAGTATCCCTCCAAGGTTTCTTAAAAAGTTCAATCATTCAAATCATCCAACTTTCATTTATCTCATCACCATCCTTTGATCCTTAACATCTTAGATTTTATTTTTTGTACTTAAAGTTTAGACCAACCTAAGGAGTTAGAGGTCCATCTCCTATATTCCTAAAATTTGATCCTTATTTTATGGTCCAAACTAGATCCCAACATAAGAAGAACATGGAAACAAACAAAAAAAATTCACTTAAAGTGACTTAAGTCAAACTGTACCTAAAATCAACCCCATCGGATATACCAATCCCACACTCAACCTTCCTCAACTACCACAAGATCTTTGAGAGGGAGGTTTCCAAGTGGAAGTTATCACTAATGATGTCCTAGGAATGACTCAAGATGAAATCATAGAAATGGCCCAATCTCGAAAATCACAAAATTGTCAACATAATGATGAGGCTTAATCCTTCACAATACATGTTAAAATTAGAAAAAGAAGGGGCTAAACTCCCTTTTGATTATGATATAAGCAATATTGTGGATAATCCTCTTGGGATTATGCCATCAGTCTCATTCACATCTTCCTTCCAAAGCATCATTCAACCCATCCCACAACCAATATCATCTCATGCTCCAAGTCAACCCATAGTTACCAAGGAGGGGAGTTCATAGCTTCATTCTCTTCAAACACATCCCCTTGTAAATAACCAAGACTTGGATGCAAACACCATCTTGGATCAACCAAATACCATTCCTCAAAACCAAAAACATCCATATGTTCCACTCATCTTTCATGAAACCAACAATCCATCCACTTTTACTACATCACCAACATATTCTCTTGACACACAAGTCTCTCTCCCCATGAATTGATAAGGACAAGGGGGACTATTTGGGAAAGGGGGAATATTTGATCCTTTATCATCACTTTCTCAAGGAAACACACCACCCATTTTCCCACTATTTCCCCCTCTACCATTAACATCCACACCATTGCTCAGTTTATGGAAACCCCCCGTACCAATCATCAATCAACCAAATCAAAGCAATCCTCCAATAATAAATCAAATTAACATACAAAATCCTTCAATCTTGCCACTGTTATTGCAACACCATGTGGAAAAAATCCAAACAACATAATCAATCATTGCGCCATCTATAAATGTGGTCTCCCAAGGACCTAGCATAACAACCACACCATCTATCACACAACTCCCTATCATCAACTCAATGACACCCCAACAACCACCTCAAAAAAATCTCACCACAACATCTCACACCATTCCAAATCCTTCACCTCCACCACCAAAACCAAACATGGAAAATTGACAATGTATCACACTACAAGTTGCCCAACAAGCCTATTAGAAAGCATTCTAGTAATTTCAAGCTCAACAAACAACACAAGCTGCTCAAAAAACATAGAAACAACAAGCTACACAAAAAGTACAACAAGTTGCTCAGGTGCAAGCTCAAGCTTTATTGCAACAACAACAAGGCATACAAGCCACACAAGCCGCATAAGCTACACAAGCCACCTAGGCCACCCAGCAAGCTCAAGATTAGATGCAAGCTCAGTATCGAGCCCAAAAGGCTCAAGTGCAAGCACAATACCAAGCACAACAACAAGCAGTTCAACAAAAATCCTATCAACAAGCTTTGTAACAATACTAAGAACAACAAGAATCAACTCAACTACTAGCCCAACAACAAGCATTATTGGCACAACAACAAGACCAACAAAAAGCATTGTTGGCACAACAACAAGACCAAAAACAAACATTGTTAGCACAACAAAAATTGTAGGAATACCAACAAGCATTGGTGGCACAAGAAAATGTGCAACAACCTCCCACAAACATGCAAAGAAATCCACCCATCACCCAAATGATCAAACTTCCTCGAAACACGTTCATCCCAACACCCGATCCACAAAACGATGTGTCTGCAAAAATTCTCTCACAAGTACTAGACCTACAATCCAAAAAAGCAACAAAAACCCAAGGGAATGTGTGCCCTTATCCATTCAACAGAAGCATTGTGATGGTTTCATTCATAAAATGGTTTGAGATACCTAAATTTGACAAATATTGTGGGACTGGTAACCCTAAAGATCACATTAGGGAATTTCATGTCCACTATATGGAAGTTGCATATGAAGACATGTATCTAATGAATCTATTACCTCAGAGTTTGGATGGACTAGCAATGGCATGGTTCTCTTTCCTTTCTCCCAAAATCAAAAAGTTCCAAGAAATTGTGGACGTATTCATACAAAACTACACATTCAACATAGGCATGGATGTGATTCTAAAAGAACTATTCGCTCTCAAACAAGACAAGGGGGAAACATTCACATCCTTCTTACAATGATGGTGATCCAAAGCCAACAAGAGCAAGTGGACTATGCTTCAAGAATAGAAAATCTGTACTATCATTTCCAATCTTGAAGGAACCTTGTCCTTCCATCTAAAAATGCAATGCATCACCACATATGACCAGTTAATTCCCAAGGCGCTCAATATCGAAAGAGCCCTTATCACACAAGGGGGGAAACCTACTTATCAAGACAACTGCCCATCAACCAGTTACAATGAAAAACCTCACAGATGGGTAAAGAAAAAGAGCATTACTAATGATGGTGTAGTTGATGCCAAAGTTGTTATTAGTTCCCCAAGGAAAAACACACAATCATATCAACAACCACAAGCCAATAATTGAAAAAACACATAAGCCAGTGTAGTATCACAACAACCCAATAATCAAGCAGTCAATAATCTGAATAATCAAGGGGGAACACCCCCATGGAACAAGTATCCCCCCAAACAAAAATACACACCCCTTGGGGAATCAATCGAATCTATCATAAAAAAAATTGGTACAGGAGAATATCATTAAAATCCCTATTTATGAGAATCATCAAGAGCCCCAAGTAAAACCACCATGGTATAACGAAAACCACCTTTGTGATATTCATAAAATCAAGGGGCACATGATGGCTAGTTGCATGAGACTAAAAAACTTGATCCAAGACCTTACCGATGATAGAACCATAAACGTTGAACAACCTGTAGGAAATCAGGACCTTAAGATATAAACGAATCTAATGCCAAATCATAATAAAAGGAATAATAATGGAAATGAAAAGTATAGCAATGTAAACCATGTTTATGATCATGTTGTTGCATCCTTAGATGAATGGGCCACTATTTTCAATGTCAAAGGAGGTAGAGCTAACTGTGGAGTCACCACATGCGGTGGTAGAGTTACCATTCCTAGACCATCACAACCACCCAAGGCACCAACCTCTAATATGAATCTATTCCCAATGGTTATAATTTCTTGGACCAGCTAAAAAGAAACCCCGCCTAGATCTCCATCATGGAGTTGTTGAAAATATTGCCTGCACATAGGAAGATCCTAGAAGAAGAATTAGCCATGTCCTCCATCCCCATGGATCTTGATGTAGACCAATTCCAAGCTATGGTCAGAAACATCACCAAGCCACATCTCCTAACATTTTCTAATCGGGATCTCCCAATTCAACCATCTCATAACCATGCACTCCATCTCGATGTCTTGGTCAATAAGAATAAGATCAAAAAAGTCTCGGTGGATGGGGGTGCAGGTCTTAATATTTGTACCCTCAAGCTAATAAAGAATCTTGGATTCTCTGAGGATTTCATTGAAAAAGGTAGGGTATTACAATCAGAGCATATGATGATCAAGAAAGAGTGCCTCAAGGCACTATTCAACTCCCTATTCAAGTAGGGCCAACCATCATGAAAATTGCATGCCAAGTCCTGATTTAGAACTACCTTACAATATCCTCCTGGGGCACCCATGGATTCATGGAATGCAAGCTATCACATCTACCTTCCATCAATGTGTCAAGTTTCCCTATCAAAATCAAGAGGTCACAATCCATAGTGATCTCGAGCCATTTTATTATTGCAAAAATTTGGAAGCTAAGTACTACAAAATCCCTCAAGTCCCAAAGAATGATGAGGGACCCACAACTCCATATGTAGACCCATCTACCTTAGCTTCCACTTCTGAGACAAAGAAAACCGCCATTCCTAACATCTCTGATATCAAATTCATTAACCAAGATAGTGGGTGTGGAGATTACAAAATGAAAAAGAGTGCCTTTGTAATAAGAGAGTCACCTCAATCTCCTAGGTCTTATGGGTAGCCCCAGTGGATCAACACATCAGCCCAAACCTTCAAAGCAGGCCCCTCTAGATTCAAATGTTAGGGAGACTTAAGCTGAAAAGTGGTAGATGAAAAGGACATATCAAGTTTAATATACCAAGATGAAAGGCCCGTGCCTGATCTCCCTATGGATGATAACAACAAAGGACTACAGATGATGCTTGGCATGGGCTACAATAGAAACAAGAAACTTAGAAAAAATGAAAGTGGTCTTCTAGAACCTATCATTCCTGAGAAGTGTATAAGAAATATTTTCCATGGATGTACCCCTCTGAAAATAACCATATGTGGCAAAGGTGCATGGTTAGAAAAGTCAAAGCTCCTCCTTAGTTACCGGTATCCACAGGTTTTCCCTTAGCTAACTATACCTTTGATATAACCAATGTGTGTGATGAGGACCCTATCACTGACCTACCCATGCTATTTGAGGATTCCTCCCTTCTCATGACTATTACCCTATCTTTTGAACCAAGTAGCTAGACCAATGAGCTAAAACTTGTCTACCCCCAACTCATCGATTATGACCAACGAGGACCACCAATTTTAAACATGTTAAAAAATGATGAGGCTCTCTTGAAGCTCATGAATTGTAGGATACTCTACCATGCCGAGATCATAAAGTTGGATTTGACATTGATCTAGACACACATGCCAACTATGGGGAAATGATTGAATCCCTCAGTCACAAAAGTGAAAATTTAAGAATAATATCTAGGTCTTTGAGTGAAAACCACACTGTGGCACTCTTTGACCCAAAAATAGTAAAAACAAAGGATGCATCCAATGGTGAAAACCTCTTTGAGGTGCCAAAGGATGAGGGATTCAATATTCCCCTTAGTGTTATTCATCAGGAAAAGTTAGCAATATTGGCAGAGAAATGTAATCCAGTCAACCTGGGAACAGAGGAAGCACTGCATATCACCTTATATGAAAAATAAAACTTTATAGAAGAACAAGAACTTTTATCTACATTTTTTAGGGAAAGAAAGGTAAACTTTGCATGGACCTATGCTGACATGCCTGGTCTTGATCCAGAAGTTGTGGTTCACCATCTAGCCATCTATCTAGAAGCAAAACCAGTAAGACAAAAGATGAGAATGATGCATCAACAAGTAACATTATTGGTCAAGCTTGAATTACAAAAGCTTCTTGATATCAACTTCATATGGCCAATTGATTATTCAAAATGGGTTTCAAACCTTGTACCTATCTCCAAGCCCACTGGGGGCATCCGCATCTACACTAACTTTAGGGACCTGAATAAAGCATGTCCCAAGGATGATTTCCCTCTCCCAAACATATATATGATTGTGGATATGATGGCAGAGTATGAAATGGTATTAGTAATGGATGGATTCTCAAGGTACAATCAGATAATGATAGCAAAGATGATCAACACAAAACAACTTTCACCTATCCATGGGGAACTTATTGCTGGAACATGATGCCATTTGGGCTGAAAAATGCAGGAGCTACCTATCAAAGATCTATGATGCTAATCTTCCATGACATGATTCATAAAACTATGGAAGACTATGTGGATGACATATTGGCCAAATAATAGAAACGTCTAGATCACATAGCGGCACTAAGCTCCATCTTCGATAGGCTGGAAGAATACAAGGTTAGGCTTAATCTAAAAAAGTGTTTCTTTGGTGTACAATTAGGCAAGCTCCTAGGGTAAATTGTATCTATGAGAGGAATCAAGATAGTCGCCACCAAAGTTAGAGTAATTCTCAAGATGGAGGCACCAAGAACACTGAAGCAGTTAAGGGGTTTGTAGGGAAGACCCCAATCCATTCACTAGTTTATAGCATAGTTAGTAGCTAAGGCTATCCCATACTCTCATCTACTCCATAAGGGGGTAGCATAAAAATGGGACAAGAAATATGACCATGCTTTCAATAAAATCAAGGAGTACTTTCTCACACCACCAATTCTCATTCCACCAATTCCAAACAAGCCATTGATCCTATATATAATAGCAATAACAACAACCCTTGGCACTCTCTTAAGTCAACATGATGAAAACAAGAAGGAGAGAGATATTTACTATATCAGTAGAACCATTGTGGGACACAAGTTGAATTACACATTCATTGAAAAGGATTTCCTAGTAGTGGTGTTCGTAGCAAAAAAATTTAGGAACTATATGTTGTCTCACCAAATAAAACTCATTGCAAAGATATACCCTCTGAATTATCTATTTTCCAAAGCAACACTCATAGGGAAAACAACTAAATGGGTTATGATCCTAAAAAAATACAACATTGAGTATAAGACCATTAAAGGACAAGTAATTGTGGACCAACTAGTAGAGGCACTGATATCTTCAGAGAATCCACTTGTATCAAAGTTCCCCGATGAGTCAATCTTTAACATAAGTATAGAAAATCACTAGAAAATGTATTTTGATGGATCCCACACACAACATGGGTTAGGATTTGGAGTCTTCTTCATTACACCACAAGGATATTGCATACCAAAGTCATACAACATATCTTTTCCTTGCATAAACAACATTGTAGAATATGAGGCTCTTGTTATAGGACTCAGAATAGCAAAACAATGGCAGATAATGGCACTCAAGATTTATGGAGACTTGTATCTAATCATCAACCAGGTCAATGATGAATACAAAATGAAGGATGAAAAATTGAACCCATATAAGAAATTGGTGGAAAGCCTCAAAGAGTTCTTCATTGACATCATGTTTGAGAGAATACCCAGGGAAAGTAATAGCCCAATGAATGTTATAGAAACAATTGGATCACTACTGGATATCCAATGCAACGTCCCTAAGAAAGAATTTCTTGTAAAGTAGCTTCTTGTACTAGAGTTCGAGGTACCTGAGTTTAAATTTATGTGTGAAATCGTTGGTCTTGGTGATCCCTAGTATCATGACTTATACACCTACTTAAGAATAGGATTCCTCCTCGCTAATATCACCTTAAACCTTAAAAGAAGATTTGTCAAAAATTCATCCCATTTTGTCATCTTAGGAGACACCCTATACCGTAGGAGTATTGAGGGAACCTTGTTATGATGCCTTAATCTTGAGGAAGCTTTGACTACCGAGGTACACAATGGAATTTGTGGGTCACATTCGAGTGGTATGACCTTGGCTAAGAAACTACTGAGCACTGGGTACTATTGGCCTACAATGGAGAAGGAAGCTCACAACTATATTCAAAGGTGTTCACAGTGTCAATAGCATGAGGATCTCATCCACGCACTAGCTTAGGAGTTCCACCCAATCATTACACCTTGGCCCTTTTCACAATGGGGGCTTGATCTCATTGGTAAAATCACTCCCACCTCATCTAGTAAACATAAGTTCATTATCACTGCCATTGAGTACTTCATGAAGTGGGTAGAGGCTATTCCCATGACCTATATTATAGGAAAGTAGATTTCCAAGTTCATCTTGATCTACCTAATTTTTTGGTACGGTGTCCCTCAATCCATTATCTCAAATAACATGACACCTTTCAAAAACTAGGATGTTTGAGACCTATGCCAAAAGTTCAATATCCAACATTGCTTTTCTACTCCATATTACCCCCAAGGAAATGGCCAAGTTGAAGCTACCAATAAAACCATCTTGAAAATCCTAAAGAAAACTGTCAGTGAATTTGGTCATGACTGGCACCTATAATTTAATTCATCCTTATGGGCCTACCGAACAAGTATTTGCATGCCTACAAGTGCAACACCTTTCTCCTTGGTCTATAGATTAGGAGTCATCCTCCCCATTGAGATCAAACTCCCATCCTTAATAATATCACTACAAAACCTCATTATAGATGAATAATATTGGGTATCATAGTTGAATGAGCTGGATCTATTGGATGAACGACATATGGATGCTCTGAATCATTTGCAAGTCTACCAAAACTATCTCAAGTGAAGCTACAACAAGAAGATCAGGAGTTGGACCTTGCAAGTAGGGGAGCTTGTATTGAAGGAGAATTAGAAGAATGTACCAAATACAGATAGCAAAGGAAAGTTTGAACCTAACTGGTTGTGACCTTTCATCATCACATTGAGCTATAAATTAGGGGAATATCAGTTATCTGCACTCAAAGGTGAGCCTTTGGAGGAACCCATCAATAGCTCCCATCTCAAAAAAAATTATGCCTAAACTTGCAAGGTATAAATCCAAAATAAAAAAAATAAAAAAATAAAAAATCCAAAAGAAAATTAAAAAAAGGATTGAAAACAATAAAGAAAAAAATCGTCCTCTAGTGGAAACCACTTCAGTGGTGTTTTGGGCAAGTACCTTGGTGAAAACCTGGAAAACAGAGGCCTTGTGTAAATAAGCACTTTCCATCCACCATGATCTCTATGGTTTGTTCTTCATCACTCATCCATCACACTCCCATATCTCCATTCATCGCCCATTTGCATTCGCATCATAGCTTGATCCTGTGTTTGTATCATGATCCCTCCTAGTATTACTCGACCCATTCCTAAGGTTAGTTTGTCCTACCTATATTAGAGTATTCTATCGCACAATGCTGGGGGAACATTCTTATTCCTACATTTGGATCAGATTCGTGTATATTCTTGAAATCTTCCTTAAAATCAAAATATCCAAAAACATCAAAAAATCAAAAAACCAAAAAAAGATTCAAAACATATCAAAATCCAAAAATAGGTCAAAAAGTCATAAAAAGTAAAAAATAGAGTCGTCGTGTTGAACCACAAATCTCTGAGCTCTGATCTTAGGTTGAAATCCTTTAGGAGTCATTCATAATAAATTGGCAATCCATTTGTTCATATCTCATCAATAAATGAGTCTGTGTCAGTAGAATTGTATGGTCTCTATGTGTATAACGTAGGCAAGACTAATCTTTGATTAGCCCCCAAGGCCCCTAGGATAGGTCTTTAGGTTAGGTTCTTGGTCAAAATCTCAGAAAACACCAAAAAACATTTGCAAAACATCTCAAAAATACCAAAAAACAACCTCAAAACATTTCAAAATACCAAAAACATTAAAAAAACTCAAAAAAATCATCCATCCCATTTCAAAATCACTCAAAATAAACATCTACTCGTAATAAATGATTGTGACCCCCAACCTTTCGTGAAACCATCAGAAACAAGTCTAGCATATTAAGAGTGAAAACTCAAAAGTCAAGGGTCTCAAGTCTAGGTCAGTAAGTAAATAAGTTCTAAACTCTTAGTATTAATAGCCCATGATCCAATTAATCCCAAAACCATTTGATAACATCATGTCCTAGGATGCATCCTTACTACAATGGACATCAATATTAGGCATCACCGTAGTTTAGTCTTGGCTAGAGGTACGAAGAACATTAACTTTTTTGTTTACTTGATATTTGTCTTGTTGATTTATCCTATTGCGCTTGTTCCAATGACCTCTCGATGATGTCTAATCAAAAAAATTTAGAGAGAAAGGAATGGGGCATTGATGATTATCTTTTTTCTGCTGTTCTTGTTGGATATTCTTATAATATAACTTGGGTCATGCATGTTTTATTTGTACGGAGGATATTCCAGGTGTCTTGTTGACCACATAGGAAGGCTTTCCTTTCTAAGTTTTGTTCTGAGATGTTTGAAATATCTGAACTACATTCTAAATAGGGTTTTGTATGCCAAGTGTGAACAAGGATACTCCTATCTGATTGTCAAGTCAGAGACCATCACACTAAGTACAACACCATCCTAGCTCTTTATACCTTGATGCATCATATCTATGTGTGTTATCAAATAGAAGGTAAGTAAGCTCTTTTAAAATCCCAATCTTTGATAAGAAATACATCATCAATTTCTCATCATTATTTATAATAAAGTCCTGATAGATCATGAACTTGTTGGATCCTCTTGTCATCATCTCATTTCTTCTTTCTTCTCCCTGCACTAACATGGTACCATGATATTCAACTAAACATCACCAATGCATCCATCCCACATCCACAAACTGTCAACATATCATCCATATCATACATAATACAAAACACCGATCATTTCATATACATTACACTTCCATCATTGCACCATAATATAGATTGGTTATTCTAAGCATCTCATAAACCATACATTTGCATCCATTGCATAATCATATATGCATCATCATAACATCCATACATGCATCATCATATTACACATAGAAAAGATACTAAAAAAGAAAAAGAAGCATAACATAACATAATCATAACATATCACATCATCCATTTTGCATTATCATTTGGGCATAATATAGATCTATTAGTCTAAGCATCTTAGAATCATTTTGCATCCATACATCCATACTACAAACATTCATCTCCATAAAAGTGCATAAAAATAATACATAAAGTAAATGCCTCCATAACATCCATGAACATCTACATAATCATACATCTTATCACATCATATAGAATCACATTGCATATACATAGAACATCAAATGCATCCATCCATAAGGCATAAATAAAGTGAACACATCGCATCATAAAGCAATCATATTTATATCATATATATCAAAAAATTATCACTGTGATGGTACAAATATGACTAAAGTGTATGTATATCAATTAGGGTACAATGCCCATAGGGCTATAAAAAATAGAGCCCGTGAATCTGTCTAAAAAAAAAATCAATCACTAATAAAAAACTATGCACAACTGCTAGCCCTAGTGGCTGCTCCCCTCACCTGCCTTCCTCTTTGCTTGGTCATCTATTTGTCGAACCCCTATTTGTTGGGAGTAATCTGGCACTTGAACAATTATGGGTACAACTTTCCAGTAATGAAGTTTGTAATACTATACCTCCCTGACTACCTCACGGTACATCCGTGCTAGCAAAATCCTCCCCTAGGATGTGGCAACCATACTCTCTAGATGTTGTTTGCTGCCCACATCCTAAGTTAACTGTACCTCTATGGCCAGCCTTTGCTGGTACTCATGATCTCTCTCGACAGTAAGGTCCTCGACCTACTACTTGGCCTAGTTTCTCTTCACTATGACCATTTGCAACTACACCTGTAAACCCTATATCTATGCCTATAGGTGTCGTATTTGGCCATCCTATGGTTGTTGCAGTTACTGTGTTTGTCATGGCTGCTAATCTGGCTACTGATTTGGTTGTTGTGGAGGTTGACCATCTTTGGGTGGTGCTCTAAGATTCTATCCACCCAGCCCTTCCTGTGCTCTTCTAGCACTACATCCCAGAGGTTTGAACCACTCATCATATGTACGAGTCATGCCTGGATCCACTAGTCACTGAACATAGGCCCATGCCCTAGTAACCAATTGTTAGAAGCTATCAGCAACATCAAACACTGGAATTGTTCATCCCCATGTCTCTTAGGATGATCTCACAAAGATGGCAGTATACTGGTCATCCGACTGATCCTAAACCTCCCCAAATTAGTGGGCCACCCTATTAGGAAGGTATCACTCTATAATTGTATGCTCCCTCCCCTACATCAGTTGGGTCTATTAAGCATAAAAGAGTTGTTGTACATCATCGTACCATACCAACATTTGTAACCAGGGGTGCCAACAGAACACTATCATCTCATCGAGGACTCAGTGCCAGTGAGGTAGACCCAACTGTTTTGTATGTCTCAAAGTGATCGCACCACCGTTTCTCCAAATCGTAGGATCATCAGGCTCTGTATCAACCAAGGTAACAATTGTTCAGAGCACAATAATATTTTCCCAGGCCCATATATGCAACAATGTCACTCTGGTACCAATTGCTTGGCTGTCACAGTATGCAAAATCATGTAAATCATGGTATAGTGAGGCCAACATCATTGGTCCCTAGACAAATAGGGTCCTCTGATAAAGCATCCTCTCCCAGGCCAAGCCAAATCCCAGACTAAAGTATCTATTACGTCAATCTGGAGCTACTAACCTGGAAATAATAGTAGCAATAATTAGCCTAAAAGTTGGCACCTGAGCTTTGTAATACTCCAAGCCAATCTAGCCCTCGACAAATGCAAGGTCCTTAACCTCCATGACCTCAAAACACACATCACTGTTGGCCTCTATGTCATAGATCACATGATCAGCGTGTATCAACAACCGTAGGATCTACCATACATCCTCTAAGGTCATGGTCACCTTGCCAGTGGGAAGGTGAAAAGATAAGGTCTTGCTATGCCACCTCTTAGCCAATGTAGTCATCATCACCAGGTGGGTCCGGACAATGGGCGCATAGGTGACGTACCAAAGATCGATCTCCGCCAAGTGTTCCTATCGCAACTCTGATAAATTGCCCATTCTGTATAGCACTAAGGGTTGATGCTTGTGTGAATGCATAGACTGGATCACCTCCCGCACCCATGAAGTGACAATGTCAAAATTTGCAAAAAGACCTAACCCCGTTTGGAGTTTTTAACCCCAAAACCATGAATGCATCACAATTTTCAAAGGCAGTGCTATTTTTAAAACTTTAAACAACAATGTTGGCCTCTTTGAAAATGCTAAATCGACCTCAGCATTACCATTCACATAGGCATCACCCTTTGACTCCTAAACCCTAAACTCAAATCGAGCTAAGCGTCGCTTTTCGCAAAAGTGTCACCATTTGGAATTTGAAACCCTAAAATCAAATTATGAACTGCTTCGTAATTTACAATAGTGGTGCTATTTGAGTTTTAGCATTGCTGATTTTTCACTTGGTGTGTCGCTATATAGTGATGTTCAGGACTTTGACTCTTTCAAACATAATAAATGCACTTAAAAATCAAATTTCAAAGTCAGGTTTAGGTCACATAACAGTGGTCTTGTGCCTAGAGGTCTCTAGTACATGTAGAATCACTCAGAAATGTGTTGGGGAAGCACTTGTTGTGCCATTCTACAGTAGGGTTAGAGCTCAAAAGCCTAAAACTTTCAAAGTGTGAATGCAATAATGAATGGAAAGTGACCCCACCAATCCTATTTAAGCATGAAAATTAGGGTATTTTCCCCGATTTAGTTGTCAAACTAGGGTTTTCCACCCCTGACTCCTTTTTTTCTCAATCAAAGCTCATTTTATGTCTTTTTTTCACGTTGTGGCATATTTTCACCATCTTGGAGCCTTTCTGGACCCGTCAGGTAGCTTGTCATCTTTTTTTTCAAGAAATCACCTAAAAATCAAAATTTTCATCTAATCTCTTGAGGGGGCAACAAACCAGCGTAATTCTTCTTGTTGGGGCAGCAATGGGGCATCTTAAAAAATTAGAAAATTTTTGAATTTTGATTTCGAAAAAATTATTCTTTGAACCAACACAACAACTACATTTCTTCAAAGAGGGGAAAAATGTAGACACTCGAAATATCTTGATTGATAGCATGCACTTGATTCTAATTAACTAACTTTGATTCTTCCTTGATCATTTCTTTACTACCCAATTAATCAAATAATCTTTATTTAATTAATTCATCAAAATTCCTCCTTTAATTAAATAAATCAACTTTATTTAATTAAATCCTAATGTGCTCTCTTTGATTAAATAAATCAACTTTATTTAATTAAATCCTAAAGCTCTCTCTTTGATTAAATAAATCAATTTTATTTAATTAAATCCTAATGTTCTTCATTTAATTGAATAAATCAAATTTATTTAATTAAATTACTAATATTCCAATATCCTCTCATTTGATTTAAATAAATTCAAGAATTTAAATTGAATTTCACAATCAAATTTTATCTAAGTTAATTAGTTAACTCCTAACACTAATCCTCCATTCCTCTAGCTTTTGCAAGTTGCACATGCAAATCAATTTATTTGATTTACTAATTCTTCCTATTTTCATTCAAATATGGCATATTCTTGAAATATTCCACTTATTTGAATTCTCCCTCCCAAAGGACCTTTGTTCTCCAACTTGGCATTAAAAGATCTTACATGTCCTCTCCTTGAGCCACCTTGGCATTAAAATCACTTACACCTCCTCTTACATAAGTCACCTCTTCAAATTCAAATTTCACCTACATGCATTTAACATGCACATTGTTCAAAATGTGCTCCACTCTCCTTCATTAGCATGCTGATAAGTGGCACAATATCATTGGTCCCTTCTTTAATCCCACATTCATCATATTGTTCATTCTTCAAACCTTCTTCATTATAAATATAGGCCTTCTATATTGATTTGGGATCCACAAGTTGACACAATTTTATGCAAGTTTATTATCCACAATTTCATCCATATTTTCATCTAAGTTAGCATAGAATTTATCATCCATAGCTAGGTTATTTTCATTTTGCATCAAGAATCATCATGTTTATCAAGGAATTGGGAAAGGGATTCTTTTGACATCAAAGAAGCACCAATTCCCCCATGGGATGCTAGTTTGAGCATTTAGGATAGAATTTCATTAGTAGTTTATTTGATTACTTCACTTTGATTTCATGTTCTTATGTTTGAATGAATTTCATGGGGAATGCTTGTTTACACTTGTTTAAGGACTAATGTTTTCTTGTTTGTCCATGTTTGAGCAGGTCTAGGCAAAACATTCTACATTACCTAATTTTTTTAAAAAAAAGATTAAATAAATGTTTTACTTATTTAGTTATTCATATGGGTGAAACTAAATAAATTCTATTTATTTTATTTTCACTTAACCCATTAACTCTTTCATCCTCCTCTTTTCTCTCTAGTCAACTCTTTCTCTCATTATTAGTTAACATATTCTTAATTGATCAACTGAATCTTGAGAATCATTAGTTAACTAAGTCTTAATTTGGCATCTCAATATTCTCTCACAAGTTAAATATTCTCCATTTTAGAAACCTATTCAGTCTTCATCAGTTAACTAAGCATGAATTTGGAAACTTCATATGCATATTATCCATAAATTTAACTCAAATAATCCATTATTATCCCTTCATGAATTGAAATAGAAATCTTTTCATTCTCTTGTGATCTTGATTTTCTATCAAATCTTGACCATCAATTGAGCCTGCATCCTCTATAAATGAAATTATCACAATCTTTCAAAAAAGATCATAAACTTTGAAATCTTGTAGCCATTATCATCTCAAGCTTATCACAATTGTGCACATGATTAGGAGAAAAAAATAACTAATTCAAAAGTGAGATTGAGAAAGACAATTGGAGTAAAAAGGCAGTGATGCGAGAAGGTATGGCATTGTTGCACTTGACTTATTTAGATTGCATCTTTTAATACTGCATGTGTAGATCAAAAATAATTTTGTATAAATCTAACAGTCTTTGTGGCTGTTGTTTATGTTTTAAACCTATTTCTTATTCTTTTGTCTTACAATATTCTAACCTTTTATTGTTTATGAATTATGGTGGTGATAGCATATTTTTTAGTAGTTTTCCTAAGTGTTTTATTGTTTCCCACTTCATTTGTTTCCTTGACAGGTGGCTTCTTTAGAGAGTTCACATGCCTTGGTTGGTAAGATGGGTAAGAAGAATAATGGAAAAATAAAATTTTATTAAAAAGAGACCAAAGTAAAGGGAACGTTGGGTCTTTGATGAAGACATGATAGCAAACTTCATGGCATTGATTAAGGAGGAGATTAAAGATCCATTTTTTTTGTATTTGTTGATTTGAATATATGAAATTTTCTAAGATATAGATAGGGCTTTCAGTGTGGGGATTTTCTTTGCCATGGCCAATCTCTTGCTCAACCCTAGACATGCTAAGAGGAGGTGGAATATTTTTAACATGGATCAATTGTTTTCCTATGTTGCCTTTCTTTTCAATGTGGAAATATTGTACTTGATTCATGATGACATTGAAGATGTGATTCACCAAAATGAAGTTCATTCCAAAGTTGTCCTTGATGATTTACATGCTTTCAAGAAATAACAATTGTGGTTGCAACACATAGTGGAGGAATTAGCTAATTGTCTAAAGGTGTCACTTCCTATGGAGGCTATTTGGAAATTTTCTAACTACTAGGATAGTGAGGGCTTAGTGGATGTAGAGATGCTCTAGGAGGGTATGTGCAGGATCATGATGGAAAAAACAGGCCCTTAAGTGGCAATGAAAATTCAAAAAATTCAGAGTTAGGCAACTTGACATAAAATTTTGAATAAGTTATCTATATTATTTCAAAAATATGTAACAATAGAATATGTGGAAAATTGAATATAGTTTCTAAACTACTAAGTTTATTTTATTTTTTTAAAAGTCTATTTGGTGAAAATTTGAAATTTCAATGTAATAGTACTTAAATTTCAGGGAAAAAATAAGAAGTAGGTGTCTATCTAACCATCCTAACTACAATAAAATGATAATATTTTTTAATAATATTTTATATATAAGTAGAGGACTCATGTCCGAATGTGACACATATTTTTTTGTAATTTTTTTCTAAGTAAATAATTAATTATGAATTTTTTATTACAACTTAAAAAAAAAACTCATATGTCTAACCACCTTAACTTGGTCAAAACTTCATGAAATTCATTTTTTTTGTTTAATCCTATAGTATGGGAAGCATAGAATGCGATGCATGTTTTTGATTCAAAAAATATGATACCATTTGAAAGTTATAAATATTTTTCAATCAGCCTATCAATCAAGACTTTAGTCATGAATTTGTGATGGCGACGCTGGTTCTCGTTTGCGGAGCTAGGGCATCCGCGCCCTAGCTCTTCTCTATTTCTTTTTGGTTCTGCGCTGTGGGGGAGGGCTATTGTTTGCGTGCTGGGGGGGCGTCTTTTTTTCTGTGCTTTCTGGTGGGTGGTGTTCAGGGGCGTTCGGTGGCTGGGGGTTTCTTTTGCCCGCGGCAGGCCTCCATTCCCTTTCTCTGGCTTTTTGTGCATGTGGCTAGGCTTTTGGTCGTGGGGGAGGCTGGTGGGTTTTCTTTCTCTTGGAGTGGGGTGCTTGGGTTGGGTTGGGTGGCATTTTTTGGCTTGGTGGAGGTGGGGTTTGGTGTTTGGGGGGTGCTTTGTCTGGGTGCTGGAGCTGGTTGGGTGTGGTGTTTTGGCAAGTGGTCAGTGGTGTGCTTTCAGCTGGGGGGTGTGGGTTTGGGGGGTGCTTCCTTTTTCCTCAATGGAGTTTGGAGAGCCATCCGAGGTGGGACCTAAAATGGATTTTTGATCCGCTCTTGGCTCGAAACCCTTGCCTTCGGAGTCCCGCATTCATGATAATATTTTATTTTCTCAGAATTTGGAGAAGAGTGATGTAGGCTTGGCTGGAGGGTTTCGTGTTCCAAAGATTAACGACTGCCTTGAAAGGTGTAAAGAGAGGCCTAATGTTGTGATCTCGATGGAGATGCTCACTGAAGATATTGAATACTACTCGCGACATTCTTTGTACTGCAAATTTTTGGGGTTGAAAATTTTGTTGCAATTTTTGGAGTCCTGGGCCTGGAGGACCTGGTTGCCAGTAGGAGAGATGGAGATTCGGCTCCTAGCTAATAACTATTTCATGGTCACGTTTGATTGCATGGTAGATAGGATCAAGGTTTTTGAAGGAGGCCCTTATTTTTACAACCAAGTGGGCTTGTTCATCAAGCCATGGCATGCAGGATTCAATCCGGCTGAGGAGATCCTGAGTCAGGTTCTAGTTTGGGTTAGACTGCTGAGGCTTCCAGTTGAATGTTGGCGGGAAGATGTTCTGCACTTACTAGCTTCAATGCTTGGTAAACATGTTGGTTCATCGCAGCAAACACAGTTCAAAAAGGTAATGACATTTGCTCGATTCTGTGTGGAAATTGATTTAAGTAAACCTTTGCCAGATTCTCTAGAAGTGTGCGCAGGTTCTTACTCATGGGTTCAATAGCTTGATTATGAGACCTTACCCTTTAGATGTCGGCTGTGTCATGAGTATGGTCACTTATTACGTAGATGCCCAAGGGCCAAGCCTTTGGAGACTAATTCTTCACAGCCTCCTAGGAATCTTTCAAGGTTGGATAAGGGTAAGGGTCCTTTTTTGGGTGGTGATGTCGGGGAGGATGACTTTCTTCCTGTCAAAACTAGGAATAGGAATAAGGGGAAAAAAAGGTCTTTGAAGGAGCGTCAGGATGAGGATTCTTTGAACAAATTTGAGGTGTTGGATGGTCTTAGCCAGCAAGAAGTAAATCCAGGTTTGGTTGATTTGGATCAAGGCAGTTTGGGTCTTGAGCAGCATGGGCAACAGGCAGAGCTGGAGCAGGAAAACCATCCGGTGGTGGTGGGCTCGGAGGGTCAGGGTGTTGAGCTTGAGGGGATTGGTTATGGTCAAGGGAGAATCATCCCTATGACCTCCCTTGCGCCTCAGGGGGTTGATCCCAGGCAATTGGAACCAGACTTAATTTTTGAGGCTCAAAAAGTTTCAGCTAGTGTGGTGGTGAAAGACAGTGAGGCTATGTCTCTCCCTGAGCAGAGACCTGGGTCAGTGGGGGGAAAAAGCAATAAGTCGTCTCCTCATTTAGGCATCTTACAAAAATATCTTAAGAAAGGAGGGGCAGAGAAAGGAACTAAGTTGGGTAGGAAGAAGGATTTGGAAAAGATTAAGATGATAGGGGAAAATTTAGTGGAATCAGGGTCAGTTAAGACTCTGGATTCTCATTTCTCAAGCCCTTTGAAATGATTGTTCTATCATGGAATGTTAGGGGCCTGAACAGTGGCCCTAGATAAAAAGCTGTTTGAAATTTGATTAGATGTCAGTCTCCTGATATTCTTTTCTTACAGGAGACCAAGCTTACGGTGGATGGTATGATGGGTATTATGCCCAAGCTTTGGAGGAGTGGTGATTGCCAGTGTATTGGTGCACAGGGTTCCTCAGGTGGGGTGGCTTGCTTATGGAACCCCTGGAAGATTTGCCCCCTGTGGTGGATTTCCTTCAGGTCTTCTATCTCCATGGTGGCCTCTTGTTATGAATCAGGGGAAGTGGCTCTCTTTTCCAACATTTATGTGCCTATGGATTTGTAGGGCAAGCAGTTGTTGTGGTCTGATATTTGGTATGTTCGAAGTATGAACCCTTACTTTCCATGGATTATCAGGGGTGATTTCAATGCTATCACTGAGATTTCTGAGAAGCGGGGTGGTACCAGGAGGTTGTAGGCTTCTGCTTTCATTTTTTAGGAGAATATTTCTTATTTGCATCTTATTGATATCAAGCCTGGTAATGGACTCTTTACTTGGAACAATCAGCGCTCGGGTGAGAATTGCATCACTGAACGACTGGATTGATTTATGGCTTCTTGCTTTTGGGTGGGTGATAGGTGGGTTACTAGCTCAGAGATTTTGGACTGGAGGAGTTTGGACCATTGGCCCATCAAGCTTTCTATCAGCGTTGCTGGGCGACCCCACAAGCCCCCTTTCAAATTCCAACTCATGTGGTTGCGGGAACCAGATCTCCATGATTATGTTGCTCAGTGGTGGCGAGAGGGAAGACCTTTCGGTACGGCAATGTATGTTTTTTCTAAGCTTCTTCAATTTGTTAAGTATAAGCTCAAGCGTTGGAATAAGCAATGTTTTGGGAATATTTTTAAGGCTAAGTCTGATGCACAAGATAAGCTGGATGGTATTACAAGGTCGATGAGGGAGAATGGGGTCTCTGAGACTTTGTTGCAGGAGGAATCTAGGGCCTTGAAAGCTTTAGAGGAATGGGAATTGCGGGAGGAGATCTTTTGGAAACAGAAAGCCCGGATTGATTGGCTTCAGGAGGGGGATAAAAATTATGCTTTCTTCTTTAATTTTGTGAAGGCACGGAGGCATGGTAATTCTATTCCTGTTTTGATTACAGACAGGGGGGAACACCTAAGTTATTTTCAAAGTATTGTTGATGAAGTTGTCCATTACTTTTCTTCCCTCTTTGGAGAGGATTGGCAGGGGAGCTTGGTGGGGGAAGCTCAGGTCCTCTCTTGCATTCCCCATTTGGTGTCTCAGGAGATGAGAGATGATCTTATGGGGGAGATTTCCCTTGAAGAATTAGAGGGGATAGTGTTTTAGATGAAGAAAGGAAAAGCCCCTGGCTCAGATGGTTTCCTGATTGAATTCTTCCAAGAGTTTTGGGAGATCATCAAGCTGGATTTATTGGAGGTTGTCAAGGAATCACAGCGGAATAAGCAAATGTTAAAGGCTTTGAATTCCACTTTTTTGGCTCTTATTCCAAAGTGTGATGGAGCGGAAAGGTTGAGCCATTTCTGACCTATATCCTTGTGCAATGTGGTGTACAAGATTATTTTGAAGCTAATTGCTAATAGGTTGAAGAAGTGGTTGCCGATTCTCATCTCTGAGGAGCAGAGCGATTTTGTGGAGGGCAGGAAGATTTTGGATGGTATTGTTTTGGCTACTGAGACCATCCACTCTATGGCTAAATCTAGAGACAAGGCTATGTTTATCAAGCTGGATATGGAAAAGGCGTATGACAGAGTCAGATGGTCTTTTCTTCAGAAGATCTTGGATACTTTCAGTTTTGGAGATGACTGGATTCAATGGGTCATGAGCTGCATTACGTCTGTGTCCTTTTCGGTGATTACTAATGGGGAGCACTCAAGATTGTTTGAGGCCTCTCGTGGGATTAGGCAAGGTGATCCTCTTTCCCCTTACCTTTTTATTCTACTGGTGGAAGGTTTGGGGCGTCTTCTCAGGTGTCAAGTGGAGTTGGGGCTTATTCAAGGGTGGCGGTGGGGTGGGGATTTACCTCCTTTGTCCCACTTGCAGTTTGTGGATGATACTGCCTTGATGGGGGCAGCTACTATTAGGGAGGCTTCTAATATTCGCAGGGGGTTGGACTTGTATCTTGAGGCTTCTGGGCAATCAATCAATGAAGATAAGTCTTCTATTTATTTCTTTAATACCATGATCCCTATTCAGAGGCGTATAGCTCAAATTCTTAGGTTTCAGATTGGGACTCTTCCTCTATCCTACTTGGGGGTCCCGGTCATGGTGGGAAGACTTTCGAGGGAGTCATGGCAGCCTATTTTAGATAAATTTCGCTTGAAGGTTACTCATTGGACCAATCATTGGTTGTCCTTTGCTGGGAGGGTCCAGTTACTGAAGTCTGTGGTCCAGGCTCTCCCTATTTACCGGTGTATGCTTCAGGTGGCTCCAATGGGTTTTGTTACGGAGTTGGATTCTTTGGCCAGACAATTTTTATGGGCTGACAGTGTGATGTCTTCCAAGTGGAGTTTGGTCAAGTGGGATACAGTTTGTTGTCCTAAGCAGCTTGGAGGTTTGGGGTTGAGGAAATCCTCTTTGACAGGGACGGCGTTGGCAGCGAAGCTTTATTGGAGATGGTGCACAGAAAAGGATAGGATTTGGGCTCGTATTCTTTCCTATAAGTACTTTCAAGGTATTCCTGGGGAAGAAATTCCTCACTACCCCTTGTTGGGTAAGGGCTCGACTGTTTCGGCTACCCTCAAGAAGGGAGTTGCGCTTGTCAAGGATGGCTTATTTTGGATTTGCAGGAGAGGAACCGAGGTTCAATTCTAGTATGATTCTTGGGATGGGCACCCTCCCATCCTCTCTTAGTTCCCTGAATTGATGGCTTTGAGTAGGAGGTTTGAGGATGCTGGTTGGTCGAGGGTTAGTGATTTTAAGGTGCTTTCTCTCCAGGGTCAACTTGTGAGTGCTCGGTGGTTGACTCCTGAGGAGTGGCCGATTATGGGTATGGAGGAGGATTGTAGACTTCTGCATAGTATTCTCTTGGGTAGATAGTGTAATCCTTTAAGGGATAGGGATATCCTTGCTTGGTCTCCTAATCCTAAGGGGTACTACACAGTGGCGTCTAGATATCGGAGGTTATTGTCTCAAAGGTTTGAGGGGGAGGAAGCTTCTTGGTGGAAGAAAGTTTGGAATAAGTTTTCTTGGCTGAAGTGTAACTGTTTTGCTCGGATCTTGGCTTGGAACAAATGTCTGACTTGGGACAAGATTAAGTTGTGTGGATTTCAGGGCCCGTCTAAGTGTGTGATGTGTGGGAAAGGGGAGGAGGACTCTTCGCACCTTTTCTTCCGGTGTCCTTTCTCCTTGCAGCTTTGGCATTTTTGGTGGAGTGTTTGGGGCAGCCCCTGTGTTCATGCTTCCTCCTTAGTTGAGTTCTGGTCTAGCTTGGGTAGGCCTCCCTCGAGGGCATCCTTTTTGCAGGATACGTGGCTGGCAGGCCCAATTTTTTTGTTATGGCAAATTTGGCTTGAAAGGAATAGGAGGATTTTCCATGGAGAATTGTTGCAGGTTCAATAGGTGTGGTTTAGAATTCTTGGGATGATTCAGGAGACTATCCTAGCCAAAGGGGAGGTGGAGCTGCCGTTGGAAAGGAATGATGCTGAGGTGGTGGTCCGCTTGGGTATCCAGGAGTTTTCCCCTTCAGGGACTCGGGGTTAGAAAGGGGGTCGGGTGAGGCAGCGGGTACAGCGGCAGGGATCCTGGCGGCCTCCCCCGGAGGGAACCTTGAAGGTTAATACTGATGCCTCCTCTAGGGGCAATCCTGGCCCCGCTGGAGTTGGAGGGGTTGGTAGGGACTCTTCTGGTTTGGTGGTGTTCCTATTTTCCATGCATATGGGGACACATACTATCAATTTTATGGAAGGCTGGGCGATTCTTTATGCCTTGAGGAAGGCCTATGAGCTGGGGTGGCGTAGGGTTATTTGTGAATCTGATTCCCAGGTCCTGATTAATTTACTCAATCAGGGGAGGAGGTCAAATGTGAATTGGTAGTTGGATGTTCTGGTTCAGCAGATCTTGCAGGTTGGTACTCTCATGGAGAGGGTGTCTTTTGTCCATATTCCACGTGAATGGAATAGGATGGCAGACTGTTTGGCTAAGTGGGCTTCAAAGAGACTTGTGGACTGGAAGATTGATGATTGGGCTCAGATTCCTTCAGAGCTTAGCTCGTACTTGGGGAGGATTCTAGCTGAGGATACTAGGGGTGCTGAATGATTTTGCTTTTGTGGGTGTTGTCTGGTCCTTCTGGGCTTTTTCCCTTGGCTTGATTGTATTTCTGGTCTCTCTTATTCAATAAAATTTTTACCCCTTTATTAAAAAAGAAAAATCAAGACTTTAGTCGTAATTCTAATAGAAAATGAATAATAATTATTTATTAAATTCAAAGTAAAGAATAATTTATATTGGTGGAAAGTTGAGAGTCTCCTCTACAAACCCTTTTCGTTTCATCAATTTTGGCTCAAAAAAAGGTCGTTAGCCACATGGGCAGAGTCTAGAAAAACAAGGTAAGTTGTTAAACACGTTTTTTGCGTTGACTTCTTAGGATTGGAATGTCCAAGCCAAATTCAAAAGCAAGCCCGAGGCTAATCTCTAGGAAATAAATTTTGTGTCAAAAATATTGGATATCTATTTCAAATCGGATATCCATTTTGAATCGGATATTCGTTTCAAATCAGATATCCATTTTGAATTAGATATCTATTTCAAATCGGATATCTGTTTCAAATCGGATATCTATTTCAAATCGGATATCCGATTTGGTTTATATATGATTTTAAAAAAAATTATACACTTTATAATATATGATTTAGAAAATGCAATAAATATTTTATAGTTTATTTTAATATATCTAGTTTAGAATATACAATATAGTTTATAATTTAATATATAATATATCATATTATTATGTCTGATATTTAAATATTATTTCTATATTTTAGTTAATGTATATATATATTACTAATATATAAAATATTATATAACTAATTAATATTACTAACATATATAAAATATTTAAATATTATCTCTTTCCCTCTCTCTCTCTCTCCCATTATTCCCCTCCTAATTCTCTCTCCCTCTCTCTACCCTTCTTCCCCTCTTCCCCTTTCCCTTACCCCTCCTAGTTTTTCTCTCTCTCTCTCATCTCTCCCTCCTACCCCATCTCCCTCTCTCAAGTCTCTCTCTCTCACTCACTCCTATGTTTCTCCACTCCACCCTTAGCCTTCTACCCTTAAACCTTAAATCCCTAAACCCTTTAACCCTCTATCTCTCTCCCACTCCCTCCCTCTCTCTCTCTCAAGACTCTCCCTCATACCCCATCTCCCTCTCTCATGTCTCTCTCACTCACTCCCTCTATCTCTCTCTCCTCTACCTATATCTCTCTCCCACTCCCTCCTTCCCTCCCTCTCTCTATCAAGTCTCACCCTCCTGCCCCCTCTCCCTCTCTCAGGTCTCTATATCTCAATCCTATCTCTCTACCCTCTACCCTTTTAACCCTCTACCCTCTATCTATCTCCCACTCCCTCCCTCTCTCACTAAATTCCTCTATCTTTATCCTCTCTACCCATAACCCTAATCCCTATACCCTAAACCCTAAACCCTTAACCCTTAAGCCTGAAACCCTTAAACACTCTACCCTCTACCCTTTCTCTCTCTCTCTCAAGACTCACCCTTCTATCTCCTCTCCCTCTCTCAGGTCTCTATCTCTCACTCACTCTCTATCTCTCTCCCCTCTACCCTTAACCCTATACCTTAAACCCTTAAACCCTCTACCCTCTATCTCTCTCCAACTCCCTCCCTCTCTCTGAAGTCTCACCCTTCTACCACCTCTCCTTCTCTCAGCTCTCACTCACTCACTCACTCCTATCTATATCCCCTCTACCCTTTATCTCTCTCCCACTCCCTCACTCTCTCTCTC